>CM074783.1:14694869-15255707 GCA_037355745.1 Pseudo-nitzschia multiseries
TGTCTTAAACCGGCTTCCCCATCTCGAATTCCTGTATCTTTCTGGCAATTCTTTCACAGGTGACTTAGGTTTCATGAATGGAATGCCTTCTATGCGGGAGTTATGGATTGATCGCAATGACGAACTGACAGGTCCCCTTTTTGATTTTATCGGAGACATGAGCACTCTCGAATCGTTCTCTGTCTCTTCGAGCAAGCTGACGGGTACGATTCCAGAATCTTTAGGCAATCTCTCGATCATGAAGCAAATGTGGTTAACTTCCAACTCACTGACAGGATCCGTCCCGTCATCACTGGGAAATTTGCCTATGCTGATAATCCTTGAATTGCAAGGCAATATGTTGACCGGGTCAATGCCCGAAGAGGTTTGCGAAACCCCACTTTTCAAGTTGGGAGCGGACTGCCATGGCGAAGACCAGTTCGTATGCGCGTGCTGTACTTGCTGTGGAGTGGCGGCATGTGACGAGAGTGTGGTGGTAGATCGTCGTCTTCGAAAGTGAATCTAATACAACCATACACGCACCAACCACACTAGCGTTTCATCCTCTTCCCGCCTCATGGAGCTCGATCACAAAAGGCCATGTCATACTACACAACGAACACAATAGTGAACGAAGTAACTCCCTTTATCGTACCCATGAATTATTCCACAAGTACCCATGAATTATTCCACAAATGCATCGTCTTCCGAAGCTCGTTGTTCGGAGATGCTGCAATACAGATTGTTGTTGACGATACAGACACCTCTCATAATACATTCAATTAAAAGTTTAGAATAAAATTGTTTCACGTCACGAATCCTCCTTGTCCTATCGCTGGGGGAATCCTTATTACATACGACGTACATGCTGATACGAATTTCGAGTATGCACACATCATTTTTTTCAACTGTATGTAACATTGTGAATATCAGATTCGCGCACATCGACAGAATGTTTTGGAACATACTTGTACTCCTATTAAAATAAAAATAAAATAGGACAGCTGAATCAATGTAGCTCTACTACCGTATGCAGAAGACGAAAACAAGGATGGCAGGTCACTTGTTCTGATGACAGGAGGTTGTTGTGGCAGGAACAAATCTGCACCACAAGACTACTGTAATTTACGCCACGCAACAAGTTGAGGGAGTCTGTTATGCAAAGACATCCGTGGATGACGATGCATCATGATGCAGCAACACAATTTCCTCGAAACAATGACCCATTGCTTTGTTTTGTTCTGTGTGCAGTGCATTTATCTTACTTCATGTGTACATTCCCTAGCATGAATTTGCAAGTGCACAGTTTACAGCTACTATTACCATCATGCACAAAAACGAAATAATTAGAATTGTTTCATCCACTGCAAATTGGAAGTTTCAGCATTGATGTGCTGTACAGTAAATCTTACTGGTAATTGGAATCTGTTACGAAGTACGGGGCTAGAGCCTCAGAATATGTTTTTCAAATGTTTGTGAGCCTCGTAGTACCTAAAATCCCGCCAAATTCTCTGTACTGCACCTGACTGTGCATGTTTTACCAGCTGTTTATGTTCCGCTGGACCTCAGTATCGGTTTAAAAATTTAGTATCAACAACTTATGAGCCTGGTGATAGATTCACTTGCCAACCTTCTTACGTAATCATCTCCATCATTGTTTTGGGCTTATATGTGTTCCACCCATGTATTTTATTCTTGTAACTTTTTTATCGCTTTCATTATTTCGGGTCCAATCTCGTTCTAATTCGGTAATTTTTCTTCGTACATATTTCTCACGCGCCCCTCCCCCCGATCCTTGATCAGGTTGTTATTACTTTGTACTTATTTGCCAATTTACATCATTCATCACTTATGATTTTATTTCCCAATGTTGTCTATTTTGGAATGAGCAAAGTTTCCGATGATAAATTTGTCCACTTCAGACCATAAAATGGTTCATTACTGCAATTCCGTAATTGGCCTGATGCTTTTCACTCCTCCACGGACAATTTGTTGAGCTCTGTTGGTGCATATTGCTTTAATCGGTGGGGATTTAAGATTACTATGTTTCAACAAACAAACTACTGCTCCCACCATGACAATTGTTGTTTTAAGTGCATGTGTTGCGATCTCAAGATCAGAGTCGTTTCTTTAAGTCGTGATGCACCTTTCCAAACTCGGAAGAAACGGGCCAATTTCGGAATCTACTTTTTGGTGGCTGGACAATACTCGATTCCCAATGTTTGACAAACATTGTCTTCTTCATCAGACTTTCCCACCCATAAAGGAACAATTTTTTAACTCATTTTCCTCCATTCCAGCAATTTATGGGCAGAATGTATGATGAAGAGCCCATCTCCCGACGACACTTCCCCAAAAATTATGTATTCTTGGTTTCTAGTATCTGGTCTCACCTCCACTTCCAAACCAAGGCAGGTTAAAAAGATGCTAAGGTAATCTCAAAATGTCTGTTTTGAATACATGCTCAAATCTTTACCCAATGAAGAATCATGCACCCACTCAACATGGATGCAGGCTTTTGCCTTCAAGAATCCTGAAGCCACTGTTATTCTTCAGACCGGCACTGATAATTGGTTCTTTAGATGTTTTGTCGATAGCTTCCGCAAAATATTTTGGGAAATTAACCACTCCTGTTTTTGTTAGTGATTGCTTCCATTACAGAGAACATAATTATGATGGTGTATGTTTTGTTCTTGTATCCAAGACCAGTTGAGGCAACACGATACCTCTTGTGTGGGCTATCATTCCTGCCAAAAAAACTTCTGGATTGTTGTGGGTCATACAGTATTGTTAGAAACATGGCACCCCTGTTGACTTGTATACTTTTTTCACCAACCAAGGTCCATTAGTAGCTACATTTGAAGCCTTCTTTCATCAATATGGAATCTCCTTTTTGGTGTCGTTGAGTCTCCAACATCTCACAAGGTCTGTCCGAACAAACAATGACCGTTTATTTACGAACTACAAATCTGGTGGTAGTGAAAGCACAGAATCCTACAAAAGTTGGATTATGCCCTCTCAACAAACAATTACTTGATACATTCTTGCTACAACTTCGCTTCCCGCAACGTTGTCCGACGTTCCGAATTTCCAGTACTTAAAACCCGTAGACTTCTACACAGATCTCTTTTCTAATACCTTCTCCCCTTCCGCTCTGTCCCGACTGACACCAAGCAACCCATCTATCTTCTAGGACTTGCCCCTTCTGTTCTCGCTGTCAGTTTGGTTCCTTGGTGCCTCCTTTGGTTGCTTTGTTTGCTCTTCTCTTGGCGTCGTCCGTCGGTGTTCCCGGTACGACACATAATTTTCTACGCTGGCTCCAGTACAGTTTCTACGTAGCCAAACCATCTGACAGCAAACCCATCTTCAACCCCCACAAGAAGACCCATATTCAACACCAACGAGACACCGCCAAGATCCTCTGACACGCCGTTGCCCCTGTTGGTTGTCCTTCCTATGCCCCACCCTATCTCTATTCCATTGATAGTCCGCTCGCTACAAAGCTGCTGGCTTTGATTGCACTGTCTCCTACACATTTGATTTTCTTGCACCCGGCACCCGCACCTTCCGCCGCCGCTCCATCAAATCAATCTCCTCCAACCTCCACTCCTTTGTTCGCCTTCTGCTCTAAACACAACAGCGGCAGCTCCATCGCTCGACCCAGCCACCAACAGCTAGCGGTTCTGACAGACACCGTCTCTTACACGTTTGCACTTCTCGCACCCGGCATCCCGCACCTCCATCTGCCGCTCCATTGAATCGATCTCTTCCAACCGCCACTCCTTTGATCGACTTCTGCCCTAATTACAACAGCAGCAGCTCCCCGCCGCTTCATTGATCGCATCGACGTTACATCGCTTGCGTTCTTTCTGCTCCTACACGCTTTGCGGCTTTGTCTTCCCGCGCTCGACCCTCCACTTGATCGCTCTCCTCTTAAACGACTCCTCTGCTTTGTTTTCTTCCTATGCCTACCCCCACTTCTACTCCTGCGGGTCGCTCTTCTGCTTCTTCCCCCAAGAAGAGACTCCAGGCTACCCCCTCCCTGTCTTCCTCGTCTGCCCGCTCCTCTAGCTCTCGCTACCCCAAGCGCGCCCATCTGAAGAAGTCCTCCACCCCTACCCCAGCTCCTACCCAGGCCCATCCTTCTCCTTCCTCTCTTCGCCCCCGGAAGGATGCATCTTTGTCTGCTTGTTCCTCTTCCTCGGCCAGCCAATCCTCGGTTACCTCCATGTCTGTCTCTTCCTCTGATTCCTCTGTGGCCTCCTCTACTCAGTCTGCTACGAAGCCTGCTCCTCGTCCGAATTCTAAGAAGCCAGCCCTTAAGTCTCCCCCCCTTCAGCCTCCCGCTCTCAAGCAGCTTGTCCTTACTCCCTCAGCTCTTCAGCCGCCAGCACCATCTGCCTCTCGTCCCGCCCCTACCCCAGCTCTTAAGCAGTCCCTCCTCCAGCCGTCCCCCTCCCTGACTCCCTCCCCCAGCTTGGATCGTCAAGCACTTCGTAAACAGGCTCTGGCCGCTGCCAATCAGGCCCACTCTGCTTCCTTCCTGTGGCGTTTCTACGGTGATGGCCGTTTCCCTACCCCATCTTTCATCCACCGCCTCCGGAAGTCTCCAGCGCAGACCCGGGTCTGGAATGCCTCTCCCAGTCCTACCCACTTCTTCAGCAAGAAGGATGGCAGTGACAAGAAATCCATTCATGATGTGTGCCGTCTCTCCGTCGCCCCGGTGTATGCCCTGGTCAATCCTGCTGCTTCTGATTGGAAGACCGCTACTGTGGAGTCTCTGGTTTCCCTGGCTTTGGCTTGCTTCCAAGGCTCTGCTGCGTGGACCAAATCCCCTCCCGGCCAAGCCCTCAGGAAATGTCTCATTGGTCTTGCTAAAATGTCTCCTGAATGCTTTGATGCCCTGTACTGTGAAGGCAACCTTCTGCCTAGCACTGAAGGGCTGGTGTGGCTGTCTGCCAACCGGGTTCTCGGCTCTCATTGGTTCTTCAAGACTAAGCCCCCTGCCCCTGCTCCTTCAGCTGCCTCTGCATCTTCCACCCCGGCGCCGGGTTCTCGGTCTGTCTCCTTTTTTCCTTCTGTTGGAGCTGCTTCTGTCCTTTCTTCTTCTGTCGGTCACTTTCTTCAACGGCGTGGGGTTTGCTCCAGTGATTCCAGGGCTCCGGTTGATGTCACTGAAGGTACCAAGTGCTCCTACAGCTCCTACTTCACTCTGTCTCTTCCCCGGCTGATGTCACCCCGCCCTAGTGATTTGTACGACGAAATGCTGGAGTCCCTGACTGATGCACTTAGCTTGCTCTGGTCAGTGGATCGGAAGCTGGTCCTCTATGTCTTCCCTTCCCGCGCCAGCATTAACCCCAAGGCTAAGCCCGTTCCCAAACTCTGGTCTACCCTGCCTGACAGGCGCACTCTTGAGCTCTACGTTGCTTCCCTCTGGCTCCGGGTTCGCGCAGCACCCCACCTTCGGTTCTATATTGGACACAGTGTCCCAGTGGATGCTCTCTTGTCTGACACTCTCCTTCAGCGCCTCCAGGACCGTGAAATGGACTTCAAGTACGATCATATTCAAGCCTCCACTACTGTCACCTGTGGTTTCCTGCTCGGTTCCTATATGCAGAGTTTTGATCTTAATCATTACAATGCACTGCTCCAAACCCATCCTCGGTTTCAAGCCTTCCCTATAGCTGTCATCCGGAAGAACATTCGGCTCGACAATTCACGAACCCCTGACCCCTCTCCTGTCCCAGCCGCTCACATCTTGTGTGATTCTACCAAGCGTTCTCAGACTGTCAAGCTATTGAAGGCTCAGTTCAATCGCTGCTCTGCGTCTGATATAGCCTCCCTTCCTGATGGTAAATTCTACAAGTTCATTGATACTGCTACCAATCCCTCTGACCGATGCCTTTCCCCTTCCAAGCTGAAGACCCTTCGTCAAGCCAAGCACCGTCAAGCCAAGTTCATCCAGACCCATGAAACTGCTTCTGTTCTAGGTGTGGTTGACCTGGATCTTCCTGTCGATTTGGGTCAGGGACTGGGCGCTACCACTTTGCGCCGTGTTCTTCTGGGAATTCGTACTAGGGACAACTGGTCATGGCCACTGTTTCTCTCTGTTGACACCAGCTCCTACCGTGGTGAAATCCTGGCCCTGTACAACACTACTACCTCAGCTGAAGCTCAAGCCATGCTGTCCTTTCTTCCTATCTTCCTGGAGGCCCGGTATGGCTCTTGTGTTCGCCAATGGTTCTCTACTGAGTGTCTCACTGAGTTGGAGGACTTTCATTGGGATCCCACTAAAGGAAGGGTTGTTGAAAATGCCCCTGCACCGGACCAGGAGCCGGAGGATGCTCTGCCCTTCTTTGGTCGTGGTGACATCTGTGATTGGGAACTCGTGGATGATGACCTGTCCATTGACTCCACTTCCAATGCTGTTACTTTTGACCTGGATATGCACTTCTCTTTTCAGATTCGTGAGGACAGCGCTGGGTGTGGCTTTGATGATGCCCAGTCCATGTCTACTCTTGCAACCGGCACTTCCAACATCACTTCTGTTCTGGGTGCCCCTCCGGCTGCTGCCCCTCTTGAAGGCGTTGCCTTGGCTGACATTGTGTCCCCCGCTAGCACACTCCCCACCGCCCTCAACTCTCCTCTCCACTCTGGTTTCACCTCCATAGCTTTTTCTCCCGGCACCGACGCCAGTATCAGCGAGCTGAGCCATACCAATGCCTCAACCAGCTCTGCACCGGCTTCTCTCCTATCCGTGCGACAGACACGGTATTCCTCTGACCATGGTTAGGCACCTTTTCTTCTGGCCTGGTGGAATGCCTACTTCTCCAAATTCCATCTCTGCATCCCTCAGTCACCCTTCCTCTTCCTCCGCTCCTCCTGCTTCCCGCCTTGTCTACCCCACCGTGTTTCTCCTATCCCTGCACCGGGTGTTACTTCAGGTGCTCTCCCCCGTAACACCTTTGGAGTGCTTCCCGGTTCTTCACTCAGGGTTGCATCCACTGTTACACCCAGCGCGGCTCCACCTAGGGACCCCACCATTTCACCCTGCTCTGCACCCATTGTTTCTCCTAGCACTGCACCAGGCGTCACTCCAAGTGCTTCTCACAGCATTTCATTTGGCCTGCTTCCCAGTGCTTCACCCAGGGTTGCATCCAGTGCTCCACTTAGTGCTGCGTCAACTGGTGCTCCCAGTGTTTCACCCTGATCTGCACCCAGTGGTTCTCCTAGCCCGGCACCAGGCAACTTTCCCAGTGATTCCTTCAGCCATGCATTTGGCTTGCCCCCCAGTGCTTCACCCAGGACTACACTCAGTGCTGCGCTCAGTGGTGCATCACCAGGTGATCCCAGCGTTTCACCCCGCTCTGCCCATAGTGTTTCTCCTCGTCCTGCACCAGGTGTCATTCCAAGTTCTTCCCCCAGCAACGCATTTGCCCTGCTTCCCAGTGCCTCACCCAAGGTTGCCTCCAGTGTTACACCCAGCGCGGCTCCAACTCCCAGCACTGCACCAGGCGCCACTCCCAGTGCTTCCTCCTGCCATGCATTTGGCTTGCTTTCCAGTGCTTCCCCCAGGATTGCCTCCAGTGCTCCACCTAGTGCTGCATCAACTGGTGCTCCCAGTGTTTCACCCTGCTCTGCCCACAGTGCTCCTCCCAGCCCTGCACCAGGCGCCACTCCCAATTCTTCCTCCTGCAAGGCTGTTGGTTTGCTTTCCAGTGCTTCACCTAGGGTTGCCTTCAGTGTTCCACCTAGGGCTGCATCAACTGGTGCTCCCCGTGGTTCACCCTGCTCTGCCCACAGTGTTCCTCCCAGAACTGCACCAGGCGCCACTCCCAGTGCTTCCTCCTGCCATGCATTTGTCTTGCTTTCCAGTGCTTCCCCCAGGATTGCCTCCAGTGCTCCACCTAGTGCTGCATCAACTGGTGCTCGCCGTGTTCCCCCCTGATATGCACCCAGTGTTCCTCCCAGAACTGCACCAGGCGCCACTCCCAGTGCTTCCTCCTGCAAGGCTGTTGGTTTGCTTTCCAGTGCTTCACCTAGGGTTGCCTTCAGTGTTCCACCTAGGGCTGCATCAACTGGTGCTCCCAGTGGTTCACCCTGCTCTGCCCACAGTGTTCCTCCCAGAACTGCACCAGGCGCCACTCCCAGTGCTTCCTCCTGCCATGCATTTGGCTTGCTTTCCAGTGCTTCCCCCAGGATTGCCTCCAGTGCTTCACCTAGTGTTGCATCAACTGGTGCTCGAAGTGTTCCCCCCTGATATGCACCCAGTTTTCCTCCCAGCACTGCACCAGGCGCCACTCCCAGTGCTTCCCCCTGCCATGCATTTGTCTTGCTTTCCAGTGCTTCACCTAGGGTTTCCTTCAGTGTTCCACCTAGTAATGCATCAACTGGTGCTCCCAGTGTTTCACCCTGACATGCACCCAGTGTTCCTCCCAGCACTGCACCAGGCGCACCTCCCAGTGCTTCCTCCCGCCATGCAGTTGGCGTGCTTTCCAGTGCTTCACCTAGGGTTGCCCCCAGTGTTCCACCTAGGGCTGCATCAACTGGCGCTCCCAGTGTTTCACCCTAATATGCACCCAGTGTTCCTCCCAGCACTGCACCAGGCGCCACTCCCAGTGCTTCCTCCTGCCATGCATTTGGCTTGCTTTCCAGTGCTTCCCCCAGGATTGCCTCCAGTGCTCCACCTAGTGCTGCATCAACTGATGCTCCCTGTGGTTCACTCTGCTCTGCCCACAGTGTTCCTCCCAGAACTGCACCAGGCGCCACTCCCAATGCTCCCTCCTGCAAGGCTGTTGGTTTGCTTTCCAGTGCTTCACCTAGGTTTGCCTTCAGTGTTCCACCTAGTGCTGCGTCAACTGGTGCTCGCAGTGTTTCCCCCTGATATGTACCCAGTGTTCCTCCCAGCACTGCACCAGGCGCCACTCCCAGTGCTTCCTCCTGCCATGTATTTGTCTTGCTTTCCAGTGCTTCACCTAGGGCCGACTCCAGTGTTCCACCTAGTGCTGCATCAACTGGTGCTCCCAGTGTTTCACCCTGACATGCACCCAGTGTTCCTCCCAGCACTACACCAGGGGCCACTCCCAATGCTTCCTCTCGCAAGGCTTTTTGTTTGCTTTCCAGTGCTTCACCTAGGGTTGCCTCCAGTGTTCCACCTAGTGCTGCATCAACGGGTGCTCCCAGTGTTTCCCCCTGATATGCACCCAGTGTTCCTCCCAGCACTGCACCAGGCACCACTCCCAGTGCTTCCTCCTGCCATGCATTTGGCTTGCTTTCCAGTGCTTCCCCCAGGATTGCCTCCAGTGCTCCACCTAGTGCTGCATCAACTGGTGCTCCCAGTGTTTCACCCTGCTCTGCCCACAGTGTTCCTCCTGCAAGGCTGTTGGTTTGCTTTCCAGTGCTTCCCCTAGGGTTGCCTTCAGTGTTCCACATAGTGCTGCATCAACTGGTGCTCCCCGTGGTTCACCCTGCTCTGCCCACAGTGTTCCGCCCAGAACTGCACCAGGCGCCACTCCCAGTGCTTCCTCCTGCCATGCATTTGTCTTACTTTCCAGTGCTTCCCCCAGGATTGCCTCCAGTGCTCCACCTAGTGCTGCATCAGCTGGTGCTCGCCGTGTTCCCCCCTGATATGCACCCAGTGTTCCTCCCAGCACTGCACCAGGCGCACCTCCCAGTGCTTCCTCCTGCAAGGCTGTTGGCGTGCTGTCCAGTGCTTCTCCTAGGGTTGCCTTCAGGGTTCCACCTAGTGTTGCATCAACTGGTGCTCGAAGTGTTCCCCCCTGATATGCACCCAGTTTTCCTCCCAGCACTGCACCAGGCGCCACTCCCAGTGCTTCCTCCTGCCATGCATTTGGCTTGCTTTCCAGTGCTTCACCTAGGGTCGCCTCCAGTGTTCCACCTAGTAATGCATCAACTGGTGCTCCCAGTGTTTCACCCTGACATGCACCCAGTGTTCCTCCCAGCACTGCACCAGGCGCACCTCCCAGTGCTTCCTCCCGCCATGCAGTTGGCGTGCTTTCCAGTGCTTCACCTAGGGTTGCCCCCTGTGTTCCACCTAGGGCTGCATCAACTGGCGCTCCCAGTGTTTCCCCCTGATATGCACCCAGTGTTCCTCCCAGCACTGCACCAGGCGCCACTCCCAGTGCTTCCTCCCGCCATGCATTTGGCTTGCTTTCCAGTGCTTCCCCCAGGATTGCCTCCAGTGCTCCACCTAGTGCTGCATCACCTAGTGCTCCCAGTGGTTCACCCTGCTCTGCCCACAGTGTTCCTCCCAGCACTGCACCAGGCGCCACTCCCAATGCTTCCTCCTGCAAGGCTGTTGGTTTGCTTTCCAGTGCTTCACCTAGGGTTTCCTTCAGTGTTCCACCTAGTGCTGCATCAACTGGTGCTCGCAGTGTTTCCCCCTGATATGCACCCAGTGTTCCTCCCAGCACTGCACCAGGCGCCACTCCCAGTGCTTCCTCCTGCCATGCATTTGGCTTGCTTTCCAGTGCTTCACCTAGGGTCGCCTCCAGTGTTCCACCTAGTGCTGCATCAACTGGTGCTCCCAGTGTTTCACCCTGACATGCACCCAGTGTTCCTCCCAGCACTGCACCAGGCGCACCTCCCAGTGCTTCCTCCCGCCATGCAGTTGGCGTGCTTTCCAGTGCTTCACCTAGGGTTGCCCCCTGTGTTCCACCTAGGGCTGCATCAACTGGCGCTCCCAGTGTTTCACCCTAATATGCACCCAGTGTTCCTCCCAGCACTGCACCAGGCGCCACTCCCAGTGCTTCCTCCTGCCATGCATTTGGCTTGCTTTCCAGTGCTTCACCTAGGGTTGCCTCCAGTGTTCCACCTAGTGCTGCATCAACTGGTGCCCATAGTGTTTCACCCTGCTCTGCCCACAGTATTCCTCCCAGCCCTGCACCAGGCGCCACTCCCAGTGCTTCCTCCTGCCATGCATTTGGCTTGCTTTCCAGTGCTTCCCCCAGGATTGCCTCCAGTGCTACACCTAGTGCTGCATCAACTGGTGCTCGCCGTGTTTCCCCCTGATATGTACCCAGTGTTCCTCCCAGCACTGCACCAGGCGCCACTCCCAATGCTTCCTCCTGCAAGGCTGTTGGTTTGCTTTCTAGTGCTTCACCTAGGGTTGCCTTCAGTGTTCCACCTAATGCTGCATCAACTGGTGCTCGCCGTGTTTCCCCCTGATATGCACCCAGTGTTCCTCCCAGCACTGCACCAGGCGCCACTCCCAGTGCTTCCTCCTGCCATGCATTTGTCTTGCTTTCCAGTGCTTCACCTAGGGTCACCTCCAGTGTTCCACCTAGTGCTGCATCAACTGGTGCTCCCAGTGTTTCACCCTGACATGCACCCAGTGTTCCTCCTGCTGTGGCCTTCCGTATTCCACACCTATGCCTCACACGCTTCCGTGCGACAGACACGGTATGCGTCTGATCATGGTTAGTATGTCTCCTTCAGGGCACTGTGGGATGCCCTCCAACTCTCATCCCCACCTGGATTCCTCCAGTCCTGCTTCCCATTCCTTGCCTCCTCCTGCTTCCCGTCTCGCCCAATCCAATCTTCATGGGGACATCCTTGTGACTACAGATTCTGATGCTTTTGGCCATCCTTTTCCCCAGTCTCCGTCCTCAAACTCTACCCTCATCACCTTCCAAAATATTGGTCCCCAGCGGAAGTCAGCCTTCATGTCTCGTTCCCGTCACAACTCTCGGCGTGTTGCTCACAGTAAAGCTGGGGTTGCTCTCTACGCAGAGCATTGTTTGAATGAATCTCAGCTCCCCCTTTGTGACCTCTTTCACTCTCGCATCAAACAGGCCTACCCTTCCAGCTTCACCTTCCTTGCTAGCAACCAGCATGAGGCATCCACTGGCACGTGGCGCATCCCTGGTGGTACGGGGTTTACTATTGACCGGCTCTTTCATTCTCACAAGCTTGCCCACGGTGCTGATCCTTCGAGGCTTGGCCGGTGGACTTTTGTTCGGTTTCAGGGAAGGGCTCAAGCTACGGTTACAATCTTTTCTGCCTACTGCCCTGTAGAAAATGACAGGGATCTTGGCTCTGTTTGGAACCAACACTGTCGCTACTTCCAGGCTGAAGAGGATCTTTGCTGTCCCAACCCACGCATTCTCTTTCGACGTGACCTCACAGCTGCCCTTCAGGCTTGCCTCGAGGCAGGTGACTCCGTCGTCTTAGGGCTTGACCATAATTCTGATGTCCGGTCTGACGGTCTCTCCTCTGAGCTCACAGCACTCGGCTTCAAGGATACCATCTTAACTACCCACCCTTCAATTTCCCCGCCTGCCACCCACAATCGAAATACTACCAGGACTCCCATTGATGCCCTTTGGACTACTGAGCATGTTGATGTCATCCGAGCTGGTTACTGTGCTTTTGATGGTGAGCACGGCATGGTTTCTGACCATCGCTTGCTCTGGATTGAAGTGTGTAATGGCAGTATCTTGGGCAAATATCTTCCACCTCCTGTGCGATCCTCCCTTCCTCGCCTGAAATCTTCCCACCCTCACCTTCGGCAGCGCTATCTCAAGCGGGTAAAACATGCCTTTGCTACTGCTGGTGTGTTCCCCCTTCAGACTAAGCTCGAGCACCTGGTGGCGCTGTATTTATCTGGTGATACCACTGTGCGCGATACTCTCATCACTACCTATGATGTCCTCCATGCTACCTCTGTCTCCATCCGGCTGTCTGTTGAACAACATCTTTGCCGGCTTTGCACCGGCATGATTCCGTGGTCCCCCAAGCTCCAGGTTTACCGTGACACCATAGATTTTTGGAGGCGGATTGTGCAGCTTTGTCAAGGTGTCTCCACCAGTCACACCAAGGTGAAGCGCTTGGCATGTAAACTTTCCTTATACAAGGGTGAACACTGTGATCTTGCCACGGCTGTCCTCCATTTGAAGCAAGCCTACAAGCAATACCATGCTGTCAAAGTCCTGGCTCCTTTGTGGCGAGACTCCTTCAACCAAGGCTTGGTGGACACCCTTCTTACTGAAGGCAAGCCCTACAACCAGAGCGCCTCTCAGATTCGGGCACGCATGCACCGTGAACGGCTCCAATGGGATCTAGGGCTCGCTGCTCGTGCTATCCGTGGTCGTCTCTCAAAGCCTGCTGTTCTGAAAGCGGTTGCTGTTGGCTCCGATGGCACTGAACAAGTCTTGGAGTCTCAATCTGCCATGGTGCCAGCCATGGCTGCCTCCAATGTCTGCCGTCAACAACAATGCCTCGACACTCCCTCCATGTCTCCTTCATTCATTCAGGCCTTCGGCTACTTGGGAACTGGACCTTCCTCAGCTGATGTCCTTGCCGGCACTTACGTCCCTCCTTCAGGAACTGACCAGTACCTGACTGAATTTCTTACTTGCCTTCAAGTGCCCGCTGCTATTAAGTCCTTGCCTCCCTTTGACTATTCTGTTAGCCCTGCTGACAATGCTGCTGCCTGGAAATGCCAGAAGGAACGCACTGCTGGTGAGCCTTCTTGCCTCAGTTTTGCCCACCATAAATCTTTTGCCTTGGACACTCAGCTGAATTCCTTTGATACTCTGATGCGGACTGCTCCTCTGCTTGCTGGCTTCTCGCCCTCTGCTTGGCAGGTTATCACCGACGTTGAAATTTTCAAGAAACCTGGTGAATACTGTGTTGACAAGATGCGACTCATCCAACTGATGTCTCCTGAGTTCCAGATCAACAACAAGATGATTGGTAAACGCATTCTCGCTCATGCTGAACGGGCCAACGCGGTTGCAGTCGACCAACATGGCAGCCGGAAGCATCACAAAGCCATCAACACTTGTCTCAACAAGAAGCTTATTTGTGATGTCCTCCGCCAGAAGCGCCGCTCGGGGGCGGTTGCAATGAATGATGCCAAGGGCTGCTATGACCGAATCTCCCATCCCATTGCCAGTCTCACCCTCCAAAGCTTTGGGATTCCGGCTCATGTTTGCGAGGTTCTACTCTCCACTCTCCAGCGTGCCACCCATCACATTAAAACTGGATTTGGCCGGTCCGGTCCTATGTATGGTGATGAATCTATTCCTCTCAGTGGGATCGGGCAAGGCAACGGTCTTGGCCCAACTCTGTGGGCTCTGGTGTCTACCATCCTTTTCCGGATGATGCAGAATGCAGGCCATGGGGTTCATCTCCTCACCTCCCTATCCCTTCAGCTGGTCTCCTTGGTTGGTTTTGCTTTTGTGGATGATACTGATCTTTTCTGGGCCGGTTCCTCCTCTACTACCTCTGGTGAGGCTTTGGCTGTTGATTTTCAGGCCGCTTTAGACCGCTGGGCTGGTGGTCTCATTGCTACTGGTGGCGCTATTGAACCTGCTAAGTCCTTCTGCTACTTGATTGATTTCAAGTGGACTGGTTCTGGTTGGGACTATCGTTCTGTTGATGAATGAAATGCCCGGTGTTTTCACCATCACTGACAAATCTGGTGCCCAATCACCTCTTGACCGTTTTGAGGTTGATCACGCTGACAAGACTCTGGGTGTCTACATTTCTATGGACGGCAATGAGGAAGCTCAAGTTGATCACCTGCAGACCCAGTCCCAGTCCTTTGGATCTCAAATGAGGTCCTCCAAGTGCGAGAAGAACACCTCCCTCTACACCTTCAGGTACTCATTTATGAAGTCTTTTGAATACCCCATGCCCGTCACTCAGCTCAGCGCTTCTACCTGGAACCGCATTCTCCAACCAACTCTGGTCCCCGTGCTCAACAAGGCCGGCATGTCTCGCAACTTTCCTCGCACGGTCTTCTATGGTCCATCTTTGTATCAAGGCTTTGGTTTTATTCACCCTTTCCTTCTCCAGGAATTCAGCCACATTGCTACCCTGCTTCAGGAATCTGTCCGTGGTTCCCAGACAGGCCATATTCTTAGGCTTACAGCTGAAGCCTTTCGGCTTGAACTGGGGATCCCTTTTCATCTAGGTATTACCCCCTATCAGCCATATGCCTCTTATATCACTCCCTGCTGGTACAAGCATGTGTGGCATTTCTTTTCTATGCACCCTGTGAGTATGGTAGAAGACTTTCCTACACTTCCTCTGCTTCGAGTGAATGACTGCTACCTCATGCAAGCTTTTGTCACTGCTGGCTTTCGGGGCGCCGACCTGTCTCTTCTGAATCTCATCCAGATGTCTCTCCAGGCTATCTCCCTTGCTGATATCTGCACTGCAGATGGCACACGGCTTTCTCCTATGGCCTTCCAGCTGCAGTCCTCCAACCATCTTCGCGCTCACCTTGACTGGCCCCAATGCCCCCCTCCGTGGCATCTTCCAGCCCTTCAGCTTTGGCAACGTGCCCTTCGGAAATCCTTCTTACCCCCGTTGGCTTTGCCTTTGGACCGAGCTTTCCACCCCTCCTTTCACCTGGGGCATTGGCTGTCAACCGAGTCCTCCTCTGTGTGGCCCTGGTTTTTGTGTCGATTTACTGACCGGATCTTCTCCAAATGTCCCACTGGTTGGAGGGTCGGTTCTTCGCAAGGCCGAGGTCGTTATAGCTTTAACACTACCATCCTTTGTGCTAAACCTCCCAGTGCAGACACTATTGTATCCCTTCTTTCCAGTGGGAATGTGTTCCGGATTGTCGGTCAATCCTCCTTTATCTCTCGTCCACCCGACGAGGACCCCTTGACCTATGATCCTTTTGAGTGTCTTCCTGCCACCCCAGAGGATGCATTTGATGCTCTCTGCGGTTGTCCCTGAGTCCTTCTCCATCAATACTCCCTTCCCCAGGATGGATGCCAGGCTCTTGCCAATGCCATTCTGCGTGGCTCTGCCAGCGCTGTCTGTGACGGCTCTTATGATCCCGGTCTCCTCCGCGGTACATCTTCCTTCATCCTTTCCCCCAATACCTCCACCAAGTCTCCCTCCTTGTTCCTCACTGGATCTAACCTTGTCAGTGGCTCCCCTGAAGATCAGTCTTCCTACCGGAGCGAATTGGCTGGCATTATTGGTGTCCTCACCTGCTGTCTGGCTCTGGTGGACCTCTATGATGTACCCTCCGGCTCCCTCACCATTGCTCTTGATGGGGATACGGCTCTTCAACAGGCTCAGGGAACCTGGCCCTTGTCTATCTCTCAGAAATCTTTTGACTATGTCTATGTCATTCGCAATATGATCTCTGCCCTTCCAATCACTGTCACCTTCAAGTGGGTTCAGGGTCATCAAGAGGGTCTTTCTCTTGACTGGTGGGCGCTTTGCAATCATCAAGTTGATGGCATGGCCAAGGCATTTCTATCCATGAATCGTTCTTCTCCTTACCACTATCCCCAACTTGTGTTTGAGCCCTGGGCTCTCTCACAGCACGGTCTCAAATGCTCTCGCTTTGACAGAGATGCCTTGCACATTCTTATTTCAGGTCCTCCACTTCTTCACTATTGGCAAACTCACCACGACATCTCCATTCCACCACAAGTCTCCGATTCTATCCATTGGTGTGCACATCACTCTGCTTTCAAGCGCCTCCCCCCTGGTATGCAGCGGTGGTTTGTCAAATTTGCTTCGGGCTGTATTGGTGTTGGCAATCAGTTACTTCACTACCAGCACCAGGAACACTCTCGATGCCCTCTGTGTGCCCAAGATGAGGAAAAGGTTTCCCATGTTCTTTCATGTGCCGACCCCGGGGCTGTCCAGCACTGCTTGTCTTCCTTTCGGGGCCCTTTGCAACAGCGCCTTACTTCTGAGCTTACAGACCCTTCACTGGCTCTTGCCATTGTGAATGTCACCACTAGGGTTCGTCAAGGTAGGCGTATCCACCCTTCCTCCTACTCCCCTGATATTGCTTCTGCTATAAGGGCTCAGCGTCGGATTGGATGGCACAACTGGTTTCTTGGGAGGTGGTCCCCCCTCTGGCATCAGATTCAGGCTGACTATTATTCTTCGATTGGTAGCAAACGCTCTCCTCGTCGATGGGCCACTGCAGTGATTCATCAATTTTTCCTCACCTGTTGGGATCTCTGGACGTACCGAAACCAACGGCTCCATGGCACTGGAGGGTTACTTGAGTCAGAACAACACCAATCTCTCAATGATTCCATCTCATCTGAATTGGCCATTGGCTTAGCTGGTGCTCTGCCTCAATCTCACTCCCTCCTCCAGATTCCACTCCAAGTGCTCCGTGGTTACACTCTCACTGCCAAGCGTCAATGGCTTGCGACCATCCAGCTTGCCAGGAGACACTTTGCAGTCCCTCTCCCTTCCCAGCAGCCGTATTGCCAGGAGGCTGCCTTGATGAGGGCTTGGCTGCATGGGGCCTAGCCCTGGGTGCCATTCTGGCACACTCAATGGTGTGTCACCAAGTGGCGCCGTGTTTCACCACGTGCTGCTCCCAGTTTCTCCCCAGGCTCGCCACCCCGCGATGATTCCAGTCGATGCTTCCAATATATCACCATCTTCTGCACCCCAGTGCTTCTCCCAGTGTAGGGCCCGGTTCTGCACCCACCAGTGCTGCTCCTTCTGTTGCATCCAGTGTGGCTTCTGGCGCTGTCCCCAGCGCTGCTCCCACTGTCTCCCAAGGTTGCTCCACCCGGTGACCCTCCTAGTTCTTCCCCCAGTTACCCACCTCTGCACTCCGTGCTGCTCCCAGTATTCTACCCTTCCTCCTCCCTGTTTTGTCGGATTATGCTACTGGTATCCTTCAACAGTTTTCACTTGTACTCTCCCTGCTTGCTTTCAGGATTCGTTTGACAAATTTGTCGTTCTACAACTTGGGGCTTAAACTCTCTTCGATTGAGGCGACGTTAAAGTCTGGATACAGACTGAGTAGTTTAGATCCACCTTTGGTGGTTAAAGTTACTTAAATACGTATATTAATTAATTAACTTGATACATTCTTGCTTTGTCCAATTCAACGTCAAGCGATTCCTTCTTTCAAAACCTTCTCAGTCTTTATTCCAACCTACTCAATCTCAACAATAGTCCTCTTACTAAGCATTGTGCCAATGTCATTTTGTACCTATTGAAGTATGATCTAAAGCTTTGGACTGTTTTCACCAACAGCAAGGGCTTCGACAAACCTATACATCAAGCAAATTCCTGTATTGTTGCCGAGCAGTTTTTCCTTAAAAGAGCTTCATTCTCTTTTCCAATCCAATTCCAATGTAAGTCAATCAATGATTGATGACACCTATTTGATTGCTAAAGAGTTCACTGTAAAGTTCCATTATTGGGAAGTTTCTCCATCAGAACCAAGTAACAGATTTCTCCACATGGGGCTCAAACGCACCAATTTAGCCGGAACTGTTGCTGGCTAACTCTTAGGCCTCCAACAAACAGAGGAAACCCCCTCACTCGACCAATGTCACCTTTGTTTCTCTGTATAATGAGTCAGTTTCCAAGCTTATGTCAAAGGTCGGTATCCAATCGGCTGCTAAAGCTACTCAACCACCAACCACCTTGTCCTCCATTGGACAAATGATGAATCATTTCCACAGCAAAGAATCAGATGAAGTTACATACGTTCCCAATGGACAGCATACATTTGTTGAAAATGATAATGGAGTGAATGGTGTGTCCGTTGTATTGAAGCGCAAAGATGATGTGACCACCCATCAAATTGTGTTCAAATGGAATCATTGTTCCAATTACAAACATCCCAATAGAAACAGGAAATATTTTGAGCAAGATATTATGTCCACCCGCAATCACCTTTCTTTCAACACTTCCTGCAGCTGACACATTGAATTCACTCAGATGAGGTCTTCTATTTGCGTGTGTTTTCCCATCATATTTGACCTTGACACCCGTATTGGCCTTTACCTTGGACTATTGCCATACCTGGACTGGTGGAAGGGTTGGTGTACCACGAGTCCTGTTTGTCCCTATGTTCACGTCAGCTCATCACCAAGACCATCCCACCCTGCGCCCAGACAGACCCATTTAATTCAACCTCTACATCATTGGAATTGTGTTTACCAACAACCATTGACATACAAGAACCTTTATTGCCCGATACACATGCTGCCCGCACCCCGCTATTCAAATTCCACCAATACCAAAGGAAAACATATAACTTCCAAAGGCAAGCTAACAACTTTCCCTAACTCCTGTTGGCATCCTCAAAATAGGAGAGGCTCAGTTCATTCTTCCGATGCTCAAATCAATTGTCCTTTTCATCTCAAGAAACAGAATTAAATTGACCAGGAACATATCAAACACCAAAATACAGTTGGCGGTAATCTGGATAGTTCCCGTATCAAAACATTGGACAACCTAACGAATGTCAACCCCAATTTGACTGGATTAAGGAACCAAGCAATATCTAACTTTTGCCCACTGTCGGATATCAAGCCTGGTGAATTCATTATTTATCATCTCAGTGATACAGCCCAAGAACTATGCTACTCCCCTAATCACAAGTCTTTTCCTTTTGACATCCAACCCTTCTCCCAAAAGACAAATTCCACCAGTTGGTCTAATGGTTTGCATGACAGAATTTTGCTCAACGAATACAGCTGATGCTTCTTTGATGACACCAATTTTGGAAACTCTACGGATGGTGGTGGAATTATTCTCCACAACCAAGAATGTCTTACTTTTTCACTGAACAGTATCACTGACAGATTCACTGCTAAGCTACTTGGTCTTGATTTATCTTCTTTCAACATTGACTTCGGATTTTACAAAAAGCCAGATTTAAACTTGCCATCCAATCTTGGAAAAGGGTGTCCATGTCCAGACAAACCTGGAACCAACACACTCTCAGATTGGTTGTATGGTTTGGGTAATTTATTGGTTTCTTTGCACTCACAAATGTTAGATGAAATCCGTATGGGTACCAGATCTACTGATGTTGGTCCGGTCAATTTATCAGTTTCTTCACACTCACAAACATTAGATGAAATCCGTATGGGTGCCAGATCTACTGATGTTGGTTCGGTCAATTTATCGGTTGGTGGTTCAAATTCACAGCCATTCAAAGATACCCTTATGGGTGCCAGATCTACTGATGTTAGCTTGGACAATTTATTTGCCAATGCAGATGATACCCATAGGGCCACAAAATGCCTTGTTGGTATTAAACCCCACAAAGATTGTACACCTTCCATCGACCGGGATAGACCAAATCTTTCCCAACTAGTAGGAACAAATCTCACTTAGATATCCCTACTGGATCTGCATGGATCCAATCTCTCTCAATCTACTGCTGAAGCTCTGCTTGAAATAATGGGAGGTGATTCAGATGATAGTAACCCACCTGCAACAATCCCATTCAAACCACTGGCACCAAATTTGGTACCTCATCCTGAATCACTGTTGGATAGTAAGGGTAGCGATACAGATGATAGTTTGCCGCCCCTTAGATTTCCACCCAAACCACCGGCACAAATTCAAGATCATCCCACTAAGGTACCTGTCACCCATACCTTCCAATCACCCACATCTGTGCCCAATCTTGTTGCACCCAATCCTGCAATAACGCAATCTGATTCTACCTCCATGATACACAGTATTGCATTTTTACTCGGGAAATGTTACGGTAAACAAACGACTGAAATGAATCAAGTTTTGGAGAACATTGTCATTGGCAATTGACCTGTTTCCAATCATGAGGCACCCAGCTTATCAAAGGTTGTTTGGTCTTTATTCAATAACCACAAAGGTCTAATGACACTTACCACTCTGAATGTTATTGTTGATCTATTTGATCATCAGAGTATACCGTCGGGTCATCTTAGACCCCATTTCTTTTCACACAACGCTCTGTTTTCTGATGTTGTGAGACCACGCTAAAAGATTGATTATGACGCCAAATCATTTTGTCCAAACCTATTCAATTTTCCAGTCTTCACATATTTGGATAGTTCTTGTACAAGGTTTCTCTGGAATTTAATAACGGTGTATCCAAGGAGCCGGATCGTAGTACCAATCTACCATCCAAAGTGTACTGAAAACGATATCATGATACTGAATAATTTCTCACTGCATCTCATTATTCATATTCACAAATCAACAGCCACCCGTCCATGGACAAAGCTGGATAGTAAAACATATTACTGATCAAGTCTGTATCCAGAACTTGACTCAAATATATGAGTATTTGATGAAATGAACAGACTCTACTTCTCCTCTATGATTTGCGATCCTAAAGAGGAGATCCTTCCTTTGAAGGTTTGCCACCAAGTGTCCTTGTCACTGTCTATTATACTAGAAAAATACATTACTCCATTGAGTATCCATGAGCTTATTGATGACAATTACACTGACACAACCTCTCCAAACATAAAGACCAAGCATACTACAATACAAACAAACCTATAACACACACGCAAACAAAAGGCGTTGTATGGTTGACAATAAAAAAAATAGTATGAAATTTCCTGTACACAAACGGAAAAAAAAGTCAAAAAGCCTGAACTGATAATCAACACATGAACCCTATTAAAATGAATACCCTTGATTGCAGACCCTAAACTTGTGCAAATCAAAGAATTGAGAGCACTACTTTTTGTTCTAGATATCTGCTACAAATCAACCATGAACAAGTCTTGTATGACAGAGTTATTGAGTGATACCTTGTCCCAAAAGTGGTTTTCTGAGGTTGTTCATTGGTCAGAAGCTAATACCACATGGGAAAATTTTAAAATATCCAATAATCCTTCCAATGTCAGAGAAGCCATCCTTGGATCCAAACTTAAGAATCCATCTGACTATATCAACGCAAAGCTGAAAATTCAGATTTCAATAGCCACGATTCAGATGCACTGCTATGTGCTAGAGGGGCTTGCTGTTATTTTGGCAATCGGACTATTTGATCAAAGGATGTAAAAAGAAAGTGCTGCAACAAGGAATGCAAAACCTATTACCATGGGCGTATTGGTCAATTTTGCTTCAACAAATTTGAATTTTGTTTACTGTGCACGGATAAGATGAATCACCACCTTCATCATCATGGGTACTTTGCTATCGCTTTATTACCAAACCACCCACAACCAATAACAAAGATTGTGGAGAAAAAACCAAGCAGGAGGTTGAAGACGAATCTTTTTGTTCTGATTGCCTCAGTCAATTTTCATCTTCAGAGGGGAAAAAAGTTTTGGGAAGAGTGTGCATGTATGGATATCAAATGCCAAATTGAACAAGACAATGCATATGCTGAGTTATACAGCAAGAAGGAAGAATCTAGCACACCCAAGAAAATAGGGCATGTGGTAAAAAAAGGATCTGATTCCCATACAGATTCAGACAATGATGCATATAATTGGGAGAGCCCTCCTCCCTTGTCTGAGCCAGGGATGGATGTAGACCCACCAAAGTTCACTTAGAGTTGCAATCATTTGCAATACATACATAGAAAGGGGGAACCTTGTAGTGGACAGATAACAAATTGATGCAATGTTGCAGAAGCTTTGACAATAGAATGTAGAGATAACAACAAAGCACCGTTTGTAATTCAGAAAAAGGACAAGAGTGTTTTTATGATCGTTCACCCACAAGATCCGGATAAACAGATATCCACCATCTGCAACTGTATTATTGACTGGAAACCATCCAAACCAGAAAGAGTCAAGGTTGGTGGATTAGACTTCAGTCTTATGTTGATGGTGGGTAAGGTTTCCAAAAATTTCTTTCAAGACCTGGAGGAATCAATGAATGATAAATGGTCGGGTCCTTTTTTGACTAAAACAGTTTGACCTTCTTTTATTGAATCACGTCTCTGCAGTAAGTCTCATGTGGACGTAATGATGGAAATAAATGGGTTCAGTGCAACTATAAGGCTATCAGAATACATCTGAAGTGCAACCAACAATATACCCAAATAGAGATTCAAAATTGATAATCAGACTTTTTACAACAAGGGTGACCTTAATGAGTATAAACCAGGAATGGTGGTTGTTGACAAATGTGTTCCTTGGCTTGGTACCTGCATCAATGGTGATCATAGGCTTGAGATCCAACTACCCAAATTGGGAAAGATCCTTATGTTGCTGGTGTTCAATGCATTGGAAAGTAATGGTGACATCGCTTAAAATGCTTCTCCTACTAAAACTGTTTTGTACTGTTATTCAATATGCTTTTCTTCCGGTGAGTACTCGGAGGAACTATCTCTTCCCCAACCAGACAAAAGTAGTACACTGATGCATCTTTACTTTCAGTGTGACCAAGCAGACCTGTTGGCAATTTTATCACTTTTTTTTCAATAAGTGTCAAGAAGAAGACGAGGAAGACTTAGGCTTGATTACTAACCTGCTAATAATTTGTGCTCGTACGATTTATAATTGATAAATATTAAAATTATAAGTAAAGGTCGGAAAGTGTACATGTAGAATGTTTCCTTTGGACATGTGGAGGGTTTCATCATCTATGACCTATTTTGGGGTCATAATTTTGTGTGACCAAATTCATGGTCATCATTTCACAGGTCCATCCTTCAACAATGTCAATATATTATTTGGCCATAATGAGTGATTCCCCCCAGCTCAGAGTAGATAGTTAATACAAAATATTCACAAGTGAATAGGTTGAATAGATTTTTGGCGCACCCAATGGATGAATATTTTTATCAAATGACAAATTTGGAACTTGGAATCCCTAAATAAGAAACAGTAACTGTCTGTTTAATCACTACCTGTGCCACCTACCCGCCTATTTTGGCAAGCAAGGCTGTCCGCTTGAAAATTTCAGAATTTTGCATGTACCGTACCGACTACCGATTTGCTATCCTCACTCAAACACTCAAGTTGCTCTCCAGCAAACACTCTTTCTTTTTTAATCGCCAATTGGCGAAACAACAAAAAGCAACTGGCGCTGTTAGCACTGCTTGGATACTACTATGGCATCAACAATCAACATGGTCCTGTAGTTAGCGCTGCTTGGATACTACTATGACAACTACTTGACCCCTGATTACAATAGTCCACTGCTTGGCAATGAAGATAAGAGAAGAAGGGATTGTAGAACTCCTAGGATTACAATTAAGAGATACAATCAATCTGCTTTTGTGTATCTGTATCAATACGGCAATGATCAGGCCCTTCTAAATTGCCGTGGAGTTTACCATGTAGTATTCAGGGAGCTCCTTGATTTGGTTGAGCCTTTATACAATTGCTACACATATGATCGCAAAACTGGATCAATTCGGAAGTTTAAGGAAACAAAACAAGACTTTGTTTGTTGTCAAGAGTTTGATGCAACTGGGTGCCTTGCTCTTGTCTTATTCCGGTTCTGAACCAGAGGATCAGTGGCAAGAGCAGTTGCTCTAGCATTTGGATTGACAGCCTCTCCTGTGTACTGATGGCTGAAATTTGGATGCAAGCTCCTTCTTTTTGCATTACAAGACCATCCTGCTGCAAAATTCTGCTTGCCAAATGAAGAAGAGACTCAACAATATGTCAATGCTATTGCTGCAAAGTATCCAGCGCTACGTCTACACAGAGTGTGAGGTGCTTGTGACAGGCTTAAACTGCATCTCCAGCAGTCTGGTGACTGGATGAAACAGAACCAATACTATAATGGATGGACAGCAGGTACTTATGTGAACAATGTCTTTCTTTTCTGCTTGGATGGGAGGATCCAGGCTTGCATCTTGAATGTTCCTGGGTCTTGGCATGACAGTACTCCGACTGACTGTGGGCTGTATGAAAAGATGGAGCTCATGTATGGTATGTACAAGGCAAAGGTTGTCATCGATTCAGCGTTTAAGTTATCTACAAATGACTACATTACTAGAAGTAGTCAATGTGACCCTCTGACAACTCCTGTAGAAATACCTGAGGGTACTCCTAACAAAGAGGCTGTGGCAATGAAAAAACAGGCCCTTTGCAAGCCTGTTACAGTGAGCAGACAAGCAACTAGCGTTAGACAGATGTCTGAATGGGGGATGAGACAGATCCAAGGTGGGTTCCCTTGTCTCAAAGATAACATGTTGCTAGAAGAAACTGGAGACAGGAGGATTATTCTGAAGCTGCTCATGTTGTTGTACAATTTCCAGACAGCTAGAGTTGGAATCAACACCATACTCAACACCTACATGAGTCAGACTGAAGGTTTCAAGTTGTATGACTTCTTCTTGTACAATTGGTGCCAACAGAAACTGCGAACCATGTATTTTAACGATAGCATTATTCGAACCATGTATTTTAACGATAGTATTATTCAATCAAATTAGCATTATTTAGAGCAGTGGACAGTACCTCCAAATAATTTTGCTCCAGCCCACCTCAAATGGTGTAGGATCCCTCTTTTAAGGGGTTGCAATAGAGTTTTTCTATTGTCTTTGTAGCCTAAGTTTCTGTCTGGGGCAACGTTGGTACTGTTGTTGAGTTTAACTATTTTAACTAACTAACTAATTGATTCCAAATCTAACTAACTAACTAACTAACTAACGAATCATTTCCAATTCCAAATCGCTGTCGTCATCCTACTGCTGTTGTCGTCGTCGTCACTGTTGTAGTCACCATTGCAGAGATGGAGACTGTTTACTTTTCTTTTGAGCTTCCCTTCAGCAGGAGTAACTTCGGGAGTAGTAACCTGGGGAATAATAGAAGGTCTAGTACCACCACCACCACTAATTTGAGCAAGGAGTGCCTGCAATAACACCTTACTCTCTTGATCTGCCTGGGCCTGCCGTCTTTGCTGGAGTTCCAATGACTGCTGCTGAAGCTTTGTATCATCATGCGTCTCTTGCAGTACTGCAGCAATCACTTTCAACATCTGCGATTCATTGTCTGCTTTGCAATTGTATTGTCTCTTCTTGCTACCACTAATGGTACTGGGAGGAGTCAGCTCTGCTACTGCTGATGCTGCTTCAGGCTGAGTAGCTTCTTCAGGCTGTGTAACTTCTTCGGGTTGTGTTGGTTGAGTTGGTTGACCAAGTAGAAGTGGTACTGGTTGAGTTGCAACAGCAACAGCAGCAGGAGGAGGACAAGGTAAAAACTCATCTGTTTTAAGATCATACATTTCTTCTCCATCTCTAATGGTTACCTTCTGATCTATCAGTTTCTTGAGTTCCTTTGCCTCGCTAATCTCCCATTTCATCTTTGGATTGCCAATTGGTGCCTTCTTCCGGTGCAATCAATTGTATTTGTTACAAATGGATTCAGTGTCCCTCCCAGGATATTTTTCAGCATGTAGGTCTCTAACACTGTCCCAGTCTTCTCCTCCAACCGGTAAGATAGCTCTAATGACAGCAAACATGTTCTCCAATTCGGCCTTGGTGTAGTTGCCAATGCCGGCTTTCCTGCCTCCAGTGGGGACATGTTGATTGTTATGATCGATGGTATTGCTGGTGGTGTTTCTGTTTCTTTTTCTTTATGTGAGCAGCCAAATGAATCGATTCATCTGATGAATCATCTACTGACAAATTGTCTACTAATAATGTAGCAAGAGCAACAAGAGCAGCAACAGTACTGTAGGAGGACATTGGTGCCCTGTCTTATTAAAGTTTGTTGAATTAATTTGCTGGAGAGACAAGTCATACTGTTGTTGCGTTTCTTCCTTTCGCAATATTTCAGCTCAGAAAAATTAGCAATGATCACCAAGAAAAAACATGTCCAGCAAAAGAGGTGCACCAAGACGTGCACATGATTGATTCATGCATTAGGTGACTGAAATGTTTGATTTTAAGATTCTGTTGGCGTTTATTTGGTGTTTATTCAGTTAATAAAATCTGGCAGTCGAGCCAGTTGAGCCAGTTGAGCCAGTTGAGCCAGTTGAGCCAGTTGAGCCAGTCGAGCCAGTCGAGCCAGTCGAGCCAGTCGAGCCAGTCGAGCCAGTCGAGCCAGTCTCGACTGCCAGATTTTATTCAGTAATTAATAAATAAATCTATGTACTATGTGAATAGATTTATTCACTTTGAACGGAAACTTTTATTCATTTTATGCTGGTGGGAATGTCTCAATACTATGATTCATAGCATGGACGGACGATGCTCACCATGATGACTAATTCTTCAGCAACTGTACTGTACCAGTACGGTGGTACCGTACTAGTGTCGTATGCCTCTGAGTGAAGGTAGTAGTAATACGACTAGCAAGTACGTATGTGGTTGTAAATAGAACTAAAACTAAGATTGTGAGCAAGCTCTGTAAACTACTTGGAAGAGTTTGGCTTGTGTTATTTGCTAAGACAGTTGAAAGGCGTTGAACTTGAAATCCAATGTTCTTTGCACATAGAGGAATTAAGATATGTTCTTCATCCAGTCTTCAATATTGAAGGCCGTCATTTGTTGCTGACATCAGCTTCCAGATTTTTATGAATCGTGGGAATTCAATCGTTAGGATTTGAATACCACACTCTTGTTTTTCCCATAAAAGCTTCACTTTGTTGCACAGAATTTTGGTGCTTGTGCGCAACCAGTATTCCATAGATTGTAAATTGTTAATTGGTGTGATGTGGTTTGAGGTTCCAAATGTTCATCCGATGGACAACATGGTTTCCTAAGAGAAAGGAAACACTCCCATTTGTATGAATTTGGGTGATTGTGTAAGGCCCCTTGCTTCTTGCTTCTAAAGCTCAAGGGATTTGCTTTTCATTTTTCATCATAATTCTATCTCCAACACGATAATCATGCAGCTTGCGATGGTTGTTCTCCTTCATGGCATTCTTATCTATCTGAGCTTGGTATTTGTTTCTGACAATGGAGAAGTATGTAGTAATCATAGGGATTGGAAGGAACATATCGTGGTGGAACAAAAGGGCGCCGGGTGTCATTCCAAAGGTCTTGTTGATGGTTGATCTAACAGCAAACTGAGCAGACGCAAAGACACTATTGATGATGTAGGTGGCTTCCTGAAGGGTCCATGGTGGATTGGTATTGAGCTCTGTTCTCATTGCCGACTTGATGGTGTCTGTACTCGATTAAGAACAGCGTTTGACTGCAGATTCCAAACAGAGCAAACCTTGGCTTTGATTCCAAGATTGGCAAGGTGAAGTTTGAAGTCATTGCTCAAGAAGTCGGTTCCTTGGTCAATGATGCAGTTAACTGGTTTTGGATATCTGGAGAGCCAGCCATTGTTGAGGGCATGGACTGCCATGAGGCCAGTTGGGTTCACTTGCAGCAGTGCTCTGATTATTTCAAGAAGGTTGGTGCACATATCCATGATGGTGAGTCCATTGAAGGCGATTGTTCCATGGCTGAGGATCTTGATCTTCCAAGGGACAATTCCATCAATTGCAATGGTGTCCCAGGTATGCATTGGTGTTCTTTGGTTGAAAATTGGCCGTGGCTTTGGTGGACATTTGATTTGGCCCTTCAAGTTTGGGGCATATGCAAATTGGTTAATGGTTTGATACAATCTTTCAGCGCCGGGATGGCCAAGCACATGGTGGTAACATTTGATCGTGGTTTGTACTCAATTTGGAGGGAGTACAATTTTGTGGACCTTTGGATTCAACAATTTGCAAGTCAGTACCATTGAAGTTTTCTGTGGGGTACCTTGGATTGGTAGAGATATCGTTGTTGGCAGCTTGGTTGGCCGCAGGCTGAGCAAAGGCTAAGGGGTACATTGGAATGTCTTCTGGGTAGTCAAGGAACAAATCCAAAAGGAAAAGGATGTCTGTTGGGTTGTCAGTTGGATCAGTTGGATTGTCAGTTGGATCAATTTCCGAATTGGTTGGTGGAGTTGGGGATTCCTTCTTTACCTCTGGGGATTGCTGAATAGGGAGCGTGGAGAGAGCATCAACAATCACATTATCTTTGCCTTTGATATAGTTGAAGATTGGAGAAAATTCTTCACGGAGCATTCTCCAAGTCATAATCCGGTGACTCGTGAGGTTTTGGCAAGTCAAGTTGATATGGTTGGTCCATATGATGATTTGGGCACCCCAAAGAATGGGTCAAAATTCCTTGAAGACTTCAACAACGCAGAGCATCTCTTTGTCAATCATTAGATATTTCTGTTGAACAGCTTGAGCTTTCAAGAGAATCAGAGGATGATTCTTCCTTCTTGGATAACAACAGCACCAAGTTGGCAGTCTGAAGAATCAGTGTAGACATGGAATGGCTTGTTTGAATCAGGGAAGGCAAGCAAGATGCCCTTTGTAATGAAAGCCTTGGCTTTGTGGAAGACATCTCTAGGCTCTGGCGTTGGAGTGAGCTTTCCTTTGGACCTACTGGACAGGTCTGTGAGCAGCGCAAGGACTTCAGCGCTTTTTGGATAGAAGTTTTGATAGAAGTTGATCATCCCAACAAAGGATCACAGTTGGATAATTGTTGAGGGAAAAGCCAGTTTCAAGATTGGATCTATCTTTTTTTTGTTTGATCTGATTCCATCTCTGGAAATGATGTGGCCAAGCCATGGTGCTTGTGATTAGAATCAATGGAGCTTGGAGGGCTTGGCGGCAAAGTTGTGGACTTTGAGCAAGGAAAGAACAGAAGAGACAGATTTGCAGTGAGATTCTAGCGTGTCAGAGAAGATTCCGATATCATTGATGTATACTTCAATGTCTTCCAAGTGGAGAAGCATCTGTTTCATGCAGCCTTGGGCCCAGCTTGGAGAGTTGAGGAAGTCTGTTGGCAACCAAAGAAGTCAAAATTTTCCAAACGCTGTAACAAGTACACAGAGCCAAGTGGAAGCTTCATCAAGCTTGAAGGTGTGGAACTGCATGCTGACGTCAACAAGGGTCACATGTTTGAAGTCTCTTCTTCTGTGAAAGATATTTTGGATCTTTGGAAGTGGATAATGGAGTTTCTTGGTGACTTTGCTGAGCTCCTGAAAGCCGCAAATGAGTCTACGGGAGCCATCCGGTTTGGGGACTAGAAATGTTGGCATTTCCTAATTGGTTGCATATCATCTTTCAAGAATGCCAAGTTTAATTTGTTGATTGATTTCCTTTTTCACAGTTTCCTGTTGGTGGAGTGGAATTGGATATGGCTGTTTGATGTGGTACAGCTTTGCATCTTGCTGGAGGTCAATGTGGAACTCTTGATTAGGGAATATCCCTAATTCCTTGTTATTCAGGCCTTCGAAAAGTTCTTCGTTTTCAAGCCAGATCTTCAGCAAGCAAGATCTCTTGTTGTTGGAGAGATGTTCTTGTTCTGACGCTAGCTTGTACAGGCCGGTCTTCTCATGCTTGGAGGTGCCATCGGCATATGCTTGATGAGCAGCTTGGTTGGAACAGGAATAGCTTTCAGCAACAGAGTGAGGCTCTGCTGACATGACCTTGTGGAGTAGGGCCTTGTTATCAAAGTAGTTCCGAGGGTGGAAGTGCATAGTCTTTTCATACCATTCTATGGTGCAAGCTGCAAAATCCATCTTCATTCCAAGGTCTCTCATGGTTCAACAGCCAATGAGGAGGTGGTAGTTGATGTTCTGGGTGACAACAAAACACTTGATCTTCAATACTCTCATGGAGTAGGATACCTCTGGAAACATGATATTCTCCGAGATCACATAGTGATTTCAGGTGGCCCTACCATTGGTCGCTTGCATTTGAATTGGTTGGGCAAGAGAGTGCTTCTTGGCTTCAGCAGGTATTGCCGATTCGACGATGAGGTTGTCTGTGGATCCGGAATCAAAGAGAGTCTTCAGGTACGAGTTTAAGTGTTAATCGGAGCAGTCAATTTGAGACAGCTTTTTTTTGTTCCCCCTCCTTAGAAGCATCGATTTTGGTCTTGTTAGTCTTATTGATCTTTCTCTCCATCTGGAACTTCTCTACCAAAGTAATCACCGCGCCAGAATTGGCAAGAGCAAGAGCTTTCCATAGATACCCAATTTGCAGGGGTTGCGCGCGCCGGAACCCCTTCCGACTTTATGATTCTTCTGGTCAAGAAAATCACGAGAAGTAAAAAAAAAACTCCATTAACACAACCTAATAATACCAAGCTGTCTCAACCCAACCATTCCTTAACCATACCACCTCGGCCGCTCGCTACTCAGGGTTACCTTCCTTATACCAAGATTAACAAGACCTGCAAGTTTCGGATCGATTGGACGCGTCCTACAGGAGAAAAGAGCTTTAACAACAGCAACAATGAGTCGTCGTTGAAGGAGAAAAAACTGCGAAAACTCCCAAAATCCTTCCATATCAGGAACAAGGATCCCTCTGCTGGCGCCAACAACAAGCAAGCCCCACTACAGGGTAAATCGATACTTATCAAGGAGAAGGCAACCCCCAAGTTGCGACTCGATCCGCCCAGTCGTTTTGAAAAAAACAGCCACAGCCACACTGACACCCCCAAGGGCCCAAAAAACAACGTCAAAAATCCCCCCATAGCAGCAACAAGGATCCCCCTGCTCGCGGCATCAACCAGCAAGCGCCACTACAGGATAAATCGATACTTATCAATTACAAGATGCCCCCCAAGTTGCAGATCGATCCTCCCGGCAGTTTCAAAAAAAACAACTGCAGCAACAACAACAACCCCCCCCCAGGGCAAAAAAATCCCCCTACACCAGCAACAACAACACACACAGTTGGCGCTGTGGCAAACGGCGCTGCCCTTCCCCCTTGCAAGTCAACAAATAACGCGGCTGTTATTCTAAACCATTCCCACACTGGTACTATCACTACAGCAACTGCTATGTTAATTGCGGGATTTACAAAGGAAGAGAGCCAAGAATCGCTCCCTACAGAAGAGAGTATTGCGCAAGAAGGCCAAACTCTTGGAAGACCAACAAAACAAGAAGGCTGCCCCCACTCCCCCCCCCCCCGCCGCCGCCACCACCCCCTGCTGTTGTTGTTGTTGGATCAAATGGTACCAGCGTTTCGACTGTAACCAATCCAAGTGGACTGTTGGATCCCCCTACCAAAAAAAAAACGACGAATGACAACAAGAACAAAAGAGCCCATACGGCCTCAAGCAACAGCAATGGAAGCACATCCTCGACGACGACGACGATGACGACGACGACGCCGGCAGCGCCGGCAACAGGAGCAGCGCCAGCAGGAAGCACAGCAGGAAGCACAGCAGTGTCTACAGCAGCATTTTTGGAAAAGGAAAACTCCCCCCCCCCCCCCCCCACCTTGCAAAAGGAAGAAACTAACTCCAACTCCATTGTCTTTGAAAAAAAAACAAGAAGGACTCCCCACCAAGCCCTATGTTCTAAAGCAAATGAGCAAGCTATCAGGATTCGATTTAATCATGCCTGGAGGGTAGCAGAGGAAAAGTTGGAGCAGCAGCAGTTGGTGGAGCTCCCCAAGGGAGTAGAACGGGTGTCATCAACGGTTATCTGTGACGAGGTAAATACGACGTATGGTACGAACATCAACCCAGTCACATTGCGGAATCGTCTTCGTCAAGGACTCAAGGGTCCACCACGGAGGGGCCGGCGGCCAGTACTTCCAGACGCAGTGGAGGATGCTCTTGGCGAAGCAATTGAAACTTATGTTACATTGATGGCGGCTTGGATGAAGGACAAACCAAATCGTCAGATGGTCATTCACAAGCTGACGGCATGCATCACTACCGGTTTTATTCCAGCACCGCTTACCGACTCTGTTTCTTTATTCAAGCGCTTGGAACCTAAGTTTGCAAATGCGGTGGAAGTGTCAAACCAGAATTCGCAGATGGAGGAACGCCGGGCAACGTACGCAACGCGTAAAAATATTAACCAATGGTTTACAACTCTAAAAACTTTCTTTCTTGATATGGGCTTTGCCTGCTTGCCAACAGACAAGGAGGTTGCTGGGGGACACGAAGGAGAGCTCTATTTCCCACCTGAACAACTTCAAAGGATAATCAACGTGGATGAAACGGGTCTGTCACTCGATACGACCACGAGTAAGTCCGGCGGTTGACCCGTGACACACTACGGACCAAGCAACAAACATCTTCCTGTTGGTGCAAACCGGGCTAACAAGAGTAGTCACCGCATAACTCTTATCTGTGGGAGTTGCGCTTCGGGCAATCCCATCCCCCCGCATTTTCAGTTAAAAAGTATGGCTAAAGATGATGGAAACAAGAGGATTCAGGATTCGTTTTTGGAAGAGCTCGAGCACAATACAGTAACCGGAACATGGGGGTTCAACGAACCAACCGAACGGTGGAGTACTGTGAACTGTAACGCCAGTGCAGGCATGGACGGTACAGAGTTTACAAAGGTAGTGAAGGATGCATATATGCCGTTGTATCCAGACCTTGCCCCCATTCCTGGAAAGCGAGTAGTGATGCTGGTAGATTCGGGTCCGGGACAGGACGATGATGACCTACAGATTGTTACAGCAGCAGAAGGACTATACATACTCACCGGAGTTCCAAATACAACTCATATTTGGCAACCAACAGATATGAACTATGGACCATTTAAAACTTTTTTTCGCAAGAACAAGACAAAATTGAACAACTCGCGGCTTGCAAGAAAACTCACAATGCGATCAGACGATATTCCACGGCTTGTATTCAGAGGACGCGAGACACCAACTTGCACGTTGACAAGCGCATACTACAAGGCTTTTTCTGTCGAAAAATCGAAGGCTATCTGGCGCCACATCAGCATCGTCCCTTTCACACGCAAATGTCTAGAGAATCGCAATGTAGCTTGTGAGGTGACGACCTTACTGGATGGTTCTTTAGACCATACAGCGGATCCAATGACGGCAAAGTTGCTTGACCTCGAACTTCGCAACAGCAGCGCAGTAAACTATCTCACTGAGTATGGTTTGAAAGGCGAAGCATTTGCTGCAAAAGCACCGCGAAACAACGGGAAAGACAAGATTGCGTCTACAAAACCGGGTTCGAAGGAACGAATATTGAAAATTGCAACGGCAAGGACAGCAGGACAGAAATTTCGAATCACGGGCGGGTTCGTCACTTAACTCATACGGACATTTGGAAAGCGAAGGTATTGAAGGAACGCTTGAACAAAATCACCACACTGAAAACTACAAAGGCGCGCGCTGTTCAGTTTGCAAAGAAGAAGGAAGCAGCTGAGGCCTTAGTTGCAAAGTGTGGGGGCGAATTTGCTAGGCTAGGATTGCAAGCATTGAAGGTAGTGTATGAATGGAAGCTGGGAAAGAAGGTTGGTGCTGGAATGAAAAAAGAACATGTTGTTGCTGCTGTAGTGAAAGCAAAGGATGATGCGCCGGTCGGCGCGGTCGAGTGGAGTGAGGAGCGCGATGGCGCTGAATTGGAGCGGCTGGAGAAAGATGAGATCAAAATGAAAGAAACAGAATTGGGGAAGGCTATGGCAGAGAAATTAGAGAAGTGTGTTCAAACAATTAAGGAAGTGACTCCAGAGATGCTGGAGATGGCAGCCCTGGATGATGGGAAGATTGAATACATTAAACGGATGCAAGCAACAAGGGTGGAACAGGAACCAAAGCGCGATTTGGAGCTCAGAGCAGTGTAAAGGGCGTCGTCGTCGTCGTCGTCGTCGTTTTGCCCTTTGACGACACCGCATTGTTTCGCCCTTCGGCGCCGCCGCCGTTGCTTGAATCGCGTCCCTCTGCACCCCCCAGTGTGTTGCAATTGAATTAGTTAATTTAGTATCTGTTATTTGTTTGTTATTCAGTGCTGTTAAAGTAGTTGCAATTAGATGGATTAGGAAGGAAAGAAGTGACGACGAATTTCAAGTTTTGCAATAGAGGTGCGTCTCGGAAATTTCGAACAAATCGGTCCGAAATTGGTTCGAAATGAGTCATGAGACAAATTTAAATCATGAGTGTTAATTCAAGGTTTTGCTTACAGTACAAATTCTACGTAGCCCTACTTTGTCTCTTAGTCATTCGCACCTAAACTCGTAGTACTTTCCAGGTGTATCATTGATGGAGCTGCAGATACTGACTGTGGTTGGAGCAAGATCTATGTCGCCGTTGCAGGAATCCGTGTTTTTTTTTCTGCTTCAGGGAATCTTTGAAGATCAGAATTATATTATTCGGCATCTACATCCATGTCTACATGGAAGAGGTCTGGCCAAGGTGTCAATGGAAGTGTTTCTTCTGGTTGGTCAATGAACACACACATGTGTTGCTCGAACTCATGTGGGTTGTTGCCATAGGATGAATTGCTTGATCGGTTGCTGCTTTTGCTGTTGGAATTGCGGTCATTCACATGTGCATTGTTGTTGTTGTTATTATCATTGTTTCTGTTGGGCCGGTTCGGATTCTTGGCATTGTGGTAGCATTGACCCCAAGTGTGATTTGTACCCGCATGAACAGGACATGGTGAGTTGTCTGCTGCTCCTATGGAGGAATTGCTGCTGCTGCTGCTGCTGCTGCTGCTGCTGCTGCTGCTTCTGTTGTTGTTGTTGTTGTTGTTGTTGTTGTTGCCTTGGCTGTTATTGTTAGAGCCTCATTGTCGGTTTTGGCCGTTGTTGTTCTATTGGTTGTTTTTATTTCAATTTTGGTTGTTTCCATTGCAGCGGTTGCCATTGTTTCGCTTGTTGTTGCTATTGCTGTTGTTGTTAATCCTGTTTTGGGAGGAATTATCTTGGTTGTTTTTCTTATTTTTTCTGTTTTCTTTGTTCTGATATGTCTCCATTCTAGTCATGATCTGTGTGAGGGTGTCCGCGTGGGGAGAGTGGTGTTCTTCATAGGTTTCCTTTCATTCATTGGGCATGGATTCAAAAATCAAATTCTTGAAGTCTGCATCATTGATGGCTGCGTTCCCATGTGGTTGACCTGGAAGCAGTCGAAGGATCACATGGTTGTGGAATGTGACCATGGAGACAAACTGGTGTACAGTCATGTTGGTGGTCTTCCTGATGTTGGTGATGAATCTTTTGTGGCACCGATATGCATCAATGTTGTTACCAAACTTGTAGCTGATAAAGGCATTGATTGTGGTTGAAAATTTATCAACGGTTCAATTTGCTACGTTAGCTAATATATATTCATTCCGCCAGTTTAGATTGGCAATATCTCTGAGGAGATAAGCAAATCTTTCATATAGCTTGGGGGCCTGTGGTTAAGGCAAGGGTTTTCTTTGCAAGAGTGAATTCATTGATGGTAAAAAGGATTTGAAAAAGTAATGCTCTGGTAGTAATGAGTGGTACTTTCACCTTGACAGTCTCGGAGACTTCATTGGTAGTGGTGGTTGTGTGTTTGAACTCTCTCGTCTAAGGTGACTCTTGGTCAAAGTCAAACTTAAAAGGGATAACAGAGTAGTTCATCATTACTGGACAATCGGTAGGAGCAGTTGGTTGCTTGTAGTAGTTACTTGAGTGTAGTAGGTCAAAGCAATTATTCGACTGTTGAAACAGTGCCGTATGCCTCTAAGAGTGAAGGTAGTAGTAATACGACTAGCAAGTACGTATGTGGTTGTAAATAGAACTAAAACTAAGATTGTGAGCAAGCTCTGTAAACTACTTGGAAGAGTTTGGCTTGTGTTATTTGCTAAGACAGTTGAAAGGCGTTGAACTTGAAATCCAATGTTCTTTGCACATAGAGGAATTAAGATATGTTCTTCATCCAGTCTTCAATATTGAAGGCCGTCATTTGTTGCTGACATCAGCTTCCAGATTTTTATGAATCGTGGGAATGAGGGTTTGAATACGGTACCACAACTAGTTTCGACGAAAACTGTGGTGCGGAAGGACAGACACGACTTTTTCGTGTCTTGCGATGAATTCGTGCTCGAAAACTCGGGAAAACACGAGATGCACTAATAACCGTCGAGTAGCACCTATTTTCCTTGCAATCATGCCCGTCAGATTCCAAAGTGGTTCTCAAAAATTTCGAGCATCGCGCACTAAGAAACACTAGTTAATTTTAACCCTAATTTGTGCACCTCGACAGGTTTCAGATCAATCTTAGCTGAAAAAAGAACCTGATTATGAAACCTCCAGTTCTCCTTATATAATTTTCTTAATATCAATTTAGCACCTCGATTGGATTACTTGCAACCCATTGGATTCTTGCAATCCCTCTCTTAACGAGTATGAAACCACGATTACTCCTTGTTATTCAATTTTCTTAATACTAGCGTACTGTACTTTTTGACTACCAATCACGATTGAACATTAGCCTTTACAGTCTGTTTACAGCAGTGGCTTTCAATTGTAAAGAAACAGCAGATTCTGTTTGTACCTTCAGTGCTTCACAGAGGAAACTTGAAATCCAATTTTTAGCAACTTCTTGTCTTATCCTCAACAACAGCAGCAACATTGTCTCTAGCAAGAAATAACAAAAGTAAATAACTAACATGAATAATAGAACAAATTTATCATTCCAAGACCTTTGGGAAGCAAACAATCCACCAGCGCCTTACACGCCTGGCCCTATGACTCAGGATGATGCGAATAGCCTTCTCGGTATTATGAAACAACCTACTCCCCGTAGCGCCGATCCATTCAGGAATGTAGGATGTCTTCTATCTTTTGGAGAGGGAGATGAATTGCAGCCTCTTCAGATTGATCAGAATGGTGGCGATGGCGATGACGATGCCGGCGCCGACAATAACAGCAGCAACAACAATAACAACAACAACCAAACGATAGAACTAGAAGCTGAGCCGACAACACGATCCACCAGATCCAATCGTCCAGTAAGAGTTTCTTTGGAACCAACACCCACTAGTAATCGAATTCGAAATCCATATGCAAAGCAATATAACAACAACAGCAAAAGCAGCCAACGCCAAACAAATAAACAAAAACAGAAACAAAAAGATGTAGAAGAAAAAGAAAGAGAAAGAGAAGAAGCAGCAGAACAAAAACAAGCAGCCGAACCAGAAGAACAAGAAGACAAAGAGGTGGAATATGAAGAAATCCACGCAAATGTAGCCGCTGACAAGTATTGTAAAATGATTTACCATAATCCAAATCGATTCAACACATTTGGGGAAGATTGGGATTGGTTCACCAATGCCAAGTCAAACACAGAGGCTTATGCCAAAAAGGTCGTAAGAACCCATGATTGATTTATCCAAATTGTTGCTGATGCAACAGATCCAGCCAAAAATGATCCTGGCGATGCAGTCCTCCATGAAATGTTCACTAAGAAAGTAACTATGAAGGATGGAATTCGAGAAGATTATCTGTTTTATTATCATGTTAGCGGAGCAAAAAGCCTACAGTCAAAGACACTTGTCGACCAAGCCATGAAGATATGGACTACTAACATTAAAAACTTGGTAAGCAGAGACCCTTTGAATTTCAAATCACACCACACGTACAGTCATCAGCTCTTCTCTGTTTTCCATTCGCGAGGGGTCCCTTACAATGAAGGTGAGTTTAAGCATAAAGGGGGATACAAAGCAGTTGTAAAGAAAGATTGGGCTGCAAAGAGAGCCAAGGATCCAACTCTTGGAACAAAAAGAACCAAGGCTGAGTTCAATGAATTCGTTGACGAGAAGTTCAAGAAAGTAATCGATGATGGAATCTACAAGCCCTATGAAGACATGTTGGATTTGCTCAAGCTAATGGCAATGGAGCTTGGTCAACAGTTTGGTGTGAGAGGAAAAGATGAACTCGTATTCCTCCAATGGAAGTACTTGAAGATGGGAACATTCAAATATGGATTGATGAAAGATCTTAGATATGTTATTGTTGCTCCAGGAGGGGGATTCGATAAGTCACACCAGCTATCCCTCAACAATGCAGAAGTTTCAACAAACTACCCAATGGTCGTGGAAGATACTGACAATCCTAATTGCATTGTCAAGTTGATATTCTATTATCGAGATGTTTGTTCTCCAGATCAAGTTCGTTTTTTTGTCATGTAAACCATTCCAGACGCAAGACAGCAAAGTATGTCTTCAAAGCAAAGAGCCCTGTTGGAGCAGACACCATTCATAAATGGGTAAGGGATTTTGCGGAGGTTGCTGATTTCAAGGATTGGGAGAAGTACACCCCACATGATAATCGACATTAATGCTGTACTATCCTTGCTTCTGATGTGAATGTTCCAGAGAAGGTTCGTATGGATCATCTTCGACACAAGCATGCTAAGTCTTCCCATCCATATATCCATCAGAACTCAAAGACTCAGAAGACAGTCCAAGGGGTTCTTTGTTCCGGCCTCCATAAAGAACAGCAATCAGAAAAAAAATGGTGGCCGATAATAACAAGAACAGCAGCAACAACAAGCCCTCGATTGCTCCGAGCACTAAAAAGTCGTCATCAATGTGGATCAACACGACAAAGAGAACACCCCAGTCCCACAAGATTGAGCGCCGGCAGTCGCTCTGGGAACCAAGGAACCATCCCCCTCTAAAGAGACACTAAAGAAAGAGGTGCAAAAACGAAAAAAAGACAGCAAGGAACTGAAGAAGGAAAACAAGAAGCAAAGGACCAAGCTCCAAGATGCCAAAGACAATGTTGTCCAGTTGACAATTTATTTGAAAGAATCTAATAATATCAACAAGACCCTTAGCAATGAAGTCGACCGGCTTCATCAGATTGGAAAGCAACTACGAAAAGAAAAAACGAATCTTGAACAGCAGCTTGAAACACAGAAGGATCTACATGAAAAAGAACTTCTACACCAACAAGCCGAAGCCGATACAAAGCTAGCCAAACTAAAAGATCGATATGCTAAAGATTTGGAGGACACAAAGAAGATAGCAACAAAAGAAGCAGAAGACAATTTCAAACTGTCCAAAATGGAATGGAGGAATGAAAAAGGGAGGATGGAAGCAGACCACAGAAACCAAGTTGCTCTAGCTGAAACCAAGATCGAAAAGGAACAGCGATTGAGGGACATTGAGCTTAAAGGGAAACAAAATGAAATTGACCAGCTCTACCGACATATGAATCAGAATCAGTGTGCCATCATGTAGGTTGTTGCTGTTGTTGTTGTTGTTGTTGTTGTTGCTGTAATTACAAGCAACCGGAGAGATTGCAAATTACTCTTTCATGAAAAAAAAACCTGAATCGAATCTGCTGTCAAGACAAATTGGCATATACAAGCTTGCTCAAGAAACAAGAAAAATTCGAATCTGTAAGTGTTGAAAATGAATGATATTCGCCATATAAAAGTGCACTAAGTATGGAAGTAGAAAAAGCCTAGGTGCACTAAGTAAAAGAAATAAAAAAACTCTTGGAAAAAATAAAAATAGTATTGCCTAGAAATAAGAAATAATAAAAAATAAACATTATTCATGCCCTCACAAAATCAAGCAGACAGCAGCAGCAACAAGCCACAGATGTAAGCTTGTTAGCAAAAAATCTACAGCAAACAATTGATCGGATGCTGGAGCAAGAATACACCATCCCCTAGATCGGAGCTGGCAATGCTTGTAGTTCGGACGCCGGAGCGAGAATACACTGTTCCCCTAGAGTGGGGGAGGCAGTGCTTGTAGTTTGTTTTTGAGAACCACTTTGCAATCTGACGCGCATGAATGCAAGGAAAACAGGTGCTACTTTGACTAGTTACATATATAACTGTCGAGGATACTCGCTCCGGCACATGAAACAGTAACGCTCCTTCGGTCTCCACTTCAGGCAAGCCCTCAGTGTCGGCCTCAGGAGTGTTACTGCTGCAATCCCCCTTCAGTCTCAGTGTCGTTGCACTCCACTTCGACCTCAGGTGGATTGCAGTGTGAAACCCTTTTGCAATCTGGATGTGCGCCGTGCAATTCAGTACTAAGTAAATTAATTTCTTAAGTAATGATTATGCACACCACACTCCGGCTTGTTGCACTCGCTCTCATATGTGCATAATCATTACTTAAGAAATTAGTTTACTTAGTACTGAATTGCACGGCGCACATCCAGATTGCAAAAGGGTTTCACTCGCTGCGCGAGTACCTCGACAGTTATTGGGTGATTCCCGAAATACTTTTTTGTAACGTACATAAACTTCTGTTTTTAGTATTTCGGGAATGAAAATTTCGTACATAAATTTTTTGGCGGGAAAGTGCATAAATCTCATTTTGGAATCTGGAATCTCATGACATGGACAATAATATTAGCCAAATTTGTCTTCTTCATACGATTAAACATGTGGGTTTAATCCGTTCAGATTTTTCCGTGACGTTCAGATTTTTCAGTGAGGACTTCACGATCAAATTTTTCATTTTCACCTACCGTACGGTAGTACTCACCATTTCAGCGACTCAACGTTTTGACTCAACCGACGATAGGTACTGCTACTCAACCGACAACATGATAACAAATAGTTGCCCACCATCCGTTGAATATGTCACTCGAGTTGCTTGTTTGCTTGTATCTTCTAGAAGATGAGGAGGATGATGACGATGACGATGACGCTGCGGAAGAAAGGCGTCAAAGAGATAGGAGAACACCAAGGATAGCCCTACGCCGTCATTCCGAGTCTCCCTTTCTTTATCTATTCAACTCTGGCAACGATCAGGCTCTTCTCAACTGCTGTGGTGTCAACCACACAGTTTTTAGAGAGCTTCTCGGTCTATTTGAACCAACATTTGATAGTTACACAGTTGATAGATACACCGATGCTGTTCGGAAAAGGAAGGTTAACGCTAATGGAGTATGGTGTGGAAGAAAGCGCGAAGCAAACGTGACTTGCTGTCTTGGTCTAGTACTTCATTGGTTTAGAACACGAGGATCCGTTGCAAGATCTGTGTCGATGGCATTTGGACTCACCTCTACTGTTATGTACAAATGGTTGAAGTTCTCCAGAAAGGTTCTTTTGTTCGTATTGCAGTATCATCCAAAGGCAATGATTAGACCTCCAACTGAAGAAGAATTGGAGGAATACATCAGCGCAATTGGTGCCAAATACCCAAGACTAAAAGAACGTCGTGTCTGGGGTGCCGCCGATGGACTCAAAGTCAAAATTCAGCAGTCTTCCAATTGGTTGATTCAGAGTTGGTATTACAACAGCTGGGTCTGCGACACTTATGTCAACAGTGTCTTTGTCTTTGCTGCCGATGGAAGAATTCGTATTTGCTGTTACAACTGCCCGGTACCTGGCATGACAGCACGATCGCCGATCATGGTGTTTATGATAAAATAGAAGAACTGTTCGTCAAGTTCCAAGCTATGGTTTGTGTTGACTCCGCATTTAGGGTTGCCACAGGTAGACACCAATGCCTTGTCCAAAGTTCGCAGCATGATCCGGATACCCTCGAGGCTATTCTGTTGAACAGAGAAGCAACGTCCCTTCGACAGTTATCAGAGTGGGGGATGCGAATGATCCAGGGGCAGTTTCCACGATTGAAAGACAGGCTCCTATTGGAGACGTTTGGCGGTAGGAAGGTCATTTTGAACTTAATGATGCTTCTGTACAATTACCAAACAAGTACCATTGGTCACAACCAGATCCTGAATGTTTTCATGCATAAGAAGGACGGATACTTCTCTTACGACGACAACCTACCGGAAGATGCCATTGGCCTCTTCGACCGTTGAGCCGTTGAGCAGTTCGCCTTCGCAGTTTGCAGTTCGCATTCGAATTTCGCTTTGCGTGGTTGAGTAAATTGTCAATTGTCGATTCCGAGTAGATTGTTGGTGAGTGAGACCATGGTCGATATGGTTGATCGGTTGATCGGTTGATTGGTTGATCGGTCGATCGGTCCAAAGTGGATTGTCGGTTCTCCACCATGGTCAAGTATTGATTCTCCATGGTCGATCCGATTCTCCATGGCCGATCCTAAGTGTAGTAGATAATGATTAATAATTTACAAATTAGTACTAGTAGGTTTTGCTGTAGATTTGGACCTGTAGATTTGGACATAGCTTTCGCTGTTGGTAACTTTTGGAATTATGAGCTTAGAGCTTTCTGGAAAGATAAGAGTATATGGAGTAGTTTCGATCGATCTGCTGATCCGGAGTAGTTTCGCTTTTGGTGTTCGGGTTCGTAAAAACCGCACGACTCCTCAAGAGAGGTTCAACTCCTTAAGAGGGGTTCAACACAGCGCCGGACGGGTTAATCCCATCAGTTCTTCCATACATGGAAATGGGAATCGAAATGGGAATCGACGTGGGAATCGTTGACTCCTATCGATTTGATTCCGACTGATTTGAGACTTTCATGTACTCCCAACAACTTTACGATTGCAGGAGATATTACGATTGCAGGAGATATTACTAGTAGTTGCTAGTAATTCATTATTTTTACTAGTAATTCATTATTTCATTTTCTTGGCAAGTTGCAAAGCTCATAATTTGATTTCTTCCAAAGCCAAAAGCAACTTCCAAAGCCAAAAGCAACATCATGGTGGTAGCTTCCAAACAAGAACAAAGAATTCTTAAGGCTCTTAAAGCCAAAGTTGAACGACAACACGAACAACGACTCACACGACAGATTGTTCAACACGAACGACAGATTGCTACATACAAACAACTGATTGTTAAACACGAGCTACAGATTGATAAAAACCGGCAACAGATTCGACAGGATCTTTTTCGCCGGACTCTTGAAGCCCGAACCAATCAATCAGTCTTTCATTCATCGGATTCCGATTCGGATTTACTATTTCATTCCGATTCCGACTCTGATTCCGATTTTTCTGAACCTACGCCGGATGTTCCTGCTATTTTTCCGGATCCTCCTGCTCAACCTCCTGCTCAACCTACGCCGAATGTTCCTGCTATTAAACAGGAACAAGACTCTTAAGTGGAGTCGGCCGGGGGGGGAATCGAGTTGGAGTTGTTGGGATTGCCGGGCTGGGGGGGATTTGAGTTGGAGTTGGAATTTGAGTTGGAACGAAGCCCGTTTAGGAGTATGGTGGCAACATCTACTATGGTGGCCTTCAGCGATTCCAAGGCAGCCTCTCTTTGTTCCCTTTCAAGCCGTTGATCCTCTATTCTTTGTTCCCTCTTGCGCTCGGAATTCTCTCTCAAGAAATCAAGAATTTCCTGGCGTCCGTTGGTGCTGTTGCTGTCGGTGGTGCTGATGTTGGTGGCGTTCCTGCGGTACTGTCTCTTTGATCGCGGAGTACTGGTGGGAGAAGGGGAAGCACGTGTGGCAGGAAACCGTTGAGATGAAGAAGAAGAGGAAGCCGGCCGAGACCGAGAGCACGGAACAACAATTCTTGGTGGTATGTTTATGGGAGTCGTTGGTGTATTGTTTATGGCAGTTGGTCGTGTATTGAGTTCTGGTTCTTCTTGGGTTGGTTGGGAAGGTTGACGAAGGGGCAGTTGTGTTGGCTGGGTTGGCTCCTCCGTTGACTGTTGGGTTGGCTCCGTTGACTGTTGGGTTGTTGACTGTTGTGTCATTGTTTGTGAAGGTTGACCAAGTGGTGGTATCGGAGGAATGTTATCATCGTCAGAGTCGTCATCCTCCTCCTCCTCCTCACCACTACTTATGTATTCTTCGTCTTCCGTGTTGGTCTGGTATCCTTCTTCCATTCCATATGGCTCTTGTCCATCACCAACTCCTTCTTTGCACTTAATCAAATACTTAACCCTCTTTGCCAACTTCACGTCCTTGGGGCAATTTGGATCCCCGGTAGGAATTTGTTTCCGATATAGACCGTTGTATTTCCTACGGAGGTTCTCAACACTTCGATTGGTATCAGGGAAGTTGTCATTATGGATTAGGCCGACTTGCGCCCAATCCTCAGGACCAACAGGAAGGATTGCTTTGAGGGTGTATAGAAGTTCCATGACTTCTCTTCTGCTGTAGTTTCTTTTCCCGGTCCTTTTTCCTGCTGTCTTCACCATCGCTGCTGTTGGCATTACGATATAAAAATTATGTACAGAGCTGAAGAATATGTATCTCTTCCTCCATCGTTGTCACATAGCAGCAACAACAGCAGATACAGCAACAACAGCAGATAAACCATTATTAGTGATACGGTTTGGTTGTTGTGGTGCGTTGAACAATATTTTGTACTAGTACTCGTACTCGTACTGTAATCAGCCAAAATTGGCGATCTGATTCGTTGGATGTGTGATTAGTCCGTTGGGGGACTGACAAAAATTCAGTCAGGAGTTCCGTTATAAAAAAGTGTAACGTTACAAATCATAGTCGACGTGAGCTCACGTTGACTATGATTTGTAACTTTACGACTGGTTAAGTAGAAAATTTCGGGGTTATGTAGTACATAAAAGTATTTCGGGAATCACCCATTATACAAACAAATTGAAAATTGTGGATGCTAGAATCTCGTAATTATTCCGCATTCGTTACGATTAGGTACCGGTAGCGCTGGACTCTCGACAACGAACTTCTGCCATACAGCATTTCTAATTTCATCAGCACGATACAGTACAAACAATACTGCTTCTATCCAGCACTATAACACAGCCACATCCATGTACAGCCGACGAGCCCGCAGCACCCGCAACGCCTCGGCCACCAACGCCGCGAGCGCCGGTGCCACCGCCCGGACCACCCGCGGCCGGAGCCAAAAGGCCAAGCATCCCCGTCGGGGAGGCGCCGGCGGCGGCAATCCGGACACGGCCCGGGTCCGGTCCTCCATCGAGCGCCCCCCGGTGGTTCCGTGGGTCCGGGTTATGCGGCCACCGGCGCTGCACCTCCGGAACACCTTTCTGGTGGAGAAGTGGGTCCGGCCGTCCGATCTGACCGCCGGCGAGCGGGAGGTCTACGAGAAAGAGCGTGCCGCGAGGGAAGAAGAACGGCAGCGATGGGCCAAGCTGCAGCAAGAAAAACGGGAACGGGAGCAGCTCGAAAAGGAGCGGGAGCGGCAGGAACAAGAATTGCGAGCACGGCAAGAGAAGGAACAGCAGTCACTGGCCGAAGCAGCAGCAGCAGCAGCAGCAGTACAGTCACAACCACAAAGCGCAACAGCCACGGCTTCCGACACAATTACGCCGACGCCAACGCCAGCGGTTGATCCATCGATTACCTCCGCGACAATAACAACAACAACAACAACAACAACAACAACAGAAACTACTACTACGACCGGGGCATTGCCAACCGTGGCGGGCGCGACGGGAACCACTGGAGACCGAACGTCGGCGGTGCCATCTGTGACACCGGCACAACAAGGTTTGGCACAAGCACAAACAATCGCGTCCGCCGCCACCGTGGAAGCAACGAAGGCTGCAGCGGGGGATACTGCCGGATCTGTGGCACCCGGCCCATCGGGGACCACCACCGAAGCATTGGCACCATCGAACACCGAAATCGTTGCAACGCAACCACTAGCGGCGGCGCCATTGGCAGTGGCATCGACGGAAGAATCGACCCCCGGCGAAGTGGCAGAGGGGTCCTCGGCCAAAGCGATCGTGAGCGGTTCGACTTTCAAAGAGCAGCAGCAACAGCAGCAGCAGCAACAGCAGCAACAGCAACCGTTCTCCGAGGCGGACCCTATGGTGCAGACCGAAAAGCCAGCAGCAAAGAAGCAGAGAATCGAGTAAATTGGATACCTTGTCCTATATTATTTGGAGCGGATAGGGCACTGCCTGCACCACACACCTGGCGTTGGATACTCGATATATGATGACACGGATATGCGTTGTTTGTTCACTCTCCAACGTACAGTAGCCTTGCAGTCTCCACCCTAATTACGGTCAAACGACTGTATAAGTCAACGACAATGTACTTTTTCTGGGGCCTGTCTTAATATTATACAGTAGCGTTAGTGTTATGATAATAATCGCAGTATTCTGCAATGCACATCGCACACCGCACCCATCCAAATCTCAAATGCTTCGTATGCGTCTCTGGCATCGATCTCGCACAACATCACGCATTGCACGGTATCAATGAGCCGGTTCCGGGACCCGTTCCCATCTCCAGACCATTCGAGTCGCCGTGTCCGTGTCCTGTTTGTGTTTGTGTTTGCGCGTGCGCTTGCACTTGGCCGCGTTCTCGCATTCGGCAGTGCCCTCCCACCGAGTGTGCAGGGCCACCCGTTCGGCGTCACTGGGAAACGCGGTGGAGTGATGCGTCGTTTCGACGACCATCAGCGCGGGATCCGTTTCATGGTAGCCATTGGCTGGGTGCTCCTCCACTTTGGCTTCGGTTTGCAGGTACATGTGGACGTGCCACCATCCGCTGGTGGCTGCTGCTTCGTCTTCGTTGTCGCCGTTTGCCGCCTTGCGGGTGACCGTCGTGTGGACCCTTCCGTGGTCTTGCCAAAAGGCTTCGACCAGGATGGGATCGCCCTGGGGATCGATCAGCCGGTTTGCGTTGTGCGTACGCGTAAGTATTCCATCACCGCCGCCGAGAGTCGCCACCACGGTGCGATTCCAGGCCTCCGACGCCAGCGGGTGGACGTCGACCAACCGGAGGACGCGCCCCTTCTCGGATTGTTCCACGATCAGTTCCTGCCGCGACACGATCGACGACGACACGAGGAGGCGGCGGGTCCAGTACGACGAAACGACATCGGAACAGCACGCCACCAGAAATGCGTCGTAGGCTTCCGGGTCCGTGCCTTGGGCGGCCGGCCGCCACCTCCCCGTCAGGTCCACTCCCGGACCGGCGAGGGACGACGATCTCGGGTCTGGCGACGGCGACGGCGACGGCGACAGCGAGGAGGTATTTTTGTCGGTCGGCAATGGTGCCACCGTGTGTGGTGATTGTTGTTGGTGTTCTTGCTGCTGTCGGAACAGTTCGGCAATCGACAGCGGCAAGGAGATTTCCTGGTTTCGAACGTGTTTGGTGGCAAACAAGAGATCCATCGTTCGAGAACGCAATCGCGGTCCGGATTGGATGTGCTTTTGTTCGCGTTCGCGTTTGTGTTTGTGTCTTGTCACTTCGATTCCAGTTGATCCAGACAAGATGGTATCTTCAGCATCATCCTCGACATCCGTAGCAGTACTGCACGAGAGATCCGTCTCGTTTGCGGAGGAACGAGGCGGGATCGTTTCCTCCCCGTTGGATGCGGTGACATTGATCCGCGCGGGTTGCCAGCACCATACGGATTCGAGGGATTCGTGGTCGCTATCGCTATCGCGGGCCATGCGGCACTCGCTCGGGTGTATCGTAGAAGAAGACTCGTGGGTCCCACGATGCTCACAAAGGGTCCGAAGGGAAACCCGACCGCGTGCATTGGTCGAGCGGAGACAGAGCCACCCGCCGCCATCGTGCTCTCTATCGCTGCGAGGGACTTCCTCGTCGGTTCGTCGTGTATGGCACGCATCGTCGCAGTTGTTGCTGGTGCTGGTGCTGGTACTGGTACTGGTCCTGGTACTGGTGATGTTGCTGCGGACCGTAGCAACGATCCGGTCCTCGAGGTTCGAAACCGATGCATCGCTCCGGTCGGCACGAGGATGAGCACAAGCACGGCTTCGGTGTTTGACACGAGCGTTGGTTGTGGTTGTGGTTGTGGTTGTGGCAGTGGCAGTGACTGCCGATGCGAATCGAATGCCGCCAATGGATTGTTCGCCGCACGGAAGATGAAGATTTCGTTCCATCGAAAGCAACAGCGACAGCGACAGCCAAGCCAGAAACAGAGACAACGGCGGCACCGAACATGCGAGCGACGGAACAAAACCGTGCTTCATCCTCCAATCGAAACAGAGTGCGTCGGAGTTGACAGGGTATAGGTAGAGTTGTGGTTGTGGCTGTGGCTGTGGTTATGGCTGTTGTGGTTAAGCTTTTCGATCAGTGGTGGCGGGCAGATTTCGTTGAAGTCACGGAACATAACGCAACGATTGTTGATTCGAACCTTCCCGTAGGTTTTGTCTTCGAGTGTTGGTTGTTGTAAACGGTGGTGTGGTCGGCCATCGCTGCCTCGTAACCGATTGGTTGCGGCCTTGATACCGGTACAATACGGTTGCACCACCTACTTTTCCACCGTTTTCTCTCTCGGCTAATTCATCGATCGGCTTCTCGGGTTTCCAGCGAGGAAGGAGGAAGATTGATTCATTCATTCGAAGATGAGTCAAAAACAACCCCAAACTCTACCTCGTACCGTACCGTAAGATTACTGGTACAAGTACGGGGTGACGTACCGTACCGCACGGTACTAGCTCGCCAAAAGAACAACGGTGTCGTTCGTCGTTGTCGTGTCGTATGTTTCCTACGCAATCTTACCTCTTAACGTGCAATACAGTAATTACGGTACGTACCACACATTCATGTTCGGTTGTGTCCTTCACTTCTGAGCCTTCCTTTCGGAGTCAACCACCCACCAAAACGAAACACGACTAAAAAAACCTCCGGGAGGATCGAGATGACTTTTTTTCAGATGATTCATTCTTTCCGTGAAAAAGATTCGAGTACGTACGTACCATAAACGGTAAGATTTACGAGTTCGTAATCATCGGTACGAGTTCATACTATGAGAACGCCCAGGGGAACTCTGTTCTAGGTAGTGGTAGCTGCACTATTCGTCTGAAGACAAAAAATGTTGTCGGCGTTTTGGTTTTTCCGATACATGCCATATAGTACGTATTGCGTTCCTTGTGTTGACAGTGCCAATCATTTTATGCCCTCTCTGTTTTGTGCTTTCTAACAGCAGATTGAAAGGGACTGTGCAACAGCATGATGTTCTCTTCCCCTGGTCCAGAGTAGTAACCTTGGTCTTCACCTTGGTTCTGTCATCCTCTCCAGCAATGGGGGGTTTGGTAACACTTCATCTTTGCAGCTACAGTATTAGGATTAGGATTTAGATCATACCGCGCCTGTGCTGCACTCCACCAACGATGCCAACCTCGGGGTGCCGTGTGTGTGTCGGTGGATGGGTGGCATGCCCGTACGAAGGGATGATTTTCTCTACTTCCATCAGTTCATCAACAGACCTGTTGAATTTTAGTAGTATTAGCTATTCTTCATTTTCTTTTTCTTTTTATAGCACAATCCATTCACTAAGAGTATCTCTTTTTGGATCAAAAGTAACGATAAAAATGTTACATATATCACATATAGTATTGCACAACTTCCAAGGTAGAGAGTCTTGGTCACTCTTGTTCCCATCGAGTCATACTATCTGTTTGTTTCGTTCATTTAGCCCCGACAGTCCGTTGCGGAGGGGCACTTATTGTCAATTTAGTAAAACATATATCCGAAGAAGGACAAGGAGCTATTGAGTACGCGTATGTGTTTGTGTTTGTGTTTGTGTACGTGTACTTTTACGTCCATGTGCACAGCGCTCAAAGGTTCATTGGCTTCTTCGTTCTCTCTCTTTTTCTTTCTTTCTTTCTTTCTTCTGTCCGTCGAACGAGGTGACGAAAGGAGGAATTGGGGGACCATACACCAGACTTTCCACAAATCTCGTGTGTTCCAACGGTTGCATCCTTCCTGTGCACACAAGCAAGCTCGTGCATACTCTGCCATACTCATTGTGATGAATCATAGCAAATAGTCGGTGACTGCTTGTTCGTGCACTTGTCGTCTTCGCCTTCGCCTTCTCTCGAGATCGGCGCCATCGTCGTGTTCCGAAGCTAATTTGGCTAGATCTGATCTGATCTGATCTGATCTATTTTGTTTTGTTTTGTTTTGTTTTGTTTTGAATAGGCAACCACAAGGCATACTATTATTCCATACTTGGTTCGTCTTTACCAAAGAACATTCCAAGGCCCCAAGCTGGGGGTAGCAGCAATGCGGTCGTCAACTCATGCGATACCCGTTACAAACGGGTGGTTCAAAGCTTCTTCTGGTTTGATTCGTTTTCTCGGATCGTACGTCAGCATTCGATGAATCAAATCCACGAAGAGTTCATAGTTACGGGACGAGTTTCCAGTCTCACTGGGTGGGTACTTCTTCTTGCGATGCGTTTCGGCGCTGATAATCTCCATCAACGATCGAGCTGGATTGTCGCTCGGTACGATCACCGTAGCCGACCTCGAAGAAGACGACGGAAACTCTTGCATTTCCTGGTCTTGTTTTTGGCCGGCTGCATCCGGTCGGGAGGAGGATCCGGCACGAGAGGATCCACTAACGTTTTGTTGCTTGATGCTCCAGCCGAGCCGCCCGGTTGGCCCGATCACTTGTTCAAAAAACTGAGCGCGATGTTGATCGCTGGATTGCTCTAGCATGTGATCTGGCACCATGCCCAACAGCTTCAATTAACAAAAAACAACAAAAAAGAGTTGTACACAATAAGAAATACTCTACACACAGGAAGGATACAGTATCGAGAGAAAACAAGGATAGTCGCCGAAGTATTTACATCGCGCACTAAACAAGAACAAACGTACCTTGACAATTTTTTGCATCTGATCGAACTGATCAGAACCAGAAAATAGTGGTTCACCAGTATGCATTTCGGCCAATATACATCCCAAACTCCACATATCGATCGAGACGGCATAGGGTAACCCTAGGATTACTTCTGGGGATCGATAGAATCTACTTTGAATGTAGGAATACATGCGCCTATCGGACCGACACGAGGAGCCAAAGTCAATCACCTTAACACCCGACTTTTTCGGATGCCTCAGTAAAATGTTTTCGGGCTTTAGGTCACAATGAATAACATCAACATCTTGGCGAGCCAAAAACAACAAGGCTTTCAATACTTGTTTCGAAAATTTACGTATCAAATTGAGCGACACACCACCAAACTGTGTATTCTTTAAAAGTTCATACAAATTCAATGATAGCATTTCGAAAACAAGGCATTGATGATTTCGATACATGAATGATGTCAAGAGTCGAACTATGATAAAGAACAGAAAATTGCTGTGAGGGTCACGAAGAACAAACACATACAGCTGTGCTCCATTGTGACATAATACACGAGCTCTCACCAATATTGTGTTGATCATTGGGGTCCTTTTCGTTAAGATGATTCAATAATTCGATCTCTGTCTTTGCTTGCATCAAGAAAGGCTTTCTTCGATTTGATGATTTTGATGGCCACTTCTACATCACGTTCGAGATCTACAGCTCGAACAACCTGCCCAAAACTCCCTTTACCTATTCGCTCCATAATTTTATACCGATTGTTGTAAAAGAGCTCCCCGGGTCGTATTATGTAGTCGTAGTTGTCGTCATCCCAACCATTGTTATTCGTGCCGGTTCCATGGCTTTGGGAGGAACCTCCAGAATGCTTCTTCGCATCTATTGCCCTTTGTTGTGGTTGGGATTGTGGTTGCGGTTGTGCGGCAGTATTACCACCCGACTGTGATTGTTGTTGATGTTGAGATGTTCTTGTCGTTGACGACGCGGCTGCATTGTTAGTCGCACGAACAGCCCTTCGAGCTTCGCGCTCTTGATAATAGAGGGTGTTTATGCATTTATAAGTATCAATCAGTGAAACAGTGAGTTTGATAAGAGGTCTATCAGCCTGTAGCCTTCCCACTCTCGGCTGAATGTAGGGTGCCTGTGGCAGATGCAAATTGTGTTGTGGAAGACGATGTTGAGCCTGGTGCACTTGAACGTGGTGTGGTGGTAAACCAACATTTCCACCCAACATGGAGGGATGGGTGATAGTGTGTTGTTGCTGCTGTTGCTGCTGCTGTTGTTGTGGCACCCTTCCCATTTGGTGATGTATATTTTGATGTGATTGTTGCGTTGCAGAACCAAGTTGAGGATGGTGATGTGCACCCCCATGCGATACTGCCATGCTCTGCATCAGAAGCTGTTGTTGATAAGAGGAAAGTTGCTGTGCATACTGCTGTCGTTGTTGTTGCGTAGCTGATGCTAAACGAGGATCGCCTCCAGCTGTGGCAATAGCTGCTTCGTATTGCTGTTGCTGGTGATGCTGAAGGTATTGCTGTTGTTGTGCAGCTGCTACTATTGATGCTGATAGGTAATCATTTTGACGACTTGGATCTATGAAGGAAGCCGCATTTTGACGACTTGGATCTATGAAGGAAGCCGCTGCCGACATATTCAAAGTACTATCACCTGATTGTGGTTGTGCTGCGCTGTATGGATGATGGATACTACGAACACCACCAGCCCCAGCCCCAGCCCCAACACCCTGATGCTGATCTTGTTGTTGATCTCTTTGTAAATACAGCAGTTGCTGCTGATGCGGTTGTTGCTGCTGTGATGGCCATGATCTAGACTGTTGTCCTTCTGGTGGCAACTGATTGAGTCTACCACCTAATGATCGATCTTGCTCTTCTCGTTGCTGTTGTTGAAGATAATGCTGTGGTAGCTTGGGGTCGTCTTTCCTGATTCCCACCTTCTGAATGCTCCATGGCAATAGTCCGACGAGGAAACTGATGCAGAAGAGACCGATTTGTGGAATTTTCCTTTCAATCCATCAGTGTTCTTTCCTTTGATGCATATACTAAGATTTTGCAGATTGTTCTGTGACGATCCCTGCAAACTTAGGGTCTTTCGAAGCAGATTGTTGCGTGAACACAAGTGTTTGTCTATCAAATCTTAGGAGACAATCGGATACAAGCAATCCTTGACGCCACAATTTGTTAGCTCAACCCAGTCTCTCACTTTTTCGAATGCAAATTTCCGCGGAATGAGGTCGCAGCGATTGACGGTTCCCCCTGGTAGGGTGCTTTCTAGAACGCTGGTAGATTTCCGTCCGCCTATTATTTCTCGGTGTCCAACTATTTACTTGGGAATATAAGAACCATTGGAAGGTAGTAGCTACACTAACGACGTTACAGGAGATGTCGGTGAAAGTTGGTATGTGCTGTATTCGATGTCCTATCCCCTGAGGTAGGCGGCGATACTACCATATTCTGGTACGTACTGACTGTACGTGATTAAAGGCAGAATAGGTGCATGAAGAAAATCGAAGAGAAAGCGCGCCTTTTTCTTCTGTGTTCGTCATAAGTGCACGATGGCTATCGTATCATCAAGAATTCGCCTGAAGCGTGACTCCATTGACATCAGCTCGCCGGCGCTGTTCAGCGACTCCCAACGGCCGAAAACACGTTCGCTGCGCCTTAACCGAACAAATATTTTGTGAGTCAAACTTTCTCTCCACCTTCTTTTCTACTATTTTTGAGTGTCAACCGTTCCGAACCGTTTTGAATGTTAGTATCATCGATGGAATCAATCATGAGATATTTGTAACTGGAAAGAACAAAGAATGGAGCTTAAATACAATTTTCTCATGTCACTACCTTTAACACAGACGGTACGGTAGAATGAAACAAACCGTTTCAACATCATGGTGTTAGTAGGTCGTACGAGTTCCTAAGGGTACGAGCAATACTATACGCCGGGGACATTGGATTTTTTGTCCATTGAACTGGTAACATTTTGTTTTAAGGAATGTTCTTTTCTATTAACTCAACAATTTTAAACTGAATTGAAAGATGTTCGACAGACCGTATTCAACATTCGGAAATGTACCTTTGGGATTTCTTTTCTTGTGAGATAACTTAGGAGTAATCGATAGTGCAGATAGTACCAATATTGCCTATGCTATTCTAACTCTACGGCTAGCTTCTGTGAATCAATAGCTTTTGCGTGTCTCTCTACATGAGAATTGGATTATTTGCCTGTTGTAGTATCTTGTTCCGAATTAGTTTGACTTTTTTTTCTTATAATTTTTGGTACTTCCGAACAGAGTCGTTGCAAGCCACGTCATAATACCCAAAATAGTAGGAATGATGTATTCTGTCAGAGCTACATAGAGAAAGAAAAAAAAACTATCTAATTTTCCATCTTCTGCTTTGGCTTCTGACATCGAATTTTCGTCCTTCGTCTTCGATTTCTCTTTCGATGCCTCGGCATTAGCGGCCACTGCGGCATCAATGATTGCATTTTCGTCGTCGTCATTCTTGTTCTTGTTCTTGGATTTGTTTTTATTTTTCTTCTTTTTGTTCTTCTTCTTGGATGCAGTGTTCGTTCTACCGTTGTCATTGCCAACTCCTGAGCTAGAAGTCACGTTAGTTGTAACACGAGATGTGTCTTCCTGATCAGGACTCGTTACATTTTGATCGACACTGTTCTCCTCTTCGGAGTCCGAATCCGAATCGGCCATCATAGCACCAAAAAGATCACCTTTGTTCAATCGACCTTTTTTCTTTTTCTTGTCTTTTCCAGACATCCACCCAGCACTTCCTCCTCTTCCTCCTACACTAGGAGTTTGAAACTTGGTAGTTGTGTTCCAAGCGTTGGTCTTTCTATTCGACGACGACGACGACGACGCGCTACTTCCTATCGCTCGACTCTTCTTTTGGTTTCCATTCTTAGACGTAAGGTTGCCGTATTTTTGTTGTAAATCTCGTCGATATGTCAGAATGCGTTCTTCGTAGCTTTCGTCGTCTTCCAGAAGCCCTCTGCTAGATTCTTCCAGGTTCGCAATTTCGCTTAAAATATCGTCGAGTTGGCCGCGTTTTTTCGTCTCTGCTGGAGAAAGGAGTTTTCCACCACTTTCATTTAGGTACATCAAAGGTGCGGCTTGTTTCCAAAGTTTTCCGAGTGCGGCATGGTGTTTGAGGGGAGAAGGTGCGATTGGATTTTTCGCAATGGATCGTAGCTTTACTTGCCGCTGTTGAAGGCCGTCGGGAATGGACTCTTTTTTCGATTTAAATTCTTCGATACGGGTCGCCAATTGTTCCAGCAAAAAGTTGACCTCTGAGGCTGTCAACTGCTCGTCCTGTACTTGTTGGCTCATGGCATCCTTGACTAACCCCTTCTTTTCAGAAACAGAGGAGCATTGTTCGTAGAAAATTCGTTCGTCTTCCGACATGAGTCCTCCCCTCATCAATGATGCATCAATGCTCTCAAGGGGTTCTAGCAGCGTATCATCGATAAGTTTAAGAAGATATCGTTTTTGTGACCACGAAGGAAATTTCGCTTTCAACATATTCGTGAACAGGGGTACCGTCGAGACAGCAATTTTGTATTCCAGTGAGTTGGGCGGCAGCAGGGAAGAAGACGTCGGCGAGGACGCAGTTGTGGAATCCCCTCCTGCTCTCTCGTTCATTTTTGGGAAGACCACGACAGTTTTCAAGTTCTTTCCTGTGTCGTGCTGATATTTAAAGCATCCGGCTGATTCCACTACGCACGAAGCTCCGCGGTCTTCCGTATAACCGGCCGCACTCAATGCAGTTGTAACGAGTTTCAAGGCTGCCGGATCGTACTTTGACCGATCTCCTTTCCCGGCTCCCACTACCAATGTGATGCGAATCATCCGCGCACCGCCCAAGTCAAAATCTTGCGAGAAAGCATCGCCGATAACTTGGGAGATGGTATTGGAAGGCAGACCGCCCAAGTCAAACGTTTCGCTTTCGGAAGCAGATCGAATGGTTGCTGCCAACCCATGGAGTTCTTCCTTGGTCATTTTTTCGTTCACTTGGATGCTATTTGCGAGTTGAATACTTTCGAACTTGTTTTCGTTGTTCCGGAATCTTTCCTTGGATGGCGATGAACTGTTCCTGTTGAAGTGTAAATTACAGTTGTATTCTGTGTCTCGTTGGAGGTTGCAGACAGATTGCAGACGTATCGTAAGTAAGATTGCGATACGAACCCAACGATGCAGGCAGCACGTCACGCAATGAACTGAAATCCTTCTCGTTGTACGGTACGAGTACGGACGAGTACGAGTACGGATACTCGTACCGTACACAGCACATTCGATTTTTGGATTTTTTTGTCCGATTCGGAACTATCTTTTGTATGTACATTTAGCGTTAAGGTTAATGGGTTGAAGTTGGTACGCTCAATGTTGTTTCTAAGTATGTATGGTACGTATGTATGTCAGTTATGTACGGAGTACTCATTTTGGAACATTAGATCGTACGCCGTACGTCGTACGTACCGCAACTAAGATTTACAATGACGGTACGTACTCGTACCGGTACGATGTTGCACCAATGCAACCCGGGTTGCATTTAACCTGGGCTAGTACAACCGGCTACACGATTCTACGTAGGCACTAGTATTATGTTTGGTACCCCACCATCCGGCGGGGTACGCAAATTTTTTTGTACTACTAAGAGTAGAGTACCGGTTGCATTTTCAATTTTAGCATAGTTGCACTACTGGTTGATTTGTAGCCCTGCATTTTCCCACGGAGGTACGCAACTTATGCAACTCACGGATAGCAAGTGACTTGCTAATTTTGGCTTATTCCATCGATCGATACTCAAGCAAATACACACACAGATTTGCATACATGTGCATGCATGTGCTTTTGTTCAAGCTCACTTGATTTTCGATCGATTAGCCGGAAACTCACTTTTTTTTATCGATTTAACTGCAAATCGATATCTGAATCAACAAGAAGCAACAAGCACCAAGAACAACAACAACAACAAGCAAAGTCGACATGCCGTGTCAGCTGAGCATGGATCCGAGGAATGTTCGGGCCCCTGAAAGGGCCCGCAAACGTCATGTTCGAGCCCAAGCAGCAGCAGCTTTAGCTGACATGGATCCACAGGCTGCAGTCATCATGCCATTGGCTGCAGCAGCTCCCCATGTTGTTCCCCGGAATGCCCCTCCACTAGTTCAAGCAGCACTCCGGCGTGCTCAAGGTGTCATGCAAAGAGCAGCTGCTGAGAGAGCAGCCTGCCTAGCAGAAGAAGAAGGCTCTTTGTCGGATGATGATGAACTGGAACCTCCAGAAGATGAGGCGGACGCTGAGGAGGAGGAGGATTCCGAGGAGGAGGAGGATTCCGAGGAGGACGAGGATTCTGAGGCGGACAAGGATGACGATGATTCCGAGGAGGAGGACGACGAGGAGGAGGATGAAGCTGAAGACAATGGGCTAGCTGAGCTAGCTGCCTTAGCTGCTGACGATGACGACGACGCGCCCCCAGCAGCAAGAAGAAGAGCCACAGCAAGAAGAGCCCCAGCAAGAAGAGCCCCAGCGGCACCCCGGCAAGCAAGGGGACCGGCCAGAAGGGGACCGGATCCAATTCTACCCAACGATGTGAATGCCCCTACTCAGCTCTTAAGATACCACCGGATTTTGTTGGAGTTGATGTCCTTCATTGCTGGAGGGCATGAATATGCCACCGACCGGGTATTCAACCAGGAAGAGCTTGTTGTGATTACCCCTGACGATATCTACAAATGGATGTGCTTGAAGGTGTATGGGATGGAGGATCCTGGTACAGACGATAATCCAGTTAGTGGAAGATCAAGCACAATGAGATACTGGAAGAAAGCAATATCATATTTCATGCCAAACACTGCAGCTTGGAGTGATACTGAAAGTACAGGCAATCCTACGAGATCTATCAAGATCAATCGACTGATCAAAGCTGTGGCTAAGAAGGAAACCCGGCAGCTTGGCGCCGAAACGTGTGCTGATAGGGCTTTCATACATGAAGAGTTTGCTCAGATGCTTGAGCTGACTGCAATTGGAGACAGCCTCCCCAGCCTGCGGCACATGGCGATGCTCCGAGTCCAGCTGCACTTGATTGCAAGAGGGGATGACACATCACACATGAAGAAGGCAAACTTGCAGGCAAGTACAACATACCCTGGCTATCTTACGATTCAGATGAGGTGGTCAAAGAACGTCCACGACGAGGGGGACTGCCCATTGCAACTGCTCATGGGATCAATGGATCACAGATACTGCGTACTAATTGGCCTTTCTATCTACCTGGAGGTGTGGCTTGGTAGTGGCGCGGGACAATTGAGTCAATGGCTGTTTGCTGAGGGTGATACTGATTCCAGATCTCCACTAAAAGCCCAGAACAAGGAGGCAGACAAGTGCAAGTCAGCATATCAAAAGGGTCTGAAGGCTATCATTGAAGGTGATCAGTTTAGACCCCTTGGAAGGCAACAAAGGCTAGGAACTCATTCAGTTAAGAAGTGGGCTACAACTATGGCTAGGAGAGGAGGGGCGACTCGTGATGATGTTAACTATAGAGCTAGATGGAAGACTAAGAGTATGCAAGACATGTACTTGGATGTGCAATTAGATTGGCCAGATATCAATGCTGGTAGCAAACTTTGCCATTGAGGCATTTGCTTGTACAAGGAGAAGGATAACAGTGGACTGACTGAGGAATGGCTCTGTGCTTCAGTGGCTCCTGCAATTCGGGGAGCGTTTGGGGAGGATGTTGCTGCTATCCTAGCAAAGGCACTGCTTTGGGCTTGCTTTGATCCAGCTGTTGCAGACTATTGTCCCCTTGGACTGAAGCAACAGATTGTATGGCGATATGAGTTGTTGCCAGGAAGACTTCCTATGGGTGTGAATCCTATTCGTAGAATCGAAGTGGTTGCTTCCAACATCGATGGAATCGTGTGGCTGGATGAGATCCCTGATGGAGAAGAAGGAGATGGCGGTGGTGCCTTTGGTAGAGGAGGGCAGCAGTGGAGAAACGCTATCTATGCCAAGCTATCCACTACTCAAACAAATGTAGCAGAGATGAGGAACCATCAGATCTCAGAGCTTGCTGAACTCAAACGGCAGATAAAGATTGTTACCCAGATCATGCAGGGTATGTCAATGGCGCCAGCTCGGAGAACCGCCGGCGGTGCTGCAACAAGGCCATCTGCAAATCCGCGTCAAGGGGCTCCTGTGGTAGAAAGGCCAGCCACTCTGCATGATAGACCACAGACTATCCAAGCCTTGTGGGATGAGTATCAGAATGGCATTGGAGGGAGGAAGCCGGCAAGGGAGTTCAATGCCGTGGAGCGAGGCCGAGTGAAGTACAAGTATTGCAATCGTAAGGTTCTTTGGGGATGTATGGAAAGGCTCCTGGACCGGGGGAATGATGTGAACACAGCCATTGCCAAGATCGTGCGGTGCTATGGAGGAGGCTGCACCATGACTCAGCTGATTCGGAAGATGCGCCCAGATGAGAGGCAGGGAGGAGATTTCCAGCTTCGTTGAGCTGTGGTGTCATCGGTGCCGTTCGATTGGTGGATTGTCGAGTGGAGTGGAACGTGTTGCTATTGGATAGGGGATCCCCCCCTGTTGTTGCTGATAGCAGAGTGTTTTGAAGTTCAAGTTTTCATGTACCGAGTGTAGGATACGATTGATCGATCATATTGGTCTCTAACTGTATTAGCGGTTAGATGTTACATGTAATCGATATCCTCGATGGACAATTTCTGTCATGATGTGAACCAAAATTATTTCTGTGTCTGTGTTTTGCCCTGTTGATTGCAGTGATCTGAATTGGAATTTTCTTTGATGCACATCCCAGCGGACTTTGTGCCTCGATTCAATCAATTGATTGGATCAATCGATCGGATGATGGCCGATTGGATAGCAGATCATCGATGAACAATTTCTGTCGTGATATGAATCAAAATTATTTCTGTTTCTGTATTTTGGTGTGTTATTTGCAGTGATCTGACTTGGAATTTCATTTACGCACACCCCAGCGGGATTTGCGCCTCGATGGAATGATCGAAGAATCGATCGGCCGTACTGTCTCTAATGTATTAGCGATTCGATGTTACATGTAATCGATGGACAATTTCTGTCATGATATGAATCAAAATTATTTCTGTGTTTGTATTTTTCACGTGTTATTTGCAGTGATTTCTACTTGGAAGTTTTTTTGATGCACATCCCGGCAGAGTTTGTGCCTCACTGATGTGTAGCATCTCTCGCTGATGTCGTGTAGCTTCTCTTGCTGAAGATTTGCGCGCGCTTAATCTACTCACGTAGAGTTCTACATGGTTTATGTACTGTTGTATTTTGGGTTGTATTTATATTGTGCACCCTCACGGTACTGGCATAAGTGGAGCTGCTTGTGGTTACTACGGTCACGGGCAGGTCACGGGTGCTTTGATGAATGAACCAGATTCACACGATAGATTATTAGAAATAATAGTACGGTACGAGTATAGGTGTAAAGTAGGGTGACCGTTTTGAGACAGCTTTTTTTTCGCCCCCCGTGTAAACCCATAGATTTGGGTCCTGTTAGCCTTATTGATCTTACTCTCCACCTGGAACTTCTTGACCAAAGTAATCACCGCGCCAGAATTGGCAAGGTCAAGAGCTATCCATAGATACCCAATTTGCAGGGGTTGCGCGCGCCGGAACCCCTTCGAACGTTATGATTCTTCTGGTCAAGAAAATCACAAAAAGTTGAAAAAAAAACTCCATTAACAACACCTCCTAATACCAAGTGGTCTCAACCAAACCATTCCTTAACCATAGCATTAGAGGCGCCCGTTACTTGGGAATCCCTTCCTTACACCAAGATCAACAAGACCTGCAAGTTTTGGATCGATCGACCGAGTCCTTTAGGAGAAACCAGCTGGAACAACAGCAACATGAATTGAGTGACGACACAAATCGACGTCGTCGTTGTCGAAGAAGCCCCCCCCCCCCCCCCCCCCCCCCCCCCCCCCCCCCCCCCCCCCCCCCCCTGCCGCCGCGCCGCGCCGCGCCGCGCCCCGCACAGGAGCAACAACAACAAGCAATGCTACAGTGTAAAATTCAATTAGTTTAATGGTGTTATCTATTTGTTATTCGTTGTTGTTAAAGTAGTTGCAATTACATGGAGTAGGAAGCAAAGAAGTGACGATAATTGGTGAGTTTCGCAATAGAGGTTCGCAATAGAGGTTCGAACAGCAGTTTGTACTGTACCGTATGTACGAGTACTTGTGTAATAAAGAGAGAAAAAATGGAAATTTTGATCAAAATAATCAGTCATGAGACCAATTTAGATCATGAGTGTTATGTTGAGCATTTTGCTTTGGTACAAATTCTACATGGGCCTACTTGGTCTCTTCGTCATTAACACCTAAACTCGTACCTACAAACGGTAATATTATTACGAGTATCCGGAAGTCTTAGTGTGTTACTTTTTGCGTTCGTCCCGAACCGAAGAGCAACGAAAACAAGGACGCGAAGACCGTTGTCGTGGTGATCCAGTATTTTATTGGAGAGCTTATGACATGGCAAATCAGCAATTGATAGTTGTTGTCTTCATACTGGGCTTCGGGGCGGGAATTTTTAGCTCGCATCTCCACTCACTTACTCAAGTATTCGTTCCGACCGGAGTATACGAAAATGCTCCGAGAAACTCTCCACTTTGCAGAGAAGTCAATTTGGACCCGTTTCCTCTTCCCTCTTGCGCTCCCAATCGCACGTCGGCAGTATACGTATTTTATGGTCGTCCTGTTGGATCGCACGAAGGAAATACGCTCTTTAATTCAATCGGGACTCTACTGAAATCCAACTTTCCGGGGCGAGTTCGAGTCGTGATTGACCAGAAAGTAAACAACACCATTCGAAAAGAAATAAAACCAATCTACAAAGATCTATTGGATAAAATAGACTTACACGTCCTTGACCTACCCGACCTCAATGGCAAAGAGCTCATCCCCCACTCAAATAAAATTCGAGCACTGCAATCAGGTGCCCTAATCTACGGGACAGACAGCAACGAATGCACCGTGTCATTGGATAGCGACACATACATCCACCCTACAGCACCGTGGAATGAACTCCTATCGATACTTCAACTTCACGATATTGCTGTCTCCCACGACTGCGAGGTCCCAATCGCAGGGGTCCCCGATTTTCTGAGAATGTTCATGCCAAATACGGGAGTTTTGGCTCTCCGTAATACCCCGCGAGTAAGAATGATCCTGAGGGATTGGCTTGATCATTTCGTACCGTGCAATGCAACGCATGTTAGCACGTGCACGCCTGGGACAGACCAATATCCCTTCCTTCAGCTCACTGTAAAATATGCCGCACGCTTGCATAAATTAGAGAACAGCTGGAACTGTCGGTTGACACCAACGCAGATTGATGCCGGCATCGAAGACTTTCCGGTCCATTCTTTGACCGTCCTGAGCAATCGACAAGATCCTAATGCAGATGATGCTAGCATTGTAACTACTTGTGCTGGGGCGCAGACATGCCACATACTCCACGGGCATTGGCTAAAGTTTCCATCCAAAAAGTGAAGAGGGAACAACAACAACGGGATCTCACTATTTTGTAAATATAAATTGATATCCAATCCCGTGTAGCACTATACGTGAATGAAAGTTGGCGCGCCAAAAAGATTTCCAGTATTGAGTCATTCCCACCACCATTTTGTGAATAGTTAATAAAAAATATTCACGAGTGAATACATTCTATATTAGGATGAATATTTTCATCAGCTTATGAATTTGGAACTTGGAATCCCTAAATAAGAAACACTAACTGTCTGTTTAATCACTACCTGTTGGGTGAGTCAATGTTTGATTTTAAGATTCCGTTGGAGTTGATTCAGTGGTTATTCAGTAAATAAAATCTGGCAGCCGATGCAGTCACGACTGCCAGATTCTAATGAGTAATGAATAAATCTATGTACTATGCAAATAGATTTATTCACTTTGGTCCGAAACTTTTATTCATTTTATGGTGGTGGGAATCACTCATTGTGTTGTCGGCGAAAAATACGGACTTGTAAGAGTACTCGTACTCGTGCTCGTATGTACCTGTAATCATCAGAGTTGTTGAAAACCTTAAATTATCTCTAAACAAAGTAGATACTAATGAGTGATTCCCACCAGTGATAAAGTAATAAAAGTTTGGGACCAGACTAATAAATTTATTCTCTTAAGTAATAGATTTATTCCATTTCGAATATTATCTGGCAGTCGAGGCAACCTCGACTGCCAGATTTTTTAAGAGAGAATAAACTCCAACGGAATCTTAGAATCATACTAAAATCAAAAAAATTAGTCCCCAACGCACAAATGAATCATGTGGTGCACCTCTTGCACCTCTTTTGCCGGCCGCGCTTGCATGCTACCGTACCGTATTTTTGGTGATCATCGCTAATTTTGGCCAGCTGAAAAATTGCAAACAAAGAAGAAAGTCCAGAAAGAAACGCAACAGCAACAGCAACAACAGTACAACTTGTCTCTCCAGCACAGCATTACTAGACAGCAGGGCATTGGCACTAGCACCAATTTCCTCCTACACTACTGTTGCAGCGCTTCTTGCGCTTGCTACAATATTAGTAGACAATTCCGACGGTGAATCATCCTCCATTTCCTGCTCACATAAGAAAGAAAAACCAATACCATCAATCATAACAATCAACAGCATGCCCACGACTGGTGGTGGAGGCAGGAAAGTTGGCGCCGGCAACTACACCAAGGCCAAGTTGGAGCACATGTTTGCTGCCCTTAGGGCTATCATACCCACTGGAGGAGAAGACTGGGATGATGTTGCAGACCTACATGCTTAAAATATCTTGGAAGGGATGCTGAATCCATTTGCAATAAATACAATCAATTGAACCGGAAGATGGCGCCAACTGGCAATCCAAACATGAGATGGGACATTGGAGAGGCAAAGGAAATCAAGGATCTGATAGGTGATAAGGCACAGGTTGTACAAGGAGAAGATAGGTACCATGTGGAAACAAATGAGTTTACTCCTCCTCCTGCTGCTGCCACAACTCAACCGGTTCCACTTCTACTTGGTCAACCAACACAACCTGAACAAGTCACCCAACAGTCAGAAGTAGCAGAGCTAACAACAATGACCGAGCCGACGCCTGCCAGTACCATTGCTAGTAACAAGACAAAGAGACACTACAATCGCAAAGCTGACAATGAGGCGAAGATGATGAATGTTATTGCTACTGTATTGAAAGAGGGAAGAGAGGATAGAAAGCTTCAGCAGCAGGCATTGGAACTCCAGCAGCAAAGACAGCAACTCCAGCAGCAAAGATAGGACAGGGCAGACAAAGAGAGGAAGGTGATATTGCAGGCACTCCTTGTTCAACTTACTGGTCGTACTAGCGGCCCTCCTACTAGTGGCCCTCCTAGTGCTGGCGGCCGTCCTAATATTACTACTCCGCAGGTTTCTACTCCCCAAGTCAGTAATGTAGGGGGGGTAAACCTCAAAAGAAAAGTGAACACTCTCCAGCAGCATCGCGATTACAGTGACAACAGCAGTGTCAGCAGCAGCAGCGGCGATGACTTGGACTTGTTTGACAAGTGAATCAATCAAATCGATCGATTAGTTAGATAGTTAGTTAGTTAGTTAGTTAGTTAGTTAAAATAAAGGAATCGATTATTAGTTAAACTCAGCAACAACACCATCATTGCTTCAGACAGAAACTTAGGCCACAAAGCAGGTAGAAAAACTATATTGCAACACCTTGAAAAAGGGATCCAAAACCACTAGAGGTGCGCTGGAGCAAAATTATTTGAATGTGTTGTCAACTGCTCTAAATACGACTAATCAATCGATCATATCCATCGATTGATACTACGACTAATCAATCAATCAAATTGATTGATCGATACGACTAACTAGTACTAGTACTGCAATCTAATTTGTAACACTAATTTGTACTAACTACTATCAATTATCAATGGATTCTCAACTCTAAAATGCATTGTTTGCCGTTTCAGTTGGTACCAAACCATAGGAGAAGAAGCCTTCAGTCTCACTCATGTACTAGGTGTTGGGTATAGTGTTGACTCCAACTTTAGCTGTCTGGAAATTGTACAACACCACAACAAGCTTCAGAATGACCCTCCTGTCTCCTGTTTCTTCCAGCAACATGTTATCTTTGAGTCTAGGGAATCCGCCTTGGATCTGTCTCATCCCCCATTCTGACATCTGTCTAACACTAGTTGCGTCTTTGTTCACTGTAATAGCATTGCAAACCGCGCGTTGTTTCATCGCCGTGGCCTCTTTGTTAGGTGTACCCTCAGGTATTTCTACAGGAACTGTTAGAGGGTCATATTGACTACTTCTAACAAGGTAGTTGTTTGTAGATAACTTAAATGCCGAATTAACAACAACCTTTACCATATACAGCTGATACATAAGCTTCATCTTTTCATAGATCCCATAGTCAGCTTGAGTACTATCATGCCAAGATCCAGGACAGTTCAAGACACAAGCCCGGATCCTCCTATCCGGGCAGAAAAGAAAGACGCTGTTGACATACGTAGCAGACGTCCAACCGTTGTAGGACGGGTTCTGTTTGGTCCAGTTGCCAGACTGCTGGATATGCAGTTTAAGCCCGTCGCAAGCAGCCCACACTCTGTGTGGACCAAGCGCTGGATACTTTGCAGCAATAGCGTCGACGTATTGTTGAGTCTCTTCTTTCGTTTGGCAAGCAAACCTTGGCAGCAGGATGATCTTGCAATGCGCAAAGAAGCAGTTTGCGTCCGAGTTTAAGCCACCTGTACATAGGAGAATCTGTTAATCCAAACGCTATAGCAACTGCTCTTCTTGATGCTGATCCTCTGGTTCGGAACCAGAATAAAATAAGAGCAAGGCAGCCAGTTGCATCGAGCTCTCAACGACACACAAAATTTTGCTTATTGTATTCCTTAAACTTCCAGATAGCTCCGGTGTTCTTATCAACAGTGTATGAATCGTAGAGTGGCTCGAATATATCTAGGAGCTCCCTGAATACTACATGATCAACTCCACGGCTGTTGAGAAGGGCTTGATCATTGCCTGATTGATAGAGATAAATGAAAGCAGATTGGCTGTATTGCTTAATATCGATCCTAGGAGTTCTACAATCCCTTCTTTTCTTATCTTCCTCCCCAAGCAGTGGATTGTTGTAATCGGGGGTTAAGTAGTTATCATAGTAGTATCCAAGTAGTGCCAACTCCAGGGCCATGGTGATTGTCGATTAGGTTTGCAAAAGAGTGTTTCGCAAAAGAGTGTTTCTTGCTTGCTGGAGAGCAATGTGAGTGTTTTAGCGAGGATAGTAGCTACTACTAGTAATTTGTATTGATCGCTACTAGTAATTCGTATCAGCATAGCCAATCGATACGGTACATAGAAAATTCTGAAAATTCAACTGCCGGCCAGTCTTGAATACTTAACAGGCTTGCTTGCCACAATAGGCCGGTAGGTGGCGCAGGGTAGTGTTTCAACAGAAGTAAACAGACAGTTACAGTTTCTTATTTAGAGATTGTAAATTCCAAATTTGCTCTGAGTGCTATTCAGTCCGGAATATCTTTTTTTTACTCTGGTCATTTATTACTTTATCACCGGTGGGAATCACTCAATTTCTCTGCCCAGAGGAGGGGGTTCCAGGAGGGGGGAGAGAAATCTCAAAAACAGACGTTTTTTCTGGTTTTAGTAGGTAGGTCTGGTACAAAGTTAATGACTAAAAACTGCAAAGAAGCTGTTCACTTTATGTATTTGAGGAAAATATAGCCCTCAAAATCAATCAATTAGGTTAAAAATAATAATTTTAAATTCCACAAAATGAATGAGACTTTGAAAGAAGAATTGGTTGCACAAAATATCAAAGGCAATAATAAATGTTAGTTGCGGGAAATAAATGGCGGATGAATTATTTTCTTCTTAAGTAAATTAAAGTCCAAAAAATGAGGACAAAATGAACTAAATTCCATCCCACGAGCAAACTAAAGGGGGCAATGAAAGCTAAAAAAGGGTACCAAAAACCAGAAAACGAATACAGCTCCATTCCCCCCTCCTTTTTTCGTAGTAGTACAAAAGGACAGAGCAAACTAAAAGGGGGCAGTGAAAGTCAAAAAAAGGTATCAAAACCCCCAAATGAACCAAGCTCCATCCCCCTTTTTTCATAGTACAAAAGGATAGGGCAAACTAAAAGGGGGCAGTGAAAGCCAAAAAGGATATAAAACCCTAAAACAAATTAAATCCATCCCCTCCTCCTTTTTTTCCTAGTACAGAAGGGCAGAGCAAACTAAAAGGGGGCAGTGAAAGCTAAAAACGGTATCAAAAACCAAAAAATGAATTCAACTCCATCCCCTCCCCCTCCTTTTGCACCAAAAATACTGTCTTGAATGCCATTTGGGGACACAAACCAAACATTTTCAGCAGTTTGAGTGGCAATGTTGTTCACACTAGTATGCATCAGATGAGTCATACAAAAATTGTTCATCCTCTTGACCTGATACTTTGGGAGTCATTACGTGCTCAGTAAATTTGGGCACTAGATTTGCATCAAAAATACTCTCAGTGAGTGCCATTTGGAGACAGAAACCACCACATTTTCTGCAGTATGGGTGGCAATGTTGTTAATTGATGTAGCGATCCGGATGAAAGAGATGGGAGTGCCACGTGGCACTCACTAGGAGAAGGCCAGACCGGGGGTGATACTGAATCTAGATTCCCTATATCATCAACAAATCTAGCACACGCCAGGCACCTAGCACACGCTCTAGATACCAGTTAGCCTTAACAAGCCGGCCAAGGATTCCCCTAGCAAACTCCAGGCCACTAGGGAATTACAATAGATTCCCTGTAACAATATGGATCCCCTCTAACACTGTCTTGCTGAATCGCTTGCGACTTTAAGATACGGCTACAAAAGTTACGCGTCAAAAATAGTCAAAACTACAGGCTAGCACTAACAAACCTGTAAAGGATTCCTCCAGCAAAATTCAAGCCTACAGCTCACTCTTTTTGCTCCTAATCGATAGTAGTAGAATAAGTAATTGGCTAACACGTCCTGATCCAATAGTCATCCCTACTATTGTACCCGTACAAGCCTATCTCTGGTTCGATAGTCATCCTATTGCAGCAGCCTGAACAGATCTTCCAAACAACACGCCCTGACTGACATGACAGCAATGCGACGCCTCTGACAACAAGTCAGCATGCTGACCTGCTCCAAGTACTTCCAAGCTACAGCCAGCTCCTTTGTGAGCACGCCTGCTGAGCAAAACAAGGCATACAACACTATTTATGGGTACTTCACGCCTGACTCCACCCCTCAGCAGCTTCTGGAGCAGTTACTGAACCTCTTGTTTGAAGCCCAGGCCATGGGGGCCCTCGGGATCTTTGTGGCTGACCCCTTACTAGGAGAGTCACGCCTCAGATTGGTACATGGCCTCAGGAAGTACCCCAGCCCGTTGGCACAACATAGTCCCAACACGGACAAGGCATTTGGCTATTTGGATGACATTGAAGGGGAGGCTGGAGAGCTGGTTCAAGTCAACTCCGACATGCTATCCAAGACCACGGCCTCCTGGGTACTCTCCCTTGGGCATCACATTGCTGAGCTGAACACCCATCGCCAGCAACCCTACATCCCTGCAGTACAGGAAGGGGGCGCCCATTCTGAGATGATCATTGCCCACAAGGCCTTCTTCATCCCCTTCAATTTGGTTCCCTTCCTCCTAGGCAAGAGCCTTTCACCCCGACAAGCCATGGGGATCCCGTACCCCTACCTGAGCCACCAGGTGCTATTGGGGACCTGTGCCCCCCTATTTGACACCCTTCAAGTAGCTGGGACAGTCCCCACAGTACTTGCAGGGCACCCCACACTCCTCCAGCCGGGCCCCCCTTTTCAAATTGAGCCCGGCCTCACCAACTACATGAAGAACAAGGTACTGTGCAGGGACCTACCCAGCCTTAATAGGCCCCGGCCCCCCTCGGGGGACCCGGCGCTCACAGCAGCTGTCACAGCCCTCATAGACCACCAGCTGAGGCTCAGTGAGGGCCTAGACCAAAGGCGCGCACAATCAGTAGGGGCCACATGGGGCCCCTTGTACACCCAGCGCTTGCTGCTGCTCTGTGGGAAGCAGGAGGAAACCAACCTCCCTCCCATCTACCAAGCCTGGGCCCAAAAGAGCAAGCACAAGAAGACCCACATGATTTTCTAGAGCCAAGTTGCCGCCAGAGCCTCCAAGTTGGGGATCCAAGCCCCCTGGTCACCATGGCTGTACTCAAGAGGTTCCAAGATGGCAACTTCCATGGGACCGGCCCCTTTGATGTGGCAGGTGGAATACTCCCCCTGGCCTTCCCCCCCCCCGGGTGGATCAGCAGAGACCTGAAAGAGGGAACAAGAAGCAGCCGCCAATGTGGCCGCCTACAACACTATGATCTCCACAGAAGGCAACTCCCTCACCTTGAAGGACTCCCACTAGAGCTGCAGAAGACCAAAGCCTACATCCTGGTGGATTGGACTGAAGCCACCACCCAGCTGGAGAGCTATCTGGCTGTACTCACCACCATTTTGGGAATCAACCATGACGTGGTAACAAGCTATCAACAAGGTCTCTGGCAGCTCAAGATTCAGCAGATGCCCCTTCAAAGGGCCATTGCAGATGAAATTGGAGAGCTCCTCACCCCCGTCATTGTGGTCTACTACTTTCAGATTAGGGTAAGGGGGTGGCTTGAAGAGCATTGGGAATCTGCCTTCACCATCCCCTCCCCTGACTTGGGGGATGATTTCCATACATTTCAAATGAGCCAAAACCTCAACTGGCTCCCCAATGTTTCCAATGTTGCCACCCCGAGACTCCTTCGCAGACCAGATCCTCCTCAAGCCCCCAACAATGCTGGCTCCTATGGGAACATCAACAACAACAGCAACAATCACTCCAGCAGCCCCGGCGTCCGCACTTCATCTGGGACACCTGCACAGACATGCCTAGCAAACCCCAACCGGGACCCCCACCTTAAAGACAGCACTCATCCCATTGTTAAGAAATTGGAGGCATCCAAGATGAGGGAAGCCATGCAGCAGGCTATGAGAGATAATGGGAAAGGCCCCCTCTCACGATCTGATGGACGAGAACGGTGCCACTCGTGGCATATCAAAGGAGTCTGTTTCAGTAGCTGTAAGCACCTAGTATATGACCACATGACCATAACCTCCAGCGAGCAGGATCAACTCTGGCAATGGTGCCAAGAGGTATATGCATGAAAGGCCAGCAAGCGCCATCTACCTACTAATGGCATCGCGCCCTCCCCACTCAACCACAGCCTGAGGGGGATCATCATTACCCAGATATCATCATCATCTCTTAATCAACAGTTACCTAACCAGCAATTACAAATCACACATGAATTAGGTAAGCCCCAAAAACAGAACGCGCGCGTCTCACTTATTGATCCTCGAGCATTGTATTTGCCTTCCACAGGAAAAAACGCTTCCAGGGGGCTCGGGGGGGGGGGGGGGGGGGGGCGTCCCCATCCCCCAAGCCACCTACTTTGAGGCCCCCCAAACTTCCAGGGGGCAACACACTTTCGGGGACCGAGTCCTTATTCACTATCCCCAAGCTATCGGCAGCTTTGAAGTCCTCCACCCTATCCACTGCAACTTCACTGCCTATGATCAAGCCGCTAGTCATTACCTCAGCAGCAAGGACTCCCAAGCTACCCGCAGCTCCGGGGTCCTCCACACCTTTGGGGACCAATTCCCTAGTCACTACCTCCAAGCTATTGGCAGCTTTGGGGTCCTTCACGCGTCTGGGGACCAACTCCCAATCCACTGCAACCTCACTGCCTAGGACTGAGCCCCTAGTAGTCATTACTTCACCAGCAAGGACCCCCAAGCTACATGCAGCTCCGGGGCCCTCCACACTTCCGGGGACCAAACCTCGCTCCTCCACACTTTCAGGGACCGAGTCCCTATCCCCTACAACCACACTGCCTAGGTCCGAGCCCCTACTAGTCACTACTAGTACCACAGCGATGCCTAGTAGGACTGATGCCTTAGTCAACACACCCACCACCATCCCTCCATTGGAACAGCTTGTCTTTCCTCCTTTGGAATACAAACACAACGACCCCAGCAACAGGCTGGGCATGCACATCAACCAAGCCATCAAGCTCTACCACCACAGCTCTAGCTGGGTGGGCTTCATCTGGACAATCCGAGGGAAAGGAGACATCCAACCTGATGTAGGCGGCGGCCTACTGGACCTCTTTGGAAAGGAAGGCACCTCAGTATCCATGTCCGGCACCCCTTAGGACCAGTCCAGAATAGCAGCTGCCATCAGCAGGGGGCCCCACCAATCATCACACCAAGGCATTGGTTTCCTTTGCAACATGTACGCTGACATGATGGACAAAAAACAGTGGACTGTACTTCCCGCCAGCTTCATCCAGGACATCCCTGAGCTCAGGCTCAGCCCACTGGGGCTAGTGCCTCAGTGAGGGAGATGATCTTGTATGATCTCTGATTACACCTACTCGGAAGTGAACCAAGACACCATTCCACTAGCTCCAGAAGACTCCATGCAGTTTGGCTGGAAACTTCCAAGGCTCCTCACCCAGCTGCACCTGGCCAACAACAAATTTGGCCTGGTATACATGTCCAAAATTGATCTCTCTGATGGCTTCTACCGGGTCCAGGTGAAGCCTGAAGACACCATGAAACTAGGAGTGCTGTTCCCTTCCAGGACGGGAGAGCCTCCCCTCATTGGCATCCCCCTCACCAATCCTATGGGGTGGAAATCCAGCCAACCCAACTTCTGTGCCTGCACTGAAACCATTGCCAACTTAGCTAATGCAACCCTCTCCGTAGGGCTAGAACAGGACAGGCGCCAGCCTTATTGACCAGACCTACTCTCTGAAATGATCCCCTGTGAGACCACCCCAGTCGCGCCCCCGGTGACACCTTCACTCAATGATCCTATCCCCACTAGTACCACTCCCAGCAAAAAGCCAGTCCGTTATTGGGATGTATATGTGGATGACTTCTTTGGTCTTGCTCAGGGCAACCAATGGACCAGAAGAGCCATCAAATGAGTGCTCTTTCAGTCTCTGGACAAAGTCTTCCGGCCACTAGATGCCACCGACACCACCTTTCATCAGGAACCAGCCTCCCTCAAGAAGATGCTCCAAGGGGATGCTACTTGGACCACCAAAAAAGTTATCCTTGGCTGGCTCATCGATTCCATCAACAAAACCATCAGCCTTCCTCCCCACCAAGTGGACCGCCTACAGGAGATTCTTCATTCCATTGCACCCACCCAGCGCCATGTCCCCATCAAACAATGGCACCAAGTACTTGGGGAGCTCCGGTCTATGGCGCTAGCCATCCCTGGCTCCATAGGCCTATTCTCCATCCTCCAGGAAGCCTTTTACCACAAAGAGGCAGGCAGGCAGAGAATCAGGTTCACCAAAAGGGTCCACAGCTTCCTCCAAGACTTCCAGTGGCTCACAAATGACCTGTTCAATCGGCCTACTGTCATTGCTGAGCTAGTGCTGGATACATTCCCTGCCACGATGGGGGCTTGTGACGCCGCTGGCGCTGGCATGGGGAGAATTCATTTTGTCCCCCTCCCAAATGGCAACATGCAGCCCCTCCTTTAGAGGCACTCCTTCCCCAAGTGGGTGCCCACCCAATTAGTCAGCTTTGACAATCCTGAAGGTACCATTGACAACAGTGACTTGGAACTGGCTTGCTCCATTGCCCACAATGATATTGTTCTCACGCAGGCAGCCTGTGTCAATGTCCGCACCATGCTTAACTGCTATGACAACACGGCAGCTGTATATTGGCAAAGAAAGGGCACCACCACTACCACAGGGCCTGCAGCATACCTCCTCAGGATCCAGGCCCTGTACCAATGACTCCATGAATATGTCCCTCTCAGGGACTACACTCCCAGCCCTGTGAACCACCTGGCCGACCTCCTCTCTTGCTCTGAGCTCTCTGACACTGCCTTGCTCCATCATCTCAACACTCAATATCCACAGGACTTGCCCTGGATCTTATACCCCCTCAGGCCTCCCATGCTTTCTGCTCTGACCTTAGCTCTGTCCAGGGGACCATGCGAGCTTCAGTCACTGAGCTCTAGTAGTACGCTGAGTCATACAAAAATTATTCATGCTCTTAATCTGATACTTTGGGAGTCATTACTTGCCAAGTCAGTTTGGGCACTGAAATTGTGGCATAAAAATACTCTCTTGAGTGCCATTTGGAGACACAAACCACAACATTTTCTGCAGTTTGAGTGGCAATGTTGTTCACACTAGCCTCGATTTGCTCAATGCTTGGCACTGTCATGTAGGGGGACAACGCGTGATCCATTTTCTCGTCGTGTCGCATCATCTTGATCCGTTTCTTTCTTACTTGGACAACGCGGAGCAACTGTGTAACCCTGTCAGTCCAAAGGTGTTCCTTTGTAAGAGTGTTGGCGTTCTGACTCCTCTGATGCTGCAATATTTTGAGGATGGAACAAAAGTACTGATTCACCGTATCATAACCTAAGGGTCTGACTCCAGCATCAACTCGCAAGAAGCGCCAGCATGATTGGTGTTGTATTTGGCCATCACGGCGTGGTAGTCGACGGGGTCAAAAATTTGTGTTTGCAATTGCCCCTTCTTACGCCGCCCTCTTGTCCTCCGCGTCCGATAGGCCTGATAGAAGAGGAAGCCAAAGACCTTTTCTTCAGTCACTTTTTGAGTGGAGTAACCAAAGGAAGAAAACACACTGGTGCAATACTGAAGGAATTCCTCCCCTTTTCGACCGTAGGCAAGTTGAGTATTCATTGGAATACCATCATTGTCATCATGTTGGACTTGCCGTGCTGCTCTGGCAAATATTCCACTTGTGTAGGACATTTTTGTTGCTGGAGACCGAGGGAAGTGTTTTGTTGAGGATAGTGGTGTTATTTTGGGTGGAAATTGCAAGTGTTTTGGCTGTTTTGTTCTTGTTTTCGTTGCTACGTCGTTTCGTCGTTTTCGTCTTTTTTGTGTCTTTATGTTTCTTGTCGGAATCAAAGTGTATGTGTTTGCTGTGTTTGTCGATCGACTTATGTGTTTGTCAATCAACTTAGCCTTCTGATGTTTCTTGTGGGTTGGTGCCGGCCGGCGCCAAAGACTTGTTCTATGTTCATGTCACATGTTCGCTTTCATGTGTTCGCTTTCCTATTAGTATGTGCTTCATCTCATTGGTTGGAATTTCTGAAATGGTTGAATTTCATTGGTTGGAATTTCTGACATGGTGGAATTTGATTGGTTAGAATTGCTGAAAGTGATTATTCGACCAAGTCAGAGGAAATTACCGTTAACTGTTAAACTGCGCACAATCCTACAGACTGACGTCTGACTGATCTCTGACTTAGAATAAATAATCTCTTATTATTATTTTTTAGGCATCCAACTGACGTAGTACAACACATGTACAACAACTCCGATTCGCCCCTGCAAAGCGACCAATTGCAAGAATTACGAGTAAATCTAATGCTGTAGGATATTAAATTAAGCACACTAATTGGGTGATTCCCGAAATAGTCTGGGTAGGGGCCCAGATTTAATTCTGTAGTACCATTTTGACCCAGATACCGGTCGACATGAGCTCACGTCGACCAGTATCTGGGTCCCTACCCAGATTTCCTGAGGAATTCAAGCACATGTTAAAGAATGCGCGCACATGTTAAATATTTAACCGGACACATGATACATGTTTAAATACTTATTTAAAATTCCTTATTCCAAAAATGAGACTTTAGCCAAAATCTGGGTAGGGTGATTTTCATTCCCGAAATACAAAAATCTGGGCCCCTACCCCGACTATTTCGGGAATCACCCATTACGTACGGTAAGACAATCGGTATTCCGTACTTACCGTACGAGTGGGTAATTACCGGTACCGGTACGTACGTGTTGGGTTATTTTTCGTTATGCGTATCATCGTCCCAGTTCTCGCACTGGCACTCATAATCTTACGGTAGCTCAACCTCAGCCCTCGAAACTCGACAACTCAGGTTTTCGAACCGGTGAATATCATCCTCTACAAAACATACCGGCAGCGGTACTCGTACCGTACAGGTATGATCACCCGAACGATAGAACCTTCAAGGAATTTCAAGTTACATCCCGATGCCCACAAATTAGATAGAATAGGGCTGAATCGAGACACACGTACTCCAAAATGTTTGTGACAGTTACCCGTACAACTCTTGTTTGTCTGTCCTGCATTCTTTTCCTGTGTTGCCCAGCAGTCCATGCCTTCGTCGCTGGCCCGGAAAGGCCGACCAGACCGAACATTAGGCCTTGGCAGTCTAGTAGAAATGGTTATAGTTTGATGAAATCAACGAACGACGTCTGGTCAATACTAGATGAAGCGATAGTACTAGATCCGAACTCCGGAAGACAAACTACGGCTCTTGACGGAGTGATTCGGAAAGGCGTCGACAATTTCTTCTCTTCAGTAGCCTCTATAATGGTTGCAAATAATGGCAAAGCAAAGGACGAAGAATATGTTCTGGTAATTGTCATGCCACAGCTCGGAGACTTCGATTCTGCCGAGTACGCAGAGCTTCTCTCGTATGTGAAAGAGGATCTCCGCCAAGCTAAAGTTACGTTGCGAATCATCGGCATCGGCGACATCAATTCGGCGAAGCGATTTGCTGGTTTTTCCAGACTGGATTTGGAATCAATCCGCGTAGACCCAACGGGGGAACTGCATCGATCGCTAAATTTGCATAAGGGGCCAAACTGGGATGTACCTTCATTTGTTCCGGAAGGCTTTCTTGATTGGTTTTCAGATTATGTAGGTGTCGAGAACAAATCGGAGAGAGATTCGAAGGCGATTTTCCGATCGTGGCTGAACTACATGGCAATGTGCGCCGGTATTTCAAGCCCCGATACGTTGCCCGAGATTCTTCGGGGTTACATAGGCGATAGGAAATCACCTGAACGCCTGCGATCAGACGAGACGGTGACCGTCGGAGGAACTACTTCCACCGACAACGGCGAAGATCCCAGCGATCCTTTTATTGCTATTACAGGCACAACCGATGTGAAGCTCGGACCATTTCAATACCAACAAGCATGGAAGGATGAATCAGGGTACCAACGTCCAGTTGGAATTGGCAACAGTACGTCTTCGCATCATGGTTGAAGTTCTCAGCAACTTCAATGAATACGTTCCGGATCAGCGTCACCTTGACCTCCGAGGGGCAACGTACTTATTCCAACGGGCCGACAACGGGAACGGAAAGCAGAACGATGGTATGAGGTTGGTATATGAGCATATTGATACCGGAGTACTATCGTATAGTAAAACTATGGGAAGACCATTGTCGTTCCTTCAGTCCTACATTGGGAAGAATGCACTAAATCCTCTCGGGCTCGGAGATGTTAGTGCAAACCAAAGAAAATGAGATCATGAAAGAGAAATATGACCTGATGGAAAGTGTTTAGAATCGCACCAGCAGTTTCCGAATTGGTGATGGGTGACGTTCCAGTTTCGATAGAACTTTCTCTGAAAGGAATTGCAAATCCGTTGATTGCGTTTCCATAGATATTAAACGCAAAAATTATGCACCGTATCTTCATCTTCACTAATCCGCAGCTAGTAAAACGCGACTTCCAATCATTACCAAGTGTCTTATTATATTGAAGTAGATTATAATCCTATACCATAGGGATAATAACATTGGGCCTCTGCAGTGAGTTCTCCGTTCTCATCTCTCGGGCAATAATCCTCACAGTCAGCTGGATTTTCGCATTCTTTATACTTGTAGCATTTATCCAATTGGTTGTTCTTGAAAATATTTCCGAATTGCATTCCTTTGATACACATTCCACCGTTTTTTGCGATTATTACTATCATCAACAAGGATAAGATGACCAAAAAGACGTTGATACTCACTCCGATTAGATGGTAGTGCAAATCGCGTTCATCTTCCGCTTGTGAAGTCATGAGTTGTCGGCGCTCTCGTAATAATCGAGTTTCTCTAAAATTTCCGATATCCGACATTGTTGTATGTGTACTATGGCCTGTAGCTGTAGGGATATCTCCATTGCACTTCTGCATCTCCGTGTCGTCGACGAAAAAGGATTCGTCTCCATCAAAGTCTTCATCTTCGAGATCGATGTCAAGTAAGTCATCTGACCCGGCTCGAACTAGGACTTTCCCGTTTTCATATCGATCTTTCACTTTTCTTTTAATTCTTCGGAGTTTCTGGATCTCCCTTTTTGTTTGTCTCAACTGCGTTTTGAGTTCACCAAACAATTGGATTCTAAGCCGATAACTGAAAACTTCACACCCTACAGCCAAGGCTTCAACCGTCCACATGATGGCAGCCTCCATAATGCTATCACTGAAAAAAACAGCGAATGTGATCAAAAATCCAATGAAGGGATTGAACAAATTGAAAGGGAATGCATCTCTCATCACAGGTAAAACTTCCATAAAGATCAAGAGCATGTACAAAGATGTGACAACCAGAATAGTTTCATCCCAATCAACACCACCTCCAAAAGCAGACATAATAGACTTTTTACAGCACTGAGTAGTTTCACCACCATATGTAATTATGGCCACTTTGTGTTTCAGGGAGAAAAGGAGAGGCGAATATTTTGTTTTGAGAAAATATGATCGAATCAAGGAAATGAAGACAGACAAAAGCGAAAGACGACTCTTTCTGCTGACAATTTGACTCACCTAAAGCGTTCAAAAAGTCAAGAAAGAGAGCTAACCAAGTGACGATTCGTATCTTTCTCTTGATGGGGTGCTCGTTGGGATGCGGCGCAAGAAAACGAATGTAACGTAGTGCTGCAATGAATCTACTGTTATCTTCAAATTCTGGATGAGCCACCGTTTTTTGTGAGACAGGTTTGGACAGAGCGTTGGTACGGTGAGATGATGCTGTTCCAAGTCCTGGAGAATGTCCTGACAAATCCATCGTCATGAAACTGTTAATACTTTGTTTCATATTTTGTGAAAGACTTTTAACCAAGGCTCGACGATCGTTCTTTTGTAGCTTCTCATCATGTTCTTCCATAGCGAAAGAGTCATCATCATCATCGACCTCATTGTTACCATTGCTGTCTGATTCGACATCTGAGTCAAAACCTGAATACAGATGAGTCCTTATGTCCTTCACTTTCAGGGCCTAAATTTACAATAACACGACGGTTATGTTTGCTCTGTGACGATATTGTGTGGTGACTACTATGGTGGAGAATCCCTCGGTGATGACTGCTCTTCCGCAAAATAGACTTGGGCTTAGATTGAGGTCTGTGAAGTGTTCGATGGGAGGACTCAACTTGAAGTGTGTACGTTTCATCACCTGATCGATATCTTCCTCGTGATCGTGATCGTGATCGTGATCGCGATAGTGACAGTGATTCTGATCGCGATCGCGATCGTGATCGCGATAGTGATTCTGATCCTATCGAATTGATACTCTCAATACTTGTCGAATCTGCGGAATGACTTCTACTATGACTGACCCTTTTTTGAATTGGATTCCTTTCCCTTGTAATCTTCGCGAATCTTTTCTCATCTGTTGTGGGTGCTCCTACGCGCGCTCTATCCCTTCCTGGTGGTGTTACTCCTCGGCCTCGGTCCTCCTCGACCTCCACGACCTCCTCTGCCATCCTTTCTGGTAACATTATCCGAATGTTTACTGGTATAGAATTGTGATCGCGATAGCGATGAAAGACTACTGTTACCCACCTCATCGAAGCTCTTCGACCGGTTGACATTGTGTTTTGGATTCTTTTTTGTTTCGAAACTCTTTGTCCGTATGACGTTTCTCTTCTTTTCCTTTTTCTCCTTATGCGTCTTAGCCATCCGTCTCAACCTTGCTCAACGACTTTTTGGGTCCATCATCGGAATATGTGCTGGATGTGTGGTCGAGAGATCCAACTTCATCTGCGCTGTTTTTCTTCTTCCTCTTCTTCTTTTTCGTTTTCGGTAAGTCCGTTTTCACTCTGCACGATTCGATGGCATTTACCACCGTTGACATTCCGTCATCGTCAGTCCTTGTTGTTTTCTTCTTCTTCGTGGTTTTAGATTTCGATTTCGACTTGGTTTTCGACCTGGATAGGTGTGTTAATTGGGACGTTGAAGGTGAGTTGTTAGTAGACCAAACAGTAGGATTGGGTTCTTCTGTGCCAGGACCAGATGGCTCGACCTCAGTGGGAACCTTTCGACCTTCTTCTTCCATTGCGAGTTGAAAGAGAAAAGAGTATGACCGATGGATCTAGAGTCACCACGACTCGAGCTAGTGAAAGTACAAGGAGCGCTCGATATTTACTACCGGTACAACCTTGTTTTTCGATTTCTTGCTGTGCTGTCGGACTAAATGAAGTAGGGGAGACTTTGCTCAGGTTAAGGCGGAGATAAGATCGTTGTTTTTATCCGACAGGTGATGTATATATCTAATGACGATGGAACTGTTCAGGACGGAGTGGTAAGGTTTCCGAACGCAACGACTTTTCTATTGATCAATTATTGTACCGTATACCGTTGAGAAGAGTATTAAAAAGTTACGAAATACATTGTGTGCTTCGTTTTGGTCGTGACAATGATTTCTAATGGGACAATAATGAGGGTTAAGTGAAAGAAAATCGATAATAGCCTTCCCAAGATTCAAATGTCCCGTCTTGGATTATTTATGGACCTTGACCATTAACCACACTGAATTTTCCTTGTTTTGGACGGGTCAACTCACTCTAGCTGAAAAGTCATGGGTTTCATCTGGTTTCGTACGATTGCGATCGAGAAAGTGACACAAACCAAAACCTACGTACATTTAGATAATATGGAACAAGCCGTAATCAAAAAACGAAGTAGTTACGAAGTATTTCAAGAAAACCCTGGATTTAATGTTGGGTAAACAATGGGATTGAATCAAAGAGATGTTGTTTCATTGATTTCTGTTCTGAAGGTTCAAAAATTTACATCCCTTCACAGCAATACCGGTATGCATTGCAGATGAAATTGAGAAAACGTAGGAAGTCAGAACCTTTCATTCTACGCGTTTACCTGTTTTTCCACAGAACAAAATCAGTAAATTACATAAATTATAAAAAGTCTATTCATAATCCACAACATACTCGACAGGAGTAATTCCTCCTTAGAAGCACTTGCGGTGAACAATTGATGGACCAGATTCATCGTATTCTTCCTTACTGATCCACATACTTTGGAAGGTGGACAAAGATGCAAGAATAGATCCTCCAATCCACACAGAGTATTTACGCTCTGGAGGAGCAACAATCTTCACCTTAATAGAAGCAGGGGCCAAGGCAGTAACCTCTTTGGACATGCGCTCACTGATTCCAGGGAACATGGTGGTACCTCCAGAGAGAACAATGTTGGCATAAAGATCCTTTCGGATATCAACATCACACTTCATGATGGTCTGGAAAGTGCTGTCAGCAATACCATCCATTTCAAGACCAGTCAAGTTAGGCTGGAACAAAACCTCAGGACATCGGAATCGCTCATTTCCAATCACAATGATGTTACCATCAGGCAATTCAAAGGACTTCTCCAAGGCAGAAGACTCTGCAGCCTTCTTCATCTCATCTTCAAAGTCAACAGCAATGAAACACAATGACTCCTTGATGTCACGGACAATTTCACGCTCAGCAGTGGTTGTCAACGAGTAACCACGCTCAGTCAAGATCTTCATCAAGTAGTCAGTCAAGTCACGACCAGCAAGATCCATACGCACGACAGCATGGGGAAGAGCATATCCCTCATAGATTGGAACAGTGTGGGAAACACCATCTCCAGAATCCAACACACATCCAGTGGTACGACCAGAAGCATACAAGGAAAGGAACAGCTTGGATGTTCACATACATGGCAGGAACATTGAAGGTCTCAAACATGATCTGGGTCATTCTCTCTCTGTTGGCCTTAGGGTTCATGGGAGCTTCAGTCAACAACACAGGGTGGGCTTCAGGGGCAACACGAAGCTCATTGTAGAAGGTGTGGTGCCAGATCTTTTCCATATCATCCCAGTTGGTGACAATTCCATGCTCAATGGGGTACTTCAAAGTGAGAACACCTCTCTTTGCTTGGGCCTCATCTCCAACATAGGCATCACGCTGTTCCATACCAACCATGATACCAGGTTGACGGGCACGGCCAATCAAGGAAGGGAAGACGGATCGAGGGGCGTCGTCTCCGGCGAAACCGGCTGTATTGTTGTGCGAATACGATTCAAAGGTGGCGCGTCGTGAGAGATGGGTCGAAAGACTTATAGGTCGTCAAAAACGACCAAGCCGTAGACGTTCGTGAAACGTCAAGTCTGCAGCGGCGACATCAGGAGACAAGCATGCTAGCCAATCTGAAGTCTCGCGATTCCGGGTACTTGAATCAACCTCTCGTTTTTTTCAACATGATTTCGTTATTCCATGTAGACGACGTGCCCGATCCGTCGTCGAATCCATAAATGCACAATGACCGCTCGTTCGTATTCCCCAAGTTTCGTTCTGTCCTTACCTTTGCACATTCCGGAACCGTTGTCAACGACAAGGGCAGCGATATCTTCGTCATCAGCCATGGTGGAATAATTTGTTTGGGATAGATGTAAGAAGTAAAATTTGAGAAGACTCTTTCGTATTCAGTGCGAACTGATTTTATGTTCGTTTAGCTGTTAGAGAGGAGCCTGCCAAAGATTGAAGACTTCTGGCGAAGCAACCGAAATTAATAGAAATAACGCAAAAAGACCTGCTGTGGACATAATCGGGTTTTTTAAAACTAATCCAGTGTGTGGTTTTAGTACTAAAGTGAACGGTGGGCATGCGCACGCGCGTGCACGAAAGTTTTTTAAACTGAAAACTCTATGGCAGACAGGGGTGACAAAGAAACCAATCATAATGGGTACGGAGTATTATTTTTGTGAGGTTTCAAAAACAACTTTCCATTGCTCTTCGAGTACATACTTGTACTCGTATCCGTAGGTGTAAAGCACACGTAATTTACTGTCGGTAATTACCGTACGTAATCATCGCATGGGATTTTGGTGCTGTGCGAACTTGTCACCGGCACTGAAGCTGTGAATCGTACTATCGTAGTCGTGGCGTGTAGAGCATAAATAATGTACAAATTCGAAAAGCGTCGGCATTGAGTTGCGAACTGATTGCGAACCCCTGCATGTCAACGTCTGTCCTTCTATCAGTCCAATCTGAAATTCATTGGAATGAACGTTTGTACCAGGCAAGATTACGCAAGTACCCTAAAAAAGATCCTTTTTTACGTCAAAAATTTCGACAAGATCGAAGAGATTCTCAAGCATTGCGATCAACAGCATCGTCAGTCGACGAGATAAACTGTTGGAGTGAAGTAAGAGTTCCGTCTGTCGTTTATTCACAGAGGATACATTCAACTTTGCTAATAATATGGATTCTTTTCCAGAACGATTGCACCAAGCCATTTCCGAGTATGGGGGTGTGTATGACCCGGTCATGCGTCGATCATTTCAGACGGTTCTGATGTTTGAGGCAAACCGTTGTCTCAAGGACAAATTACCCTCTCTGCGTCCATTTCAAAGAAAGTTGGCTGTATTTGACCAAGCGAAGTACTTATTGGAGGAAATCAGTGGCGAATCGTCGTTGGTGGGACTGGATACACAAGGAAAACGGGAAGAAATCATGTGGAGAACTGCAACAAGTAGGGAACCTCTGAACCCAGAGTCGATGTGGGCGAGAGCGTCCAGACTGTCAAAGGACGTTGAAAAGGTAGCAGAGCAGGTTTTAGAGTTCGTGAAGGGGAATAAAAAGGTCACGCCGGCATCAACACATGAAGAGATTTACCGGTCATTTGTAGAAAATATCTACGACAAAGCCCATCCCAATATTCAGCCGGGATCGGATGCCTATCCCATCCAATTTGAGTATACCCACAGCCATTTGTTTTTGGCTTACAAGATATATTACCGGAAAGGCAAGCTCGATCCAAACTTTCCTGAGCCTCGCCCACGTGAAATTAATGTGCCCCGAGAGAAACCAGCTGGTGGACTAGAATCTTACAACCCCATTCTACCAACCGTGGCGAACGCGGGCAGCGCTAGCACGGCAGCATCCGCCAGCAAGACAACCGGCCGCATCATTCCGAAGGTGGCGAAAAATTCAGTGGGAATTCCTCTCAGAGAATCACCTCTGATAGTAGCGGCTGGACAGAAAGCTTCGGCAGCGGCGGCAGCCGCACATGTGGCTGGAGCGAGTTTACCGTTGAACGGTGGAGTTGGTGACTTTAGACACTTTCAACAACAGGATCGCAGGCTAGAAGATATCGCAACAATAGAGCAACAAAATGAACGAAGTCGTCGGGATCTCTTGCAAGAAGTCAAAGATCATATGGATTTACTGTGTAAATTCGAAGGTATCGTTGATGCAGAAACCCTGAAGAAGCGCAAGCTCGATCTATTTTTATCTTTGCCGCCACCTCCACCACCAAACGAGAAAAAAAGAAAGGCGTCGAAGAAGTCTAATGAGGGACAGGGGAGCGGCAGTGAAACAGAAAGCGACGAGGACAAAAACACTGATTAGACAATTGGACAAAATGGGGGTTCTTTTGCTACTACTGTAATAGTAACTGAATACAATAATATGACACGAGCGAATCAGGTCCCACGAATAAGAGGCTCTGAATTTCGAGCAATTTTTTCGTTGATTACTCCATCATTCTCGACCGAAACAAGCGGAATCGCGAAAGTTTTTGTAGGGAAATAATTATAATCTACTTCTGGGCACTGGGGATGTACCGAATCCCAGTGTAAGATGCTGCTGATGAAATCCCATCGGTTGTTTCGCATAATATCTAGTAGGCAATTTGGTGCTAAACTACACACCCAGACCATCACACGTCCTGGGAAGTTCCAAGAATTGAGGAAAATACATATCCTGGCATACGACGATATCAACATGTCCTCGTATAGAATGGAGGTGATGAAGTGAGAAAAATCAGTGAAGATTGGGAGGCGGTTGACAAAAATGGGAACACTGATTCTTCAATTACGAAGCATGCGATTGATTTGTAATCGCCCTTTTCTGGTCTAGCCTTCTTATTCGAGGGGGGGAAAAACCTCGGCACAATTGTGAAAACATAATCGGCATACAAGATTTCTGATTAACATAGTATTACATTGAGTCATTGACCAATCTGCGTTTTATTTATGTTGCTCCTTTGACGAAAATAAATATACCTGCAGTTGCAACATTATTTTCCTTCTACGGTGCTGCCGGCCCATGAACAATTTACGCCCAATTGGCTTGCAACTTTAGGAATTCCACGCCGCATTGTTCCAATTGCTTAATGGCCTCTTGATGTCCATCTTTTTCTCGTCGTCGTTCATTGGCATCCGTGATGCTCATGTGATGATATTCTACCACGAGTACAACTATGTTGCCTAATTCTTTCAACCTGCACAAGACCCCCGATGTGGCCACCTCTTTTAGGACTTGATATTCTGCTCCCTCGACGTCCATTTTTATGATAAGGAGCCCTCCCGACTGCTCGTCTGCAGTCGCGTCTTGCTTCAAAGCCAGCATGGTCGAATCTACCATGGTCGAAAGAGTAATACCGGTGACATCGGCACTGAATACGTTACCGTCGTTCAGTTCCTGCGCCGATTTGACGGCATCCTGCTGACTCGATAGAATACTAGAACCCCAGAACTGTGAAAAATAATAATCAAATTTGGAAAGAGAGTAACAAATAGATTGAGATTTCAAATCAAGACAAGGTTCCCTCCAGAAAATATCGGTGGCATCGCATGACTTTCCGCGATCATTCACAAATTGCATCCCATCCCATTCCATCCCATCTCATCCCTTCAACGCTCAAACAACCACGGTCCTACACGCTTCTTTCATCGGCGTTACTCACGTTTTGCTCGACAGATGTTTTGTCCAGATATAACTTTGTGGGTCCATCCTTCGCCGTGACAACCGACTCGGTGAAAATGTGCAAGTGTTGAACGGGTCTCGGGTTCATGTCGGTAACGAAATTTTCGAGTTTTGTCAATCGTTCCGTGAAGGTCGGATTTCCCTCCATTCCATAGACACAAAAGCTTTCGGACGTTGCCGAAGGTGAGCTTTTTGTTTGCCGCTGCAACAACCCAAAGAGCGGGTTTGGTTTCGATCCGCGGTGTTTGAATTCCAGGGATGTCACATCCAGGTGTGGGCGTGGAAATTTTGCATTGAATTTCGTTCCTGGATTGGCATCGGCCCACATAGGACTACAGACATCAATAGCGTTATCAATGAAATATCCGATGGAGTCGCCAATATTTGTACCGAGATCGATAAAGGCGTTTCGGCAGCGCCGGTATGGATTGCTTTTGGAGGCGCTAATCGTGGATGGTTGGGCATTCAAGGAAAATTTGTTTACGAGCGATCGTTCCAATGATTCCTTGTGGTCGATAGGACTGCCATCGACCTTTTTTCCAACCTTGATCAAATCGCTGCACTCGTTTTGGGAAGTTTCCCTCCATTCCGTCATGGGCATTTTTAATGAACCATACACAATAGTATTAGATGATGCTGTTGACAGGTAGCGTTCCATCGTAGTACTGGTAATTTCATCTTGGTTTAAGCACACGAGAACAATCATCATCATTGCGACCGCTACGACCGCATTCGTTCTCGGTGAGAAAGCACGTTTCCTTTCGGCGACTTGGGGGAGAGCCATGTTTGCGGGAGGGCACTTGTATCAGTTCAGGATAAAAGTTTGGTTTGGTCTTCGAAGGTCGAAAACTGATTGCAAAGGCAATAATTGAGTTGAATTGAATTGAATTGAATTGAATTGAATTGAAATGCTCGTTTCGAATTCTTGTCGATTTGATATCTTGTTCCCTAACGATAGGGTGTAATGGTTCACGATCCCTAGAACTGGTAATTACCGGTACAGAACAAAGGTTTTACTGGAGGAAGAGATGATGCGGTATGATACCGGTACTGTTACAGTAACAACAGAAGGGCCAGATCAATCACAAAACTTCGCGACTACTAACTTGACTGTCACAAACAAAGCAGTGATAGTTTACCAATTTGCGTTGGCCAAACCTAGATCACCCGGTGCGCGCAAGCATCTCCAACGAAATCAAGGACTAAGATAGCCTCAAAAGAGGAAGACAAAATCTTTGTTTGCTTCGACCGACAAGAAAAGGGCCTCTTTTTTCCCCTCTTGGATGGACAACTGAACCTCGAATGCGAACGAATCATTTCTCATGTCTCAAAAAGTGTCATTGATACCGCTCCGGTAGTAATTACTGTACGGTACAAGAGGCAGATCGCAAACAAACTACAACAACAATCACTCGATCAGAAAGTCTGACCATTCATTCACCCATCAATCATGTCTAGTTCCAACCAGCAAGGCGGAGAAACGGAGCGTCACGAGAACACCGAAGCTATCGACAGCAACAATGCGAGCAGCGGAATTGCCGCCATCGATGTCGCTAGCGAGCAAGAGCAAAAGGACGACAATCACCAACAAGTTGTAGTTGCCAATACATACACAACCAATGTGGATCCCAACAACCCTCTCCCCTTGGATTGGACGAATCTGGGAACGGGTCACACAGCCGAAGATGTCATGCCCGTCAGATGTCCGCACGAGGTGGCAAACTGGTCTCCGGAGGACACCGATGTGTGCATTGTGGGAACCGCGGGACAAAAAATCACAATGCTGGGGGACGATTTCGCGGATCCCGAACGCACAAACTTATCCGAATTGACTTCCTTGGTGATCCGATCCCATCTTATCAAGGACATGTCAGGACTCGGGTCGCTACCGAAGTTGGAAAAACTGGAACTCTACGACAACATGGTGCAAGCTCTTGACGAGGAAAGTTTGAAAGGGTGTGGTCCAGCTACATTGCAGATTTTGGATATGAGCTACAACGCAATCCGAAGCATGTCGCCTCTACTGCACTGCAACGGAGAAACACTGACGGAATTGTACCTCGCGAACAACAAGATAAAAGAAATCAGTGGCATTAAACACTTCAAGAATCTGCGCAAACTAGATTTGGGTGCCAACAAAATCCGAGTGTTGAATGGAGACGAGCTTTCGGGACTGGTGCATCTAGAAGAGTTGTGGGTCGGAAAGAACAAAATTGTAACGCTCGATGGACTCCAGTGCTTGACAAAATTAAAACGTCTAGACGTCCAATCGAATCGATTGACGTCCGTCTCCGACGAAAATGGCCAGTGTTATTTGAATTCCCAACGAGAAACACTTGAAGAATTATACCTGGGTCACAATGGCCTCGATGACGATGGTATTTCGGGCCTAATTTCGCTCACGGGTCGCGGTGATAACACCTTCGTCTTTCCAAAATTGAACGTCTTGGACCTAAGCCGCAACCGATTGACGAACACTGCGTCCTTGGTGGTTGACCCAGAGAACGACGACTTGCTTTGCGAATGGCCAATGCTGGAGGAAATTTGGTTGTCCGGAAACAAAATCATAAATTTTGAAGCTGTCTACCCGTTGAAGGAAGCATCTGAGAAAAATCTTTTGCCACAACTGGAAACATTGTATTTGGAATACAACATTGTGGCGGAAGATTTTGAATACCGCAAGAAATTGGCCGAGTTCATACCCACTTTGGAGCAAATAGACGCGACAAAGATTAGAGGATATGGCAGTGTCCCTATGCCACTGGGTAATGGGGTTGTGGGCACTACAGAGGGCCGACTAAGGCAGTTGCAAGCGGCGGCGATTGAACGCGCCAAAGAACAACAGCAACGCTAAATTCGACGAGAGATTAGAACGACAGACACCAGCGTCATGCAGAAATTATGAAACCTTGTCCTTCGTTACAATTCGATAAGTGAACCTGTGACTAAATTAAAGGTCTGGTTTTCCGAAAAATTCATCGGTACCATCCAGCACTAGTGCCCACTAAGTACTACGAGCAAAGTTGCTCTATATCTTTAGATTCCAGCGGTCTGCCTGTCTTGCAACCCGTATCCACTCAATATATGACGGCACTACAAATAACAACAATTATAATATTATATTAGAAGTATGTGATAATATGATTACATATTCTTACTTCGTTTACACGCACACTAGCTATTAGAAAGGTCTTTGCTTCAGAAAGCAACTATTGTTGTAGTCGCATTTCCTACCAATATCTGGAAACGATCTTCAAGAAGCGCCAATATAATTCAGTTTCAATTAAGTATCTGTAAATATTAAATGGATGGGATTTTCATCTTGCCACTATTGCTAATTTATAAGTTTTCAGAGGTGACAATATAATGTCCAAATTTTAAATATACCATAACTTATACAGCTTATTTGTAGATTTAAGACCTACTATTATGTATGAACCAAACAGAGCGTTGTCAATCAAGTTAGCTTTTGGTTCTTGAAATAGCCACCACAACCTTTCAATCACTGGAATCTTTGAACGCCGAGAAGATATTGCCTCCATCATACACTTAGTCGATTTGCAGAAGCTTTGTACCATGCAGAAGTTTCTGAATTCGTTCAATGTAGGTGCGTTCAATTTGCAACTCACTATTCCAAGAAAAGATAATTGATATTGTCGTAGGCCCCGCAATGAGGATACGACCGATAATGTTGATACCGTGTGATTGATGCATTCTTTTTGCAACATTTGCTGAGTTTCAGAATTGAAGCTGTGGTTCGATTTTTTCAATTTCGTTTCTCTTACGATGATCACCATCGAATCTATTCGTCGACTAGGCCACCGCCTTCAGGCCAAAAACAGGCGTATCCCATTTGTGCGATTCCAGCTGGTCGAGAACTTCGTCTATCATCTTCTAATGTTGGATATGGCGTTGGAGATTTTGAAGTTAGTTTCTTTTCGGCCCTTTCGAGTTCTTCGCGAGACCGCCGGATCCCTACATCGATCCTGTGGATGATTTCAAAGGGTTTGATGGGTGCTAACACGCCAACAGCTGCACGAACAGCCCATTCCGGCACATCCCGGCCGCAGTTACAATGCGACAGCATGACGACTTTCGTTCGTTCGTTTGGAAAATCGGGGCATCTCGAAATGTATGTCGCCCCTCGCAAGCTAAATGCCCGATACCCACTCAAGCCTCTGATGCTATTTTGTGTATTCGTACCAGAGATACTCAATGCAGTATTGGGATGATCGCACGCTTGATTTGTAATCAGTTGCGTTCCATCATTCAACCATCGATGGCGACAGTAAGTAACAAAATCCCTTGGTTGGATGAACACTTTTTAATTCCAAACGAACATAGCGTGCATCGAATGCATCGAGAAATATATGTTAGCGTTAGAAAGCGAATCATCTAAATATCGACAAACACTTAGACCGAACGTAACGCTGCAATTCCGGCTTACGTAGCTTCTTCGATTGACTCCAACAAATCTTTGAGTGCGGTGTCAAAATCTCAACGTCTTCTTGATCGACCAATAAGCTATTGTATTCGCGAAAGCGATCTTTTTCTGAAAGATACCGGCAGACTACTGGAAATGGGGCGTCAATAGTGGCAATCAGTTTCATACAAGGATGTTTTTGATTGTCGTTTGGGTCAGCGTGAAGCCCGCGCGAATCTTTCATCCATTTGACCCATTGTCGGGTAATTGGAGTAGCACTATTGCTCCCAATATTAAATTTTTGACGAAAGGCCTTTGCACAAAAGACTTCGGTCCAACCATCTTCATCTTGAACTCCAAGGAGATCATTGTTTCGATGAACATGACCTTCACGCAAAATTTCATCCGCCCAGTTTTCTACGTCTCTGCCAATTCTTTCGTAACCCTCGTAATATCTTCTTTTCGCGACAGAAATTTCGTCGTCATCGTTTTGTTCATCGCTTTCGTCCACGCCGGTGTCATCGTTCGGCACCAATGGTTCGATGACCATCCTGGGGATTCCATAGTAAAATCCGAAAGACTCTGTTGTGTCGCGCCTTCGCAGTAAAAGTGAACGCATTTGACTTTTTAGGTTTTCCATCGATCGAACGCTTCTTCGACCTACCCTGCTGGTAGTACTCGGGTCACCTACAACGATACCTATTGTAAGTGACCAGCAACAAAGAAGTAGAATACAAGACCGAAGATGACGATGGCTCCAGGAATACGACGCCCTTAAGCGTGTCGTAGGTTCCCTCCCCAATCTTTCATCATGAATAGTTTCGGCGACGACGGTGTCTCGGCTGCAACCCAGAAGCGGAGTGGACGGGCACTCCGTATCGCTCACTTCAGTGCTCGAAGAGTCAGTGGCCTTTGTTTCTTCGCGAGGTTGCATCTCTGCGTACCGTATTAAGAGCTCTGAGCGTCAGAAGAATCAACTTCTCGATCAACCGAATACATCAAGTTTCGTTCGATACCATATCACTCAACCGTTTGTTGACTCCAGAAGAGTCTCCATCCAATACTACGGTACCGTACGGTACCGGTGTGCTCAACAAGAAAGTCAACAAGTTTTCTTGGAACGTACACTTACGTACACGTACCAAGTACGAGTACTACCTGTAATTTGTACTTGGTGCGTACCGGGTACGTACTCGTATCTACCCTCCCATCGGAGATCAAGGTAGGTACCTGGTACGGAACCGTATGTACCTTTGTACAACGTGTCTGATAGTACGAAAACATACACGGACCGGACCTTTGCTATTGATGTAGCGATCCGGATGAAAGAAATGGTAGTGCCACGTGGCACTCACTAGTAGGAGAAGGCCAGACCGGGGGTGATACTGAATCTAGATTCCCTACTATATCAACGAATCGAGCACAAGCCAGGCCCTAGCACACCGCGCCCTACTAGATCCAAGATAGCCTTCTTAACGAGCAGGTCAAGGATTCCCCTAGCAAACTCCAAACACTCAACTTGCTACCAGGGAATTACGATGGATTCCCTGTAACAATATGGTGGATTCCCTGTAACACTGTCTGTCGCTAATTTGCTTGCGGCTGAAATACGCGTACGCGGGTCGGAAATAGTCAAAAAATAAGGGCTAGCTCCTCTAACAAGCATGTAAAGGATTCCTCCAGCAAAATCCAAGCCTACAGCTCACTCTTTTTTCTCCTAAATCCATAGTAGTAGAATAAGTAATGGCTAACACGTCCTGGTCCAATAGTCATCCCTATTGTGCCCTTACAAGCCTATCTTGGTTCAATAGTCATCCTATCTCATCCGGCCCAACGTGCCCACAACAAGATGCCCACGACAACACTGTCATCTGGCTGACACCCGACGCGACTCCTCCGACGACACGCCAGCATGCTGACCTACTCCGAGTACTTCCAAGCTACAGCAAGCCCATTTGGGAGCACACCTGCTGAGCAAAATGAGGCCTAATACACCATCTACGGGTACTTTGCGCCCAATGCCACCCCTCAGCAGCTTCTGGAGCAGTTACTGAACCGCTTTGAAGCTCAGGCCGTGGGCGCGCTCGGGATCTTTGTAGCTGACCTTCGAGGCGAGGCGCGCCTCCAATTGGTTCATGGCCGCAGGAAGTACCCTGGCTCCTTAGCCAAGCCAGCAGCAACATGGGGAAGGCCTTTGGGTTTCTGGATGACATCGAAGGAGATGCAGGGATACTAGTACATACTATCCCCTTCATGGATTCATCAAATGAAGATAGATTAATCTGATCTTCTTTGTCATCTGACTCTTTGCCGCTATCCTTGGGGGAAGCTGGTGGTGGCATGCTTGATGGTTCCATGAATAGTACTTGTCCTGTGGGGTTGTCAATGTTTTGGTCTCTGAGTGAGATAGAACTTCTTGTGTGACGTGCAATTGGATCACTTGGAAAACTGGGCATATGCCGGTGTATGTTGTTACTGTTGTTGACGGGAACGATCTGTTCTTGGAGTGCGATGCTGAGAGTAAGGTTTGAATAATCTTGTCTTGTGGTCCATTGTTGCGGATAGATTGGGCCTTATTGGATCGTTTGTGGCAAATTCTTCCTTTGCAAGCTGCCTTAGCTAGAGCTTGTGACTGTTAATCTATTATTTTCCTTCTGAATCCAGTCTGTGCTGACATTGATTCAAAGGCTTGGAAGAACAGCGGCGCTGTGCTAGTAGATTGAGTTATTACAATCAGCGTGAGGTCGATGTGTTTGATCCCTTATTGCAATGGACAATCTTACTACAAGGCAGGACTATGGAAACGCCGGTTCTCTTCTCACTACCAATTCAACGGCACAGTCAGATAGATCTTATGTGCTGGTTGTAGATTTGCAGGTAGTTGATAACAACTAGTAGTGTAGAATTTTGGAGATATAATCAGATGAATGTTAAAAGTATGAGAGAAAGGGGAATCTTGCCATGAAGCAAGATATCGCTTTTAATGCAGTGAAAGACAGTGCGGCCGCTAATAGTACAGCACTGCAGAATCACTTGCTTTGTTATTTTGTATATGCTGTATTGTGATCATGTATATATATTTCTTGAGAAGCTTCCAAGAACGGTTTTCCTTAATCAGGAGTATGGCAAGAGTATCACGTGTATCCTAGTATTGTTATGTCATACATATCTTAAGTATCGGAACACACGACGATGGTTGTCAACATGGCAGTATTGGAAACCAAGGATTGCTCCCCATTGAAGCGTGATGTGGTTTGAAACGCAGTGGGGTATGTTTAGAACATAAGACTTGATCAACCACACGGATTATTTGAACTGTATTGACTCCTTTGAGTAGATCACATTACTACTATTGTAACATTGACATGAATAGACACAAAAGGAATTTAGTAGAAACAGCAACAGCAGCAGCAGCAACAACAACAACAACAATCACTCCAGCAGCCCCGGCATCTGCTATTTGCACTTCATCTGGGACACCACCAGCACAGACACGCCTGGCAAACCCCAACCGGGACCCTTGCCTCAAAGACAGTAATCATCCCATTGTTAAGAAATTGAAGGCCTCCAAGATGAGAAAAGCCATCTAGGCTATGAGAGTTAAGGGGAAAGACCCCCTCTCACAATCAGATGGACAAGAGAGATGCCATTTGTGGCATATCAAAGGAGTCTGTTTCAGCAGCTGTAAGCACCTATATGACCATGTGGCCATAACCTCCAGCAAGCAGGACCAACTCTGGTAATGGTGCCAAGAGGCATATGCCTGAAAGGCAGGCAAACGCCATCACAATGGTTTTGAGCCCTCCCCACCATACCTGTGCCTGGGGGAGACCATAAGTAACCAGCAATTATCTAATCACAAATCATCTAACTAGCAATTATGAATCACACATGAATCGGGTAAGCCCCAACAGAACGCGCGTCTCGCTTATTGATCCTCAAGCATTGTGGTATGCGCCTTCCACAGGAACAACCCCCACACTTTCCGGGGGGGGGGGGGGGGGGGGGGACTCCCTGTCCACTACAACCTCACTGCCTAGGACCGAGCCCCTAGTCATTACCTCAGCAGCACGAATCCCCAAGCTACCCGCAGCTCCAGGGCCCTCCACACTTCTGGGGACCGAGTCCCTATCCACAGCAACCACATTGCCTAGGTCCCGAGCCCCTAGTCACTACCACAACAATGCCTAGGCCCAATCCCCTAGTCACACCACCAACCCAAACCATTCCTCCTTTGGAATACACGCACAGCTACCCCAGCGAAAGGCTGGATGCGCACATCAACCAAGCCATCAAGCTCTACCACCACAGCACTAGCTGGGTGGACTTCATCCAGACCATCCGAGGGACAGGAGACATCCACCCTGATGTGAGCACCCTGCCACATCCAGTCGGCGGCCCACTAGACCAATTTGGAAAGGAAGGAACCCCAGCATCTATGTCCGGACCCCAGTGGGATAAGGCCAGAATAGCAGCAGCACTCACAAAGGGGGCACACCAATCCACACACCAAGGGATTGACTTCCTCCAAAATGAGTATGCAGATATGATGGACAAGCAGCAATGGACTGTCCTCCCAGCTAGCCTCATTCTAGACCTTCCAGACCTACGGCTCAGCCCACTGGGGCTTGTTCCCCAACGAGGGTGACGGCCTTGAATGATCTCCGACTACACCTTCTTTGGGGTCAATGACAACACTGTTTCACTGGCTTCCGCAGGCTCCATGCAATTCAGAAGGACACTTCAAAGGCTCCTCAACCGGCTACACCGGGCCAACAACAGATTCGACCTGGTGTACATGTCCAAGATAGATCTCTCTGATGGCTTCTACCGGGTCCAGGTGAAGCCTGAAGACACTATGAAACTGGGAGTGTTGTTCCCTTCCAGGAAGGGAGAGCCTCCCCTCATTAGCCCCCCACCAATCCTATGGGGTGGAAATCAAGCCCTCCCAATTTCTGTGCCTGCACCAAGACCATTGCCGACCTTGCCAATGCCACCCTAGCCACCACCGGACTCGCCCAAGCAAGGCTCCAGCCTCACCAACTTGACCTACTTTCCGAAGCCACTACAGCCGACCTCCTTCCGGAAGCCACTCTGGACGCCGCCCCAAAGCACTAGTCAAAGCGCCGGCCTCGCCGCCAATGGGGCAAAGCACCACACCCAGCAAGAAGCCCATTTGATACTGGGATGTGTATGTTGATGACTTCTGTGGGCTGGCACAAGGCAACCAATGGACAAGAAGAGCCATCAAACGTGTTCTCTTTCAGTCTCTTGACAAAGTCTTCTGGCCACTTGATGCCACCAACACCCCATATCAACAGGAACCGGCCTCTCTCAGAAAGATGCTCCAAGGCAATGCTACTTGACCCACCAAGAGGACGATTATGGCTGGCTCATTGATTACATCAACAAAACCATAACAAGCCTTCCTCCCCATCAAGTGGAACGCTTACACGAAATCATCCACTCTATTTCCCTCACCCAGCGCCATGTCCCCATCCAACAATGGCACCAAGTCCTTGGGGAACTTCGGTCTATGGCGCTAATCATCCCTGGCTCCCTTGGCCTCTTCTCCATCCTCCAAGAAGCCTTCTGTCACAAAGAGCCTGGCAGGCAGCGAATCAGGCTCACCAAAAGGGTCCACAGCTTCCTCTGTGACTCCGCTTCCTCTGCGACTCCCAGTGGCTTCCCAATGACCTGTCCGTGAGGCCCACTGTCATTGCTGAGCTCGTCCCTGACAGCTTTCCTGCCAGCATGGGCGCCTGTGACGCGTCCAAGGATAATGGCATGGGGGGGGATCCACTTTGTCCCCCTCCCTGATGGCACCGTGCAACCCCTCTTGTGGAAGAGTCCATTCCCCCAATGGGTGCCCACCCAGTTAGTCACCTTTGACAACCCACAGGGCATCCTCAACAACAGTGAATTGGAGCTTGCTGGATCCATTGCCCATAGTGATGCCCTTGCCCATGCTGCCTGTGTTGATGGGCGCACCACTCATAACTGCTATGACAACACAGCAACTGTCTATTGGCAACAGAAAGGCGCCACCACTACCACGGGCCCTGCTGCATACATCTTCAGGATCCAAACCCTGCACCAAAGACTCCACAAATATGTCCCTCTCAGGGACTACGCCCCTGGACCTGTCAACCATTTGGATGATCTCCTCTCCTGATTGGCGCTCTCTGACACCGCCTTACTTCATCATTTCAACACTCACTATCCACAGGACTTGCCCTGGATCTTATGACCCCTCAGGCCTCCAATGCTTTCTGCTCTGACCTTGGCGCTATCCAGGAGACCATGCAAGCTTCAGTAACTGAGCTCTATGCCAAGCGCAAGGATGCCCATTGGAATCAATGGGTTCACTTCTTTATGTCTCAAGGCTTTGACCCACTCCTCCAATCTGTTAAAGATCCAATCCCCATCCTCCAGGTCTTTGCAAAAAGACTCCATGATAGCCGACTGTCCTGTAGCCACAAGCCCCTCAGAACTCACACAGTATTGGACACCATCCAATTAGTGGGGAAGACGCTCGCCTGCACGGGGTCCAAAGACCCCCAAACCAACTCCACTGGCAGCCTTGACATCAGGCTAATTGCCCAGTTCAAGGGCTCTGCCAAGCTGGACCCAGCCCCTTCCAGAGTCAAACCAGTTCCCATCACCCTGGTCATGCATGCACTCTGATTTGCATACTATGACTCCCCTTCTCCCCAACAGCAGGCCATTGCCAACATGATCTGCATAGCCTTCTTCTTCTATCTACGACCTGGTGACCAAGCCTTCCTCCTCCATGATGTCTCCTTCTATCTTGGATCCGAAACCCTCCCCCACATGGGCCCGGTCCACGAGCTACAAGCTGCTACCTCTGTCACCCTCACCCTCACCCTCACCCTCACCTTCACCACACAGAAGAATGGGGACAAGGGGGAAGTGGTTGCTCATCCCAGGAGTGGTTACTCACTCTGCTGCCCTGTTGCAGCGTGCCCTCGCCAAGTCCTACACCTCAGGAGCTGCTGCCCGTCTAGCAGCCCCCCTTCCATCCAACCCTCAGGCTGGCCAGTTACATCTCCACTGGGATAGTCACTCCGGCCAGAGCCGAGACGGTCACCTCTTCAATGAGGGTCTATGCTCAGACCCTCTACCACACCACAGGCATCTCCCCTGCAGCAATCTCTGCTCAATCCCTTCAAGCAGGGGGAGCCATGGCTCTGCTCCAGGGCAAATGTGATTCTCATGCCATCAAGCTCCTTGGAAGATGGCATAGTAACTGCATGATGAGGTAGCTTCCGAAAACAGGTTGGTTGCTGAATTCTTGATCCAACGGATGAGTGCTTGTTGCGCACTCACTATGGTTTCCGCACACAACCGCTACAGCTGGGATTAGTTTAAGTTGAATCCACGACTCCTAGTTTATGACCAATGACAAAGTCATTAAATCAAGGGCAACAGCAACACCCATGCATTTAATGGCACCACAGCCACTGGGTTTGTGGAGGTCTTGGCAGAGACACTCCCCTATGTCGCTCAATTGCTTAGTCAGGTCCAAGCAGGAGACCAGCCATTCAGTGGCGTGACTACTCCTGCTTTGTTTCTGGCGGGGTGTGAAATAGAAGAGACAACAAACTCTGCTGCTCTGGGGGGGGGGGGGGGGGGAAGACACACTCCGTTAAATATGTGACAAGTACAAACCACCAAAGAAAAGAACACAGAACACCAAACCGCCAAAGAAGACACCAACTTGCCCTACTTGTCACACCCAATGTAGACATCAAACAACCAAAGATACCATCAAGTAACTATCAGTGACGACTGTACCACCAAACAACTCTCCACTCTCTGCACCTGAAATAACAAAAACTAAGGGTAAGAAGAAACTGTTGGAGCATGATGTGGCTAATTGCAATTGCAAACTCACTAATCCCTCAGAAGACCTCAACAATTGCTAATCCTCTCCCTCCATGGCACTCGTACAGTTAGTGGTTGCCAATAATAGGACACAGCCAGATAGAGGTCCACCCACCATGACTGCACCTACCACCATTGACCACTAGGGGCCCCTTTACATTGAGTTAGCCCTTTCAAAATCCCATGGTAATGCCCAATGATTGCAATTTCGAGGAAAATAAAAATGACGAAGAAGAGCTCTTCATTGAAAGGAGCTGGAAAATGAAAATGATGAAGAACAAGAGCTCTTTGTGAAACTATAGCTTTTTTTTGCTCAGGTCCCACCATGCCGTTCCACAATGTCATTCCACAATGCCGCTCCACAATATTTGGTGGGATTCAAGCCATTGGTGTTGTTTTAATGATCAACCAACCAGTCATTTGCCCAGCACAGCAGTTGCTCACAACTCTCCTGCTTGGTTTGCATGAAAAAAGTTAGCGTATTTCTATTTTGTTATTAATAAACTGGTTTTGATTTTGATTTTCTCGGCTTGCTACCAGTAGGATTTTGATAACTTTTCATTTTGACTTAAATACACATAGTCTCATGCCCAAGATGACCTTTTGACTGGGCTTTTGGCCTTGGCTTTGGCTTTGCTCATCATTGCCGTTCTCATTGTCATCCTTGTCAGTTACACTGTGTCACCCTCTATTGCCATCGTCACCTAAACCACCACAACGGCGGGTATTCACATTATGGGTATCTGTTTCCGCATTATTTGCATGGTCATTCCTAGGAACCTCTTGATTTGATTTGTTGGCTCACCTGGATTAATTTGATCGATTTGTTGTACGGCTTGATATGCTTGTAGGGTTTGATTGGTTTGTTATATCCATGGAGGCATAAGATTCAGCCAAACTGCCAACATCATCCTCATCCTTCTGGGGTTGCCGGTTTTGATCATCCTTGGGTTGTCAGTTTTAATTTGCTGCCTTGAAAGTGGATATTTGTTTCTTCCTTGCATTCATCATGTTAGCTTGACCAAGTAGAGTGTTCACTTCCCCATAAGAAAAAGTAGCAACAGCACCCCCCATCTGAACACGAGGGGTGATAATATTGTCCTTCTCCTTCTCGAAAGAGAAGACAAAGTAGAATGTTGAATTGGTATCTTCATAAGTACTAATAAACCCCAAATCTCCTGGAGGGTTTTCTTCCAGTTTGAGTTTGGATTCCTAGTAGGACTCCTCTCAACCAGGATTGGCAAGCAAAGAATCCACTTTCTTTGAATATATCCATTAGCAGGGTCACAGCCACTTTTGCTGTTCACACTGTTCAAAGCCTTGTTGAAAGCCCAGACAATCCTTCTGCCATTTGGTCCCCTTCAAAGAGTATTGCCAAGTATAAAAGAAGCTCCGTATCTTGATAGAAATTGAGCACATGATATTTCCATCACAGAGCCTTCACCCAAAATGTTGATCTTGACTGATGTTGCATCAAAACCATCTGGAAAACCAAATCAAACTCCTAGGATGCTTCTGTGGTGTGTCTCTCCATACTCATTATAACTAGGGTCATTTGTGCCAATGTTTGCAAAGACAGAATCATGTTTACGAAGAATCTTAAATCTCAAGGATCCATTCTGTCTGCGGTGCAGAGTACCTCCTCTGGCTCTGGCTCCTATAACACTATATTTTCTGCTGTACTAATGTAAGGAGATGGAACACCTACTTTGCCTTCTTATTCTTATTCCTTGTCAAAATGCACTTCGTTGATGACATCTTTGTATTCCCGAGTCTCTTCCAGGAATAAAACCACCTACTAGCTCCTCCTCCGGAACATCAGCAAAGATCTGGGGTCGCTTAAAATTCCCAGCCTTCAAAAATGTTGATTTAAATTGAATGTCTGAAGAGCAATAAGTGATTGAACATAAGTAAGCAACACAAAAATAAGGACTGTAACAACTCCCAGCTTCCTATCTTTGAGCCAGGCATATTCTTCTTCCATAATGCAATGCGTCATAACAACTTCAAGGCGTTCTTTTGGAAGTTTCTTCTTTCTTTCTTTCTCCAGATCTTTTCCATACTTTTGAGCAAGGGTAGGATTGTTTTCAATAAATGTCTTCCATGTTGGAAGGATGTTGCCTAGTTCACCGGTTCAGTATGCTCTAGTTATCAAAGCAGCATCCGGTCCTTGTGGTCAAGGCATCTTTGAATTATGAGAGCAGAAGTCATTGAAGAAATGACCAAAGCAGACAAAGGCTTCGTTCATAGAACTGTCCGACAGTCAGATGACTATTATTGTAAGAGTGAAAAAGAAGCAAAAAAAGCTCCTGCAGGGAGACATGACTCTATGAGCAAGAGATTCAAGAACTTCAAAGCAACTCAACAGAAGTTCAGGCATCATCTTGACCATCACAAAAACTTCTGCTTCACAGCATGCCTAGTTACACAAATGATGCTCAAGCACAGCAGTCCTACTTTTGATGTTCAATATTAATCAATTAAGATCTACATTATCATTATTGTTTTACTGTTGCAGCTATTTGTCGCCGTTGCTCCGATGTTTGGTGCTAGTGGTCGTGTTGCTATCATTCCAGTTGTTGCTATGATGCTGCTGGCTGATGAATTGCCTATCTAGCCTTCTTCCTTCTACTTGTGCTCCTGCTCCTGGTAGCCAAAGGGGGGTACTTGAATTGCCAGTCTTTTGGAATAGGCGGCAATTCAAGTGAACTGACAAATCCAATGGTACTAGTGCTGGTACTAGTGCGGTTGCCATATCTTTTACGATGAGGGCTTTCAGAGTCACAATTCTCCTCCTCTTCATTGTTGAGACAGTGTTCCCTCCAATTGTTACCAATATTAGTTACCACTCCTCCTGTCCATTCCTGAATTGCACGCATTGCAAGAAACCGTTTTCATACTGGGAATATAGCAGCCAACTGTCCCATTGGCTCTTCGCCATCATGGTGCAATTCAAGGAGTGCATTGCTCCTGTACAAGCAATTGCTAACCAGAATATCCCCTATATACTCCATGAGAGGATAGACAAGCTACTTTCTGATCCAGCAGTGAATGCAATCTTTACAAGTGCCAAGCTTCATGATGGTTACGGCAGTGAGAACAAGATATGGGTGCTCGTTGTAAAGGGATCTCAAAATGCTTTCCATTTTTGGCTGTTCTGTTTTCATGATGATTAGAGTTTTGCTCCATAATTTTCTTTTGAAACCTGGGCCGCTGGATATCACTTTTAGTGATTGAAATGCAACACCCGTTGGAAGCTTTTCAAATTCAAATTTTTATTATCACCAAGAAAGAATTTGCTAGGAAGCAAGTTGGCAGCAGTCTTGTTGAGGGTGCTCGGCACTCATACGCACAAGTACCAGCATGAAATATGAGCAAAATCTAGGTTTTTTAAAACAGACATCCTGTAGAATGGAGTTAATCAAGATTCTGTCTGTCCTTTGCTCCATGCAAAAAAAAATCAACCCATCAATTAGCAATCCACCAGACCCCCCAACTCAGTTGCAATTAGATAGTGGTTCAGATTGCTGGCACAGGTGATGGCTTTTGTCTCGTTCATGGGTGATTGCTTGTCTGTGCTCCGCTAGACGTGCTCTGCTGGATGTACTCGGCTAGTCAGCTAGATGTATTCGGCCCAATGTGCTCAGCCTGATGTGATTGGCCACCTAACAGCGCTAATCATTTTACCATCATCTGTGTCAGCAATCCAGGCTAATATCTAAGAAGATTGTGACTGAATGATGGAAGGGCGAGAAATGGGTGCTTGCTCATTTCGGTTTCTAGTAGATGTGTTCGCATGTGCTCGGTTAGATGTGCTTGGCTAGATGATGTGCTTGGCTAGTAGATGTGCTTGGCTAGTAGATGTGCTTGACATAAAGTGTCCCTTGTAGCTAGAACAGAAAAAAAAAGCATGCAATTAAATGTATCAGAATATTTAAAGTAGTAGTAATGTGTAGCAATTCATAATTCTTTCTTATCAGCAAATGGCTGTCAACTATTCATAGTACTACTATTAGTAAGTGTGACTGTTACAGTGTGGTGTTTGGAATAGGATAGAAATAATTGTGGCTCAACTCAATACTAATCGGTTGTGGCCAAATTTGTAGAGGAACTGTCAGACATTAATGTAGGGAGCACCAATTTTGAATTTTACGGCAGAGGGCATCACATTGATGATAATCATGTACAATTGTGATGGAGGCGTTGAAAAGGTCCCATGACTCGCACCAAAAAGAGCTACAAACCTCTCACACTGGATACAACTGATGCCAGAAACAATCTAGCACCGGGCAAAAAAAAATTGCCGGCAACTTCGCAAAGCACTAGTACCCATTATTATTGCCATGTCTGCCCCATGTGATTATTAAAGCACCTCGTTGACTTCAAGAACCAACAAAGTTGTCGCTTTGCATCAGAAACACAAGAAGTGAAATTTCCACATTTGTGGACATCACAAAATCTTGCAAAAAATCTGAAATCGATTGATTCTTTGGTCAAACAAATTATGTTCTTAGTTGTATGCTACATGTAGCAAGGCATTCTTGCTTCTTCTTCCAAAAAGAAGACCAGAACTACAATCGTTGTTTTGGAGCGTTCAGTACGCATAGCTCCCAGAAGAAGGGTCTGGAATCAACCATGGTACACGCTACTTCTGTGGCACATAGGAATATGAATACACTACCCAGATAAGAGATCACACACAAAAATGCTGTATCTTTTCCTCCCTTGTGGGAGACAGGGGTGTCATTGAGAAAAAGCGCAATGCACTCCCAATTGGGTCAATACAAAAAGACGGAAAGCACATCATCCGTTGGGTGTTCACTGTGTTAATCTCATCATTTTGCCCAATTCTGATTTGCCAGGTTGAATCTTACTTTCTTACTCATGTATGGTGTTCTCATCAGTCTGGATGCTTGGCTTGTGCAAACCGGCTTTTTTCATCATAGGGTAATACATAAGAATGACGGCCTCAGTGTTTCTAACAGGGTAATGCTTACTGGCTTTCCTGTTATAATTATGGATGATATAGTCCCCAGCATTGATGCTTCTAACAGGACAATGCACCCAGGCCTTACCATTATAATTACCTGTGATATTTCCAATATGACTGCCATTGATGATTCTAACAGCAGAACTGATGCTTCTAACAGGATAATGCTTACCAGCTTCTTTCCCGTTATAATCACCGGTGGTGTATTTACCACCACTGGTATCAATGATTACTTCACCAGCTCAATTATTCACCCTGTTGGTGAATAGTGCACTTTCATGAGCATCTGTCCTTACCTCAGTTTTTCTCATTCAGTTTGGTGACTACTGGGTTCATTATCTTAATAACTTGCTCAAATTCTGAATTTCATTTGCATTCTGAATCTTACTCAGATTCTGCTAATCTCTTCTATTTTTCCACAGAGCCAAGGATCCTGATTTAGAAGGCACTTTCTATACTGATTTGAGATGGAAGGATCTTGGGCTGTGATCTCATTTTGAATGGTGCACAAAAATCACTTGTCACAAACCTGAACACCCCCAATGCAAATTGAAAATCGTTGTCCAGGTATGAATGTCTTGATTCCCATATCAAAACCATTCATTCCAATGTGGAGGAAACAAACTGCATCAATTCATTAGCTTCTTGTTTCAGGAAACAGAAGGGACACTTGTCACATTTGCATTTTAATGGTTTGGAATATGAAGCAGTTCTAGTAATTGCATTCAAAATGACAAGCACCAAAGTATCATTCATCTTGGGTAAAGACTCTCCAAAAGGTTGAAGCATATTGGCCAGGGCAGGAACATGTGAGTATTTCATCACTTTATGTTGTCAGCAACACCATTGATTGTATTCAATACATTGTGCAAACAACAAGCAACCTGAAAAAACATTCAGAGAACAAGTACTGAAAGGCCTTTTAAAATAGATAATCACTGCGAGTTTTACTTCTTCAGGTGAAAAACCTGAGAATGTACTCAAACTCAAGTAAAACAAATCCTTGAGTATGATCTAGTACCGGTACCGGTACACTACTAGCTGATAACGGTTAGTTGGTTTTCCAATTATTATCCTTTTCGTTGCAAATTCAACTATTTCACAAGTCAAAGTAACAGAGTTTACAAGAAACAACAAGAAGGCGTTGCTGTAGTATAGATTAGAATTGGTGAGCTTCCAGGTGAATTCTGACTTGACTTAAAAGTTTTCTAGTAACCGAAGGCATGTCCACAAGTTACACTTAAGTGTCAGGTTCACGAATCATTAAGGGAACAAGAAACAACCCAACATTACATGAACCGGATCACAAAATAACAGGATTCAGCAATCGGAAGAAAATATGGCTGAGAGACGAACTATTCATAATCTTATCGATAACTCTATTCTAACTAAAAAATAGTCATTTAGAATAGGTTGGAATTGCAGAATAGAAAGTCCTGAATTCAGGACTCATCAGTACTGTGCCCGTTGAGCACAATAGAAGTTCTTCATTCATCCATTGTTTCTTGCCCTATCAAAGCTTTCTGCGTTTTCTCGACACTGTGTCGGTGGTGCCGTATTCATGAGGAACTGTTGTTCCCGGTGACATCACAAGTATATCAGAAGAGCAGATAATCCAATCTAACTCAGAGCGAATGGTCAATATATCATTTGCTGAAAAAACCCGAAGTTGCAATGAATCATACTCGTCGATCGGTTTCTGGTGACGACTGAAGAATTGTGTCACTTGTTTTCTACATTGGGAAAAGTCATGGCTACAATCATACTTGTTGTTCTAAAACTTGCAAACATTTAGATTCAAAAAGGAACAAAACATCAAGGATAGAGGGGGCACTGGACATCGTTGATATTCATTGTGAATCCACCAGTCTGCCCACCTCTGTGACTCTTCTTCTGTCGTTGTTGCCCTTTTTGGCGTTGTTTTTGTGCCTGTGCCTGTGCCTGTTGCTGGCGTTGCTGTTCCTCGTGCTGGTCATCAGATGACTGTTGATGACCGAACACCTCTCCCTGGGTGTACATCATAAATAGTTCTTGCTCCAGTTCCTGTACTTTTTGTTGCTCTTCTTCCAGTAGACGTTCCAAGATTCGTCGAGAAGTTTCAAAGTATGCCCTCTCCATGTGAAGCTCATCGCGGAAGGAATGAAGTCTCCGTTCCTCTTCTCGTATTTCATTTTCGTACAAATTCCGCTCGGCATTGTACTGAAGCTGTTGCTCGAGAAGTTGCGAAGTTAACCTCTCGTTCTCAACGATGGCATCCTGAAAAAGCGACTCAAGTCGTTTCATTTGAATAAAAGTGTCATCGGTGTTATTAATTTTCTCTCGAACGTTGACTCGTCTCGCTTTTTTCCGATTTTTGTGACCGTTCATGGTGTTGATATCAATATGTGCATGTGCACCACGAATTACTATCCGTCTCGGAGCAACCGCACCAACGCCACGATTTCGTCCCGGATTTGTAGGGGCTTCGACGCCATTTTTTTCGTTTTCGCGTCTCCCGCTAGCTAATTCTTCGAGTTGTTGGCGTTGACTTTCTAGCAGCCATTCTAATTTTGAGCGTTCCCCTTCGTAGCGAGCACGTTCTCGTTGTAAAGCTTCTTCCGCTTCTTCCACTGAAATGAAATCATACGAACGCTCGTCGTCCCCTCCAACAGGGCTGGATGCGGTTGTCGGGTCGATTACAACTCGCAACAAAATATTTCCCTCATCGCTATATCGCCACTGCCTCCTCTCAAACTTTCGCTGATACCCCGGATCGTAGAGAGTCGTTTTTTGCATCCTATTTGACGAAAGCAATTTGGAGTTTGAAAATCCCTCTGAGTAGGGGATTGAATAAGAGAGGAAGGCAAGCCCAAACAAAGAAAAAGGATACCGAATCATCATGACTTGGAGAAATCAATTATTTTAAACTATGAAAAGAAGCGATGCAGATACTAATGTGCAGATGTCAGGGCGACTTTGGATTGCCGTCGTGCATCCAATCAAGACGTGATTACCATGCAGTCTCCTTCTTTTGAGAGCAAATGAAGGGTGCGTCCGGTGTGTCTGGTTGTTGAAACACCATCGAAAAATAGATTTCTGTTCTTTTCCCGCCAAACAAATACGATACGAACATCAAAAGTCAATCCCCCCCCTACTGGTATTTCTACGCATATCCGTACACAACTCTCGCTGAAACCCTTTTCTTGTGTGTGATTGATGACGCTGAATGACGTTTGTTGAGCAAGGAGAAGCCAATTCTCTGGTTCGCCTTCGTTAAACAAAGTGATGGCTGTCGTCCAGATGGCATTATTTTTTGGACAGTAATCTTACTCCAACTGGTCGACTACCGTACTACCGTTAGTAATCTTCTCATGTTTCGGATTCATTCTCGCATTCTCGACACGGTGTGGGTGGGTGAACTTGTTCACGCCGTGTGTCGTACGGCACGGTATTTCGTGTCCCGTCACTCCTTTTGAACAACGCACAGAAACTTCAGTCACGAGTCACTGACACACTCCATCAGTCATGAATCACTGACATATTCCCCCGCATCAGTCATTGTTCAATCGTATTCGATCATCAAGATAGTCGTCTCCTTGAAGTTCTCATCCAATTCTGATTATCAAAGAACATGGTTCTTTTCCAATCGTGTCATAGTAGATCAACAACAAGCTTAGAAGCTTGTTACACTTCTCGAAGTCATCTTCGATTCTAAAACTCAATAGCACACAATTTCGCCTACAGCGCCTACAGCGTAGTTCATATTGAATTCAATCGCAATATCACTTTGAATTTTTTATTGATAAAACACCTTACACTCCTTCTAAAATTCTACTCTAACATCTGACCCACCATGTTTGCCATTGCTCAACTTCATGCTGCAAGAAAGCAGCCCCCAATCCCATCCAAACCAGCCATCCTTTATCAGCATTATCCTAACATTTGCCTTGTCCATTGTGTTCCTAACACTGTTCCCCCCACCGCTGCTGCAATCACCACAGCAGCCAACACAACCCCTTCTCTTCCCCCTCTGCCTCCAAAAGTATCCGGACACACCATCAAGAAACAGGACACCACGTTCTGCCCTGATGCCACCGACAAGGAATGCCTCATCTGGGTTATAAAAAATTTCATCAATGCAGTCAGCACTGCCAACCTCAGCATCCACAACGGCGTCAAGCATCATAAGACCCACTGCGTCCTTGGTGGCAATCTAAGGCATTCTTGGGACGCAATTGTTCACGACGCAGGAAGTTCCATTTTCGGCTCTCATTATCCCAAGAACATCCGCGATTTCCTCTCCATGATCCCCCCCTCCAACACCTTCCACATCCAACAAGAATACATGTCGGTGAATGCAACCAAATCATATCGCATGGATTGTTTTGCCCCCGCCGGCTGTCTTTGTCTCATCAATACCCTAAGCATCCACTTGCCCAGATCCAACGGAAAAAAGCTTTGCCCTGACTTCACCTCCATGAAGAACGCATTCTATCGTATCATACTCCAACCTGGCAACTGAAGTTCAACAAAACAGGTAACCAACTTGACAATGCCAGCTACCCCTTTCAATGTCTGGTCACTTTCATGTAGCATTAATGTCTCCACCACCATGATGCTGGACAACAACTCTGACAGAACAACAATCGTTGCAAGTACAACGGCGGATACAACAACAGTAACAACAATAACTAATTCCAGCGCCCTCGCTACAGCTCCTCCTACAGTACCTACTGCGGAAATCCAACCAATGGTGCATGCGCTCCCTACCCCAACACTTATTGCAATGCTTATTCCCAAACTTCCAACCGTGCACCCACCTCAAAATTCACATGCTCACTAAGTCAACTCATACGCGCGCCAACTAACAACTACTCTCCTCGGTTGGGCAACAACAGCAACTTTTGCCCATCACCCAGACACGGTAACAACACCTGCGGCACCCAAACTAGTCCATGGTAAAACACACGTTTTCAACCACATCAACAAAATCCAAATGGCACGCATTGTCTCAACATGAACGACGGCTTCCAATATGATGCCGATGTTCAGGAGCCACACCCAGACAAAACTTATCCATTCCAGGAACACAACAACAACTACTTTCACAATAACCACAATCAATACAACGCACCACTCACTCAAGAATATGACAACAATGATGGATTTTGTCAGGACAATGAAACCGATTGCTACCATCAAGATACCCCAGATCAACATGAACAAAATTGTTGACAACCAAAGCAAAACGAACCCGTTCCATACACAATTTCCCTAGCACGCCTCATCCAAACCACTTCATCCACACGACCATATCTCATGTTATGTGATTCTTGTTCCAAAACTACTTTGTTTAGTCATCACGCTCTACCTAATTCAATCACCCCACCTGCCACCACACCCATTTCAGGCGTAACCATGACAGGAGAATTCAACTCCAACCAACAAATATTGCTCCAACACCTTACTCTCCCCGAATTAGCAACCAGCACCAGCCTCCCCTCATTGTATGCCTGGGTCTTCACAGCACCCTGTCAATATGACATAATCCTTGAGCGTGATGCCCTTTGCCACTTCAAAATCATTCTGAATGTCTATGAAAACCTCATCAAAAGTTCAAAATGCATAGTCCCCATGCAAACCTTTCCTCGCCTTCTTGCCAACCCTGCAGCGTTAGCCCTACAGATTCGTGCACTTCAAATTGACCTGGCAACACCAACAGCGCATGACGAAAGTATCCAGAACCAGCCATTCTTGACTCTACCTACAACCAACACGTCGTTCATACCGTCTGCAACAAATGCACACATTTGACCACACAACAACGCAATCAGCTGCACTTTTTGCGCACTGAAAGAAGCCATTCAATGCAAAGCTTACCCCGTCCCTTGCATCCAAGACATCCTGTCTTGCAACTCTGGCTACACATTTCTCACCAAAATGGACATCTCAATGCAATACTACACCTTCATCCTTGATGACAAAAGCAAAGACTTCACCACGATCACAACTCCCATTGGCCTCTACAAATATAATTGCCTTCCAATGGGAGTTTCCCAATCCCCTTGACATAGCACAAGAAATAATGGAAAAGGTCCTACAAGACATCCCCAATCTCAAAATCTACATTGACGACATAACATGCTTCAGCAACAACTTCGAAGATCATCTCCAATTAATTGACAACGTCCTCACTCACCTCCACGAGAAAGCCTTCACTATCAGTCCTTTCAAATGTGAATGGACTATCAAAGAAACCAACTTCCTTGGCCACTGGCTAACACCAAACAGTATCAAACCTTACATCAAGAAAGTTAAAGCCATTTTAGCCATGATTCTACCAAAAAAACTCAAAGAGCTCAGAGCTTTCCTTGGCCTTACTATTGCAACATGTGGCCCCGGCAATCTCACATTCTAGCACCGCTCACAAATCTGCTCAAAAACCCTCAAACATTTCAATAGAACAACACATGTCAGAAGGCATTCAAAGAAATCAAATCCATTGTCGCTGCGGAGACAATGCTTGCATATCCCAACCACAACCTCCCATTCAGATCTACATCGATGCCTCCAACTTCCAGCTTGGCGCCATCATCAAACAAAACAACATGCCCATCGCATACTTCACACAAAAACTAAACAAAGCTCAGGCAAACTACACAATCATCAAAAAGAAACTCCTATCCATTGTCAAAACACTCAAGGAATATCTACCAATGCTCCTTGGCACACTCTCTACACCAATCACAAAAATCTTGCCTAAAAACTTGCGACATACAACACTCAACATATCCTTGGTTGGAAACTCATTCTTGAAGAATACAACCCCCTTTACCATTACATCAAAGGGCCCAAAAACACAGTCACCAGCTCTCTCAGCTGCACCCCAACCACATTAACCCTATCTTTTGTAACAACCAACCTCAATGACAATATCTCCAACAATGATTCATTTCACTTTTCACAAATGGCCAAGAGCCTCATGACGATGCCATCATACAATGCATCAAGGGATAGTCATCCTGTCAAAGACAGTTACCTCCTACATCCACACTTCAATCCTAAAGGCAGATTGCCATTCCATTTGGCCCCCAGCGTCCATGAATACCAATCACAAGACCAAAAAGTTATCACACTTCCACAAAAAGACCCACACCACTTATTCATTCAAAAATTCAACAGTGTTGACACTGCTTGCCGACTTGACAAACTCACCCCCAATTCTCCCTGGAAAATTGTTATCCCTAACAACATGCTTGCCCCTCTTGGCAAATGGTATCAAGAAATCACAGTTCATTCCACAGGCATGGACCATCTTGAAGCCCTGGAATTAAACCAATCAACATCTCTCCACATACCCCCACAGCAAATGGTATTATCAAGTCCTCTCATAAAACCATCAGACAGATAATTTGCACAATGATTAACCTCAAGCCGCCGCCCAAACTCAGAATCCAACGCAAATGACCTTGTTGACAAAGCAATTGCAACAACAATGCACGATCTCCACTGCAATCCCATCTTCACGCTTGGCAACTTCCCACCCAGCACCCTTGTTTGCAATCGCAACATGCTTCTGAACATCCCACTTCACGCCAACATCATCACCTTGACCAAACATTGACAAGCTCAAATTGACAACCACCTCATTTGTGCAAACCGCAAACGCACAAAACACAAATTCATTGTTGGTCAAGGTGTATTTGTCAATATACATGATCAAAACAAACTCGACCTTGTTTGCAAAGGTCCCTATCCCATCCTCCAAGTCCATACCAACAACAGCGTTACCATCTGCCGCGGTCCTGAACACAAATGCATCAGCATCTGTCACATCACTCCCACCAAAACCGCATAGTAGTTGATGGTAATGGAGACTGAACAATGCATAGACACTTCAGTCATGAGTCAATGACACACTCCATCATTCATGAGTCACTGACATATTCCTGGTCATCAGTCATTGTTCAACTTCTCCTTGAAGTTCCCATCTGAATCCCAATGTCCAATGAACCATAATATGCTGCTGCCAAATGCTACATTTTGCAATCAAATCAACAGTGCTATGTCGATGGTGCAACAAAATACGAAAAGGCTGATCTCCCAAAGCTCATCTCTGAACAACAAACTCATCTCTCACCAGATGAACAAGCGTGACTTCTTGCTACCATCCTTAGTCCTCACAAGAAACTCTTTGAAGGCCTCACTAACCATAAACTTGGAATCTTCCCCAACAAAGAATTCCACATCAATCTTCAACCTGATGCAAAACCCTAACACATCACGCAACCATATTCCATTCCTGCTCACTAACAACAAGCAGTTAGAACTGAACTTCTTAACTGAACTTCTTCAACAAGTAATCTTGGCATTCTTGAACACTCCTATGCCACAGAATGGGGCATACCAACCTTCATAGTACCTAAACCAGATGGTTCCTGTTGTCGTATTAGCAACTTTTGTGAACTCAACAAGGTTAATAAGAAACAACATTATCTTCTCCCCAATATCCAAGACATCTTTCATAACCAACATGGCTTCAAATAGCTCACTCTGATCAATGTCAGCATGCAGTTCCACACTTTCAAACTTGGTGAAGAATCCACTTGGAAGTGTGTCCTCATCACTCTCTTTGGCAAATTTTGCCTCCTCTGTCTCCCAATGGGCTTCCTTAATTCTCCAAGTTTGGTCCAAGGTTCCATGGAAGGCATGTACTTTCATCTAACTCAAGTTGAAGTTTACATCAACCATATTGGTATCTTTTCTGATGAACTTGATGCCCATTGCAAAACTATCAATGAAGTTTTTTACCTCCTAAAGGTTCATAACTTCTCTGTCAAAGCAGCCAAATGTCACTGGATCCAAAGCCCTGCACCTTGGTTAGGTCATATCATCTCCGGTATTCAAACAAATCCCATTAAGATCAAGCCCACCCTAAAGCTTGTCTTCCCCAAAAATCATTACCAACTATGATTCTTCATTGGTATGGTTAACTTATACCACAACTTCTGGCGCGGACAGGCTGAAATCCTTGCTCCACTCACAGCTCTTTCTGGTCAATCCAAAGGCAAACTTGAACCCAAGCCAGAACTCCTCACATCTTTCAATTGTGCAAAAGCTATGATCATGGAAGATATCCTTCTTGGCTATCATGATCATAACAAGCCATTTCAAATCTACTCTGATGCTTCTGACTATCAGTTAGGTGGTGTAACCATTCAAGATTGCTGCATCATTGTCTGTTTCTGTCACAAACTCACAAAGGCTCAACTCAACTATCCTACCATCAATAAAGAAATGCTTTGCATCATCAAACTCTTCAAGGAATTCCAACCTATCCTCTGGGATACAGTACTTATTGTATACACTGATCACATCAACCTCACTTGCCAAACCATCAACTCTCATTGAAGCATCACTTAGCGCATGCTCCTCAAAGAATTCTCTCCTGTCTTCAAGTAAATTGAAGGCAAAGACAACATCATTGCAGATGCACTCTCTTGCCTCCCTATTCAGGATGACAAGGATCCAATAAATCAACCCAATGAAGAAGCATCCTCTGTCATTGATACCTCCTCCATAACTGTATCCAACCTATTTGTCCAACCATCCTAAAAGTGTTCCTTACTATCCCCTGTCCTTTCCTGAGCTCTCTGTTGCACAGCTTGCTGATGAAAGTATAATCCACAATGAAAAGTATACAACTCAAAACTTCAATGGAACTTGATACAACAACCAAACCAAAATTATTCTCCCTAACAAATGTCTTTCCAACACCATCAAATGGTATCACCATGTCCTTGCCCAAGCCAAAGCTGAACAACTCGCTTGAGCTATCTCCGCTTTATCTATGCTCCTGGTCTCAAGGACTCAGTCCTCCAATTCTGCAGAACCTGTGATGCTTGTCAATGATACAAAACTTCCCATCACCACCATGGCCATCTTGCCACTTGCCAAGAAAAGTCACGACTTCCAACTCCATCTCAACTACCTAGGGATCCCTTCCAAAATCTCAACTGTCAAAAACCCACAGTCAAATGCTGTTCTTAAACGTGCCCATGACACCATCAAAACTACCATGCGCACTGAACTAACACCAATCCTCCTCAAAACCTACAACAAGCCACCGATCTAATCAACAATATCTTCACAGCTGCTCAATTTGCTTGACATCACTCCTGGCGCTCTTGTTGTATTTCATCATGATATGTTCCTTTGTATTCCAATCATCTCTGATATCAATATCATTTGCAACAAACACCAAAGTGTTATCAACAAATAGGCTCTCCGTAAAAACTCTCACCGCAAAACTCACAACTACTCTGTCACTGATCAAATCATGATCCTCAAACCAAATTCAGATGCCCTTTCTGCCAAAAACATTGGTCACTTCACTATTCATCGAATTCACACCAATGGCACCATTTCCTGCTGGAAAAACCAATTTGTCCTTGAAAGAATCAACATTCGCCATATCAAGCCTTGCAACCATGCTGCTGCTGTCTGGATCTTCTTTTGAGAAGGAGAAGAGTGTCATATCCCATTACTTCTTTGCCCCTTACAAGTTTCTCCATTGTCCGTTACATGACTTAATTGGAATTGGCATTTCAATCACATAAAATCAGAACAATCCAAACACAGCATGGTCAAATTCGGGAAAGTCTCCAATCACCACATCACTTTTGTATATGAGAAGCTTCTCCCAATCCAACACTATCTAATACCAAAAGTATCCAAAAACATGTTATCATATCTTACATTGAATATCCCTCAATCTAAATTATTAGGAGTATTAGTTTAAATTACCCTTTACGTTATCTCTTTTTAGAGGGATATTGCACCGTGAATGATGCAGTCTTTTTCAAAATTTCTAGCCGTACCGTACCGGGGTACGGTACGGCAATAGGTACGAAGTCAAAATCGAAAAAAATACTTCGTACAAAATAAGATTGCAGTTCGTCCCCCGGTATTGATCTAGAAATAACGCGGTTGTACGGACAGACTATGACATACGACTGACAGGCTAAATGGATCATGGCAAGCGCCAATAGATAATAACCGTTGATACGATTCATTTTCAACGCACATACGACTCGTAAAGAGAGACCGGCAGAGGTACCGGTACTAACCGATAGAGGTGTGGTCCGAATATCACTTAATCCTAATGCTCACTATTTTAGAATCTACTTCAATATATCACCAATCTTTCTTTAACTAGTACCTACTACTATCAAGTATTTGGCAGAGCATATGATGTTACGATAAGGGATACGATGCATCATCAGACCCAAGAGCTCATCCAAGCTGGGGTCTAGTCAACAACTGGCTTCCGCTTCAAATGATAGGGCAATTGTGAGACCAAAACAAGTGGCTCACACGACAATGAAAGCAGGAACCAATTGCCAACTGATCACCAGTTAATCAATCGTCTAGACCCTTGGTTGGACGTTAAAGATCCTCCAATGTTGCTCGCGACACACAACCCTTAAAATGTATCTCCATTGCTCGCGACACACAACCCTTATAATTTAATATTTGTGCTCGCAACAAACAACCCTTAAAATTTAATATCATCGCTTGCGACTACCTACCACTACAGTTGAATTATTCGGGTCAAGAATTTGCCTAGTACTATCATATGCAAAATACTATGTATGATATGTACGAGTACTTCCTTCTGTACAATTTAATCGTATTTGTCACACAATCTACTATTTGCAACCATGGTATGCAACATATGTAAGATATGTACCTTTTACCCTACTAATCACTCTCCCCGAAGATTTACCCGTGTCGTACTATGTCTTAACCCACCCGCATTGTCGTTAAATTAGTGAATGGACTGACACAATGAACAGTATCGATTCTGAAAACAAGGCCTAAACTTCCTCCATTTCGTCAAGCAATTGCCTCCATGCCGGATCAATATAGTTGTCATCCTCATTTTCCTCTTCAGCAAGACTTCTGGCAACAGTGCCACCATTTTTCGACACAGTACTGGTAGGATTGCTTTCTGAGTTGAATCTTTCCAGCATCATTTCCTCCAAATTTATACCCGTTTCGGGATCTTCTCTTAACGTTTGTACCTTCTTGCACAATTTAGTGAACACTTTCCGTCCTTCTTTGTCCCATCCATTTGCACTTCCACTTTTTGAATCGCAATATATTTTTTTCATGTATTTTGTTTTCTTTTGTGTCGTGTATGTTCCATCAAGTTTCATTTGCTTCTGTTTTTCCCAATTGCTGTACTCGTTGTCAATTATCATAAGGGCAAAAGCCTCATCTGTAACAGTAAAGATGGTACTAATAAGATCCTTTGTCTTCCTCAGCCTAAAGTTCGTCTTTCCCGGATTAACGGCAGACAGGATTCTTGTCACAAAATAATAAAATTCTTCATTATCCGCATTTCCATATCGCCGGTACTCTTTTGCCAGAATTTCCATCGAGTACGTATTTAGAGCTACAGTACCAGGGAATGATGCCGGCACTTTTGCCATTTCACTATCAGCTGCGGTGATGACAACAAATGGCAGTATGATATCATAGTATGGTTGGGTTAGTTGTACGTCGGTCGTAGGCACATATGGAAGAACGTCAAAAGCACCATAATTTCCAGATGATTCAACAATTACGCCGTCACTTACCAAACCAATTTTTTCTAGCCAATGTTTGATTATTGTGCCTAAATTTTGCCAGGGCTATTGGTACTGCATTATCAAAGTAGGCACAGAATTTCTTAATGGGTATATTTTTTGGAACGGATATTACACACGCATTGATTCCTTGCACGATTATTTTATTGGAGAGTGTGTTTGTTGTCATAAATTTCAGGCCACCATACCATTCCTTCTTCACATAGGCCCTCACCTGTCCTTCAATTGTATCTTTATGTGTTTTCAATAGTTTCATAGTTTCTGATTTTCATACTATGTATAGTTCCACAACTCAACGTACTCACTTTATCAACGCTATCGCCGCCCCGCACTGTTTTCAATGGAACCATGTTGGTAGTTTTTGCAGCATCCTCTTCAGAATTGTCTCCCTTCTTACCAGCTCTCATCCTTTTCAGGATATCCTCTATTAGATCTGGATTCTCATTCACTATTTCTGTTAATGTTTTCACCGTTTGGTTCACATTTTTCTTTTCCTGTTGTCTGCCCTCCGTAGTTTTTTGTCTTTTTTTCTCTTTGGTATTTTCTCTAGTATCCTTATTCTTGTTGGAGCTCCCATCATTGTCTTCACTAACCAAACTCGAATCAGTGTCACTGTCAGTGTCACTTTCACTTTCACTGTCGCTGCTGTCCATCATGCTAATGTTTTCAGCTTTTCTTTTTAGTGGTGTCTCTCTTTCCGCCGTAGTGGTGCCTTTTTGTGTTGCTGCAATTGTTGTGTTCTTCTCTGTGGACATGGTAGTAATGCTTGTATTTTTGGTATTATCTCTAGTGTCTCCGTCCCTGGCTGCGTTTGCCATATCTGCTATTTTCTTTTCTTGGAGACGTGTTATTTTTGCCTTGGGTAGGTTGGACCATTTTTGTTTCGGCATCTTGTATTTTTATTAATTGTCTGTGTTTTTGGCAATTTTGTGAATTTTTATGCTGCCTTGTTTTTGCATCGATTGTACGAAGTCATCAATTTGCAATACATTTCTCTTTGTGGAAGCGAGCTTGTGAGCGTGGGCCAACCAAAAAGAACTGTCTGCCTAGCCGCGCCATTTTTTTTTCCCCCTACATTCGCTTCTTATTTCCACACAAGTAGTACTACCTGTACTAGATTGTACGATACCAATTTATTTTGATGTTCCCCATCCTACCGTATCACACCACTTCATATTGAAATCTGTAGAACCGAAAACAGGCACATTGTATGGAACTGTGTTGGAGATGACAATTCTCTGTTAGGGAAAATCCGCACAACGTATGTATTTTCGTTTCAGGGTTAAGTTTCTGTAACGGCGTTCCCAATGAAGTTGTCTGGAACAGCAATTCTGACTTCTTCATTTGTAAGGAACTAGTTGCATTGATGAGCCTGTAATGGAAAATAAGCATGATATCTGCAACGGTGTTTCCGTGTTATGTGTCTGGAACGGTGTTGTAGATAACAATTCACTGTTAGGGAAAATCCACAGAACGTCTTTATTTGCGTTTCAGGGTTAAATTTCTGGAACGGCATTTCAGATTGAGTTTTCTGGAACGGCAATTCTGACTTTTTCATTTGTAACTAACACTTTTCACAGTAGTTAATTTTTATATTTACGTATTTAACGAGGACATGATGGTGCACCACGTATTCGTAAGTAGGGGTAAGTATTGCCATAGTAAAGCTTGTTACTAACACTATTTCACACGTCCCCACGCACCACAAGGGACGGGATAGTTATTGTACTCCTCTAAATCTTCTGGTGAATTCCAACTGTTTTTTCGTAAAGTTGTAGCCAGTGCACAATGTTTCTCTCCTTTCTATCCTCTTCCTCCCTTTTCTCTTTGTTTGCAAATTGTTTCAGTTTTCTTTTTTTCCTCTTAGACTGCTTTTTCGCTTTGTTCATGAATGAATTCCAATTGTCTTTATTCTTGTTGTTTTTCTCCGTTTCTTCGTTTTGTTACTTTCCGTCCTTGGTTTCTTCGATGTACATTATACTGTACTTTTCAATGATTGCCTCTTCAGTCATTGTGCGCCACTCGTTGAACCAAAGGGTTGTCAGACAGGGACGGTTACCCGGGTGAAAATTTATGCATTGCTTTATGTGTTTTCTGGCTTCAGGCGTCAGGTTACACCATTTTTTTGGTGGAAATGTATGACCATTGAGTTCGAGCCTCTCTCGTTCTCCTGATTGTACTGGTCGTCCAATACCCACGTTGTTGTAGCACTGTATGTCCTCCGTTCCTTTCAATGCTGGATAACCGCATAATATGTGTGCCATAATGATACCCAAAGCCCACACGTGGTCAACGGCATCAGTGTCGCCTTCCTCGTAGAAAGGAAATATGTCCTCAGTTACGTACTTCAAGCATTGTTCCCAAATTTCTAAAGCTTCTTCTTCATCGAAATGCCCTTTTGGGCTGTTGAGCTATCTCTAACGTCGTCTACCTTGTTGCATCCATTAAGTATTGTGAGTACCAAGTGGCCGTTTTTGGCACATAGCGCATCGAACCCAGTTTCAAAATGATATAAGAATGGATTTCTCTCGTTGTTTTTGTCACCGTCATTTAGCTCAGTCATTCTTGCACAGTACTCCACTGAATCCAAAAGACACCTAGGCTTCAAAATCTTCCTCTTGTACGCTGATTGTGGTGTTGTGTTCTCCATTTTGCTCTTCCTTGTAATAATGATTTACGTTGGGCAAATGCTGAGGTATTTTTGTTCAATTACTCGTTGTAAACTGTTAAGGAATAATTCTTACCGCACTTATTTAAGTAATGTAAATTTCGTCATTTTGCAAGGATTGGGTTATATTGAAGTCACTGTGTCTTGTGGTTTGACTCCTCCTTAGAACGGTCGATACATAGTACTTTCCTCATTACTTTTTGTTCCTACTAGTTCTATTTCTTTATTTTTGTATCATGAAGTAACCTAAATAGTGATTGCTACTGAATTTTTGAGTGCAAAAGTTTGTTAGTTTCTGCAGTTTAAGGATGAATACTGTTCATTCTATGGATTGGTTAGAGTATGAAAGTATATTGACAATTCTAAGGCTGATACTTTAGTCTGTATGAACGTTTTAATAGTTTTGGTCACTGGTCATTTTTCCTCCAAAACCAGTACCCAAATGCACTAATTAGGTTGTGACACACAAACCACCATGACAGATAAGTCACTTCTGTTTCTTTCATTAATCATCTTATCCATTACATTAACATTATTCATTTTTCAATCACACCAAATATCTGATTTTGGAATTTTTAATTGCAAATTAGTGTGTATTTTTCTTCCCAATCCAGTAACCAAATGCACTAATTAGGTGGCGATACCCAAACCACTGACAGATAACTCACTTCTGTTTCGTTCATGATTCATCTCACCCATAAGAGGAACAATATTCATTGTTCAATCACACGAAATATCTTTTTTTTGTTTTTTTACTTGCAAATTAGTGTTTATTTTCCCTCCAAATCCTGTACCCAAATGCACTAATTAGGTGGTGACACACAATTCAAGACTGATAACTCACTTCTGTTTCTTTCATGATTCATCTTACCCATAACAGGAACAATATTCATGGTTCAATCACACAAAATATCTGATTTTTGAATTTTTAATTGCAAATTAGCAAGTGTGTATTTTTCCTCCAAATCCAGGACCCAAATGCACTAATTAGTAGGTGGTGACACACAAACCATGACAGATTAGTCACTTCTGTTTCTTTCATGATTCATCTTACCCATAACGGGAACAATATTTATTGTTAAATCACACATAATATCTGTTTTTGGATTTTTTACTTGCAAAATAGTGTGTATTTTTCCTCCAAATCCTGTACCCAAATGCACTGATTAGTTGGTGACATACAATCCATGACAGATAACTACCTTCTGTTTCTTTCATGATTCATCATATCCATAAAAGGAACCATATTCATGGTTGAATCACACAAATTATCTGTTTTTGGAATTTTTACATGCAAATTAGTGTGTATTTCTCCTCCAAATGCAGTACCCAAATGCACTAATTAGGTGGTTACACCCAAACTATCACCTATAACTCACTTCAGTATCTTTCATGATTAATCTTATCAATAAAAGTAAGTTTTCATCATCAATGTTGCTAACACTATGTATGTGATAGAATCTGAAAATAACTGTTTAATTTTCAACCTGATAGTGCTTTAGACAGTACGATTTTGGAAATACATATTGTCCCTGGACATAATAAAATTACCAAAACTGTGAGTCATAATAATTTTTAGAGTGCAACTATGTGTCATTCCCATCAATTTCATCATGAATATTGCTAACACTTATTGTTATGTGGATTACTATGAAACCAACAGTATTATTTTGAAGGTGGTTCCTCTTTTACACAGTATGAATTTTGAAATACTACTTATTGTCCCAGGACATAATCCAATTACAAAAACTGTGATTCATAATAAGTTTTCAAATACAACTATATGTCATTGCCAGCAATTTCATCATCAATACTGCTCATGTTATGGACTGGGTTCAATTCATTGTTCACTGAAAATGCACCCTGTTGTCGTAAAACATGATGCTATCAGATTGGAATTCTGTATTGGTTCTAGTACTAATACTAGTAGTACTAGTATTAGGTACAACCTTCTGAGAACTTTGAACTACTAACCACTATGAACACGCATGTAGGAGTACAGTATTACAAGAACATGTAATAATAGACTAATATGAAAAGATTCAAATGATCTACTGTGTGTTGTAGTACTCTACTACTAGTTATTAAATTTTACTTATGATTAATTCTTACCTACACAATCATTTTTTGGTTAATCTGAATCCAATGTGGAGAAGAAGAACTACTAGTAGTGAGGATGTTGTACTACTATGATAACTTCTTTCCCGCTTTGGCACTCTTTGCTCTTGTGTTCTATGGTGGTGCGTGGCGAAGGCTATGAACGTATACCCAATACAGCATTGTTTCATTATTTGAAGACCTCCGACAACTTGGTGAACTGTGGTTTATTCGACCCCACACGGTCGTAAGGGAAGCAGGTTGCGCGTTTCACTGTTGTACCATCCGGTAGTTTCTTGTGCACCATGTATCCAGGGTATTGAGGATAATGGTCCTTCCTCTTCAATGCATAACTCTTCACAACATCAGTTCCAGGTGCTGGAATACCCGTGATTGTCACCTCACTACCAATTGCGAATTTAGGATACGAGATCACTGGATCAGGATCTGCGAACAACACCTTAACGTTTCCGGAGCGCTTCTGTCTTATTACGTTGTCTGGTTTTGGACAAGGAACTTGCAGAAGGTATCCAAGATCTTCAACATGGCCAAGGTTTGGAGAAACCTTCCTCTCCTTGTACTTTTGCTCTCCATTGGATTTGTCTGATGCAGTCTTGTTTCTTTTTTTTGGTTTCCTAAGGAACGACTTCTTCTTTGCCTTCGTGGATGCGTTCTCTTTAACTGCATTTGGTTCTGTGGGAGGTACGTTGCCGTTTACTACTTCTACGTCGTCTTGTTCTTCATCATCATAGTTTGTGTTACCTCCATCAATTGAGGATTCACTAGAGTTGTCGGTCGATTTGTCTTCCCAAGGAAATCGAAAAAATGAATCCACTTCATTGAGACCTTTGTTAGTGAAAACTAGCCATCGGACAGGAATACGTGTCATTGTCTTCGATGAATGTCTCGAAGTTCTTCAAGTGCACCTTCATGAAGTCCCAATTTGCAATGTCGGTAGCTCTGTAACTCTGACTCGTGGGTACCTTGATTTTTTCAAATAGTTGGATCAAGGAGTCGCCATCAGATTGTAAAGTCTTTTCATCCTCTCCTGAAACAAAACTTACTTCCAAGTTTGCTTCCAACACGTATTTTTTTCTGGAAAACCGAACACAGAAGTTTCCTTCGTCAAGGGGACGAACAATTGGCCCCCAACGGGTAGATAATTGTAAGTTGTCAGAAATTGCAAAGACCTCTCAAAACACTTACAACCTTTGAGTAGTATTTCTGGTCGTGTGATGAAAATATCATGAAATACGAATCTCGTATGTTCCCAGAACAATTGATCATCCACTGTGTACATGCAGTTCTCATCAAAATTAAGGAACCTTATCACGGATATGCTGTAGTCCTCTTTTGCGATAGGGTAAGTATGTCGACACTCCTTACCTCTCACAAGCTCAGGTGGAGTTTGTTCTTCACATTGAACGGATCAAGGACCGTTGTTGGTAAAAATGAATAACCGATCTTTGCGGTGAGGTTCACCTGGATTAGAGTTCGACGACAATGACTTTCGCTCTGCTTTCAAATATTCGTCCAGACACTCATGTGCGTTGTCAACGTTAAAAGAAGTTTTTTCTTCCTTGCCAAGTACAGCCTTCATTATTGCCTTTGAAACCATAATCCTAGTAACCAGAACACGTGTACCGTTAGGACCACGGGACAAACGAGATGTTAGAACATAGTCCAAGCAATTCATCGCAAACAAGATTCACCTGTTCAAGTTGGTCTGGCGCAGGAAACAACATTGTCAACACAGGACAAACTCAGGAGGTAATGTTGCAACAATGTCTTCACGTGAACTTCGTCCTCAGGATTGTAATCGTCCACAAATATGTCACGTTCGTCCGGTTTCTTTGCAGTAGAAAGAGTGACCAATTTTTTTGCAAAGTCAACGCCTACTCTGTAACACTTGTTAAGAGTTTTCTTGTGCTCCATAATCTTGCAAAAGTGAAGAGAAGATAACAGGTTGAATCGAATAATCCCCACCATATTGTCCACTCCTGGTATTTTGTAACGTCCAACCAAAAACGAAGACTCATAGAGATTGGGCAATAGTTCGTTGTACAAATTGTCATGTAGTAACGGCTCGTCGGCGAAGTGGTGAAGGCTGAGTTCTTGAAAAATTCGTGCCTTCTGTTGTTGGAAGCATACCCACAAATACATGAGGACCTTTTGAAATGCAAGGGGTATCTTGGACACATCGGACGGCCATTCCAACTTGAGGTATTTTGGGGAATCAGTCAAGGGCACTAACTTGACTGCTGCAACACCTTCTCTTCTTGGTGCAGCCACAACTTCAGTACCCCTAATATGATTGATTTGAATGACCAACTGTTGAAAGGAGTGACTAGATGAAAGAAAATGCCTCAATGCGTGGTGAAAGGAAAGACCTTCAAAGAACGAGACCATCTGTCGGACGTATAGCTTCCCTTTCTTTACATTGTCTTTAAATCGTTGATTGAAAAACGGTCCTTCTGTTTCCGGTGTAGGTGCAGGGGGGAATTGGACACAACCGTACTGTACCACCGCAGTAAGCTTAAATACACTTTCATGTACTTCAGTATGGTGTTGTAGTTAACCACATTCTTTGCCCAGACAGAATGCAGACGTGCCTTCCGCTACTTCGTCTTAGTCCTTCAACCCGGGTGAATTGTGTTTCACCTGCCGTGGTATTATCATCAATTTTGATAACGGAGTTGAGCGCTGACTGGAAGGCGTTCCATTTATCTTTCATTTTGTACTCCTTGAAACGAGTTGTCAGCCCCTTTGCATCCAAGATACAGACCTTCTTTGTCAACTGCGACCCGGAGTCACGTAGGAAAAGATTTACCATCACGTCAACAACCCTTGGTATAGGACCCGATGATGGTTTGTCTGACATTTCTTGCTCGCTGAAGTCAGGACGGGCTCCGGAAGAAGAAAGTTTAGTAACGATGAAAAACCTTGCTTCATGAGATGGCTGAAGACAGATTCGATGTCACGACTGACGGCAGTGATGAGTTCGTCAGTCAAAATATTCTCAGAGAATCCGTTAGGACCCTGTTGCTTCAGACAAGCTTTGACATGTCTTTTCATTGCATCCCTGTGAACCTTGTATTGAGAGTCATCATCAAATAATTCCAATGACAAACTTCGAACTGGCTTCATTTCCCAAAGACGACAAAGGTCATGCAGCACCTGTGACTCCTTGATGTGGTGTTGCGGGAACGACTGCTGGTGTTTGTCCTCTCATGACTTCTTTTTTTTCTCTTTGATTTACTTTTTCGATGTGTGGTGTTTCCTCTTCCTCGGTTTATCGACTGCACGCCCTTGACTGACCAGGATGAGCTTTTGGATTGTTTGCAAACAAGCGTTGTTGGTTTATTAGCTGAAGGTCTGTCTTGGTCTGCGGCTGCCCCTTCATCTCGTGGTGGAGTAGATGATGGAGTACTGTTGACTTCTGGCGCTGCATTTGCGTCGGCTACATTGGTTGGGGTTGCGGCTGCAGCTGTGACTTCATCATGGTGGTGAATTAGTCATACTTTTAGCGGTACTTCTCGTAACTCTCATTGTTTGATTACTAATTTAGAGAACAACAAAATAAAATTGTGTGAAAGCAATCTAAGTTGCTACAATTGTATAACTTGTCGCATATCAAGAGATTCTCAAACGAGGAAACAAAAAACAGGTTCGACTCAACTTCAAACCACAGCGCCTCTATCAACAAACTAACATCATTCAACAATGTACAAATATTTCCACTTTAACGGTAAACAAATAGTACAACCTGCAACGCCGTTGCAAACGAAAGGTGAAAACGTTACCAAAACAAACCACAATGATACGAAACACGGATCATCAATTTTGAGATACGGTGCTCTATGTTAAGATTTTCCGACAAATACTTTAAAACCCAGTAATTTCGAGATTGAAATTGAAACCTAATTTAAACACAAACTTTGAAACGCCGTTCCATGACTGTTGACATGAATTGTACAAGAAAACGTTTAACCACCCAACCATACGTAGTAATTCATTTTGAGATTTCAAATTGAAACATGATTCGAAAACAACGTCTGAAAAGCAGTTCTGGTTACAGAATTCTGAAACGCCATTCCATCACCGTTGACATGAATTGTACAATAAACGTTTCACCACCCAACCTTACGTACTACTTCATTTTGAGATTTCAAATTGGAACATGCTGCAAACACAAAGCCTGAAACGCCGTTCTGGTTACTGAATTCTGAAACACCATTCCATGATTGTTGACATGAATTGTACAAAAAAACCTTTCACAACCCGAACAGAAGTCATTAGTATTATCATACCTACATTACTACTACTACTACTACTACTACTATCGTAATATACCTGGACACAACAGTTTCTGTGTACGTAGCTACTGTCGTAGGATAGTGCTGGACAAAACTAGGCAAATTCATTACCAGTAAGATCACCGTCACACATGTGTTGGTACGTACAACCTCACTGGTACATAAAAGATCTCACTGTATCACAAGTTGAGAACGTTAACAATAAAACTCAGGGCACTATTTTTTATTGTTCTCTATTCAAAACGAGCGCGGGGGCGATTTATTTACTTAGTTCTTATTTTTAATTAAGAAAATGGAATTATTCTTCATTGTTCTAGATTTACTGCGGTAGATCTGACAGGTTAGTAAGTATCGATTCTTTTGTTTCGAACACACATGCACACACACACACACACACACAGCGAAAACATTTTTTTTCGAACTGATTTTACAGTGTGATTTTACAGTGTGGTGATTTTACAGTGTGATTTCACAGTGTGATTTTACAGTGTGAATTTTTTTTTCTTTTCGAGTCAAAAAATACTCTTTCCCTTCATAATCTTACCGAACTTATCTTGAGCAGAGTTTCTTTACCGTACTTGTACGACAAAGCACTCCAGTCCGAGAACGCGGGATCCCACTGAACTGATCAGCAATGATCACCAGTAGGCAGGGAATTCAGGCTTGAGATATTTTAATCCGAAAAAACTGCCTTGGCTGGAAAAAGAATTGGACCGCATTGGACGGTAGAGGAATTGCTGGATAGATATTGTTTGGACTGCAGCCTTACATATACGTCTTGAAATCAATGAATCTGCATCCATTGCGTATATATATCAACAGGATCAAGATCCAGTTTTTCGTGAGAAAGGAGTAAGATTGAACAACGTATCGGCAACAACAATTTGACCGACGAATTTTCCCTGTAGTTGGAGACAACAGATTGGAACAAAATATCGGAACAACGGACCGAGGTACGGGGAACAACTATTGTAGGAACAAGCAACGGTACGAATGAGAGAGATAGGCAATGATTATAATGCCACCTGCATTGCTGATAATGTATTTCCTCCTTTTTCTATTTTTCTATTTTCATAGGACCGTATTGGAAACAACGGATCGGAAGGCAACACTGGGTCGAAGGCAGCAAAAAGAACAATCGTAAGATAGATGGACAATGATGCCTACATCCTGCATTGCTGATGATGTCTTCCTTACTTGTGTTTCCCTTCTTATTTTCATAGGTACGGATCGGTAGAACGATCAATTGGAGCAAATGTACGACAAGGCCAACGCAGGATCATAACAATTTGATCGGACGAATTGAACGCAACAACAAAAGGAGGCCAACGGTGTAGGTTAGTGGCACATAGATTATACTATTCTTTTGTTATTATTTACTCAATGTAGTACCGTACATCAATAGATACTCACCCATTTTGTTCAATTAACATATCATCTACTTGAATACAATCGTAGACTGCGGTAACGACAGAGAGCAACAACAGCAACCAGAAACCTCGCAACAGCGGCAGCAATAGCAACAGCAGCAAGCAAGAACGATCGAAGTGGCCGCAACCGGGAACCATCAAAACAACAGCGGCAGCGATAGCAACAACAGCGGGAAGCGGCAGCAAGAGCAACAGCAGCAAGCAGCAACAACAATAGCAACAGCAGCAATCGGGAAGAATCGAAATCGCCCGCAAAAGTCAGAATTGCGGTTCCAAACAACTCAATCTGAAACGCCAATACAGACAGAATTACCGTTCCAGAATACTAAATCCGAAACGCCGTTACAGAATCTTGACCCAGAAACGCCAATACAGCAGAGGTTCAAATCAGAATTGCCGTTCCAGACAACTCAATCTGAAACGCCGTTCCAGAATCTTGACCCGGAAACGCCAATACAGCAAACGTTCAAGTCAGAATTGCCGTTCCAGACAACTCAATCTGAAACGCCGTTCCAGTAACTTGACCCAGAAACGCCAATACAGCAGACGTTCAAGTCAGAATTGCCGTTCCAGCCAATACAGCAGACGTTCAAGTCAGAATTGCCAGTTCCAGACAACTCAATCTGAAACGCCGTTCCAGAATCTTGACCCAGAAACGCCAATACAGCAGATGTTCAAGGCAGAATTGCTGTTCCAGACAGCTCAATCTGAAACGCCTGTTCCAGTATCTTCACCTGTGAAACGCCAATACAGCAGACGTTCAAGTCAGAATTGCCGTTCCAGACAACTCAATCTGAAACGCCGTTCCAGAAACTTGACCCAGAAACGCCAATACAGAGATTCTGCGGATTTTCAAGCGGACAGGAACCGGGAACGATCTAACCAACAGCGGCAGCAATAGCAACAGGCGGGAACATTCCAAGCGGCCACAAAAGTCAGAATTGACAGTTCCCGACAACTGAATCTGAAACGCTGTTCCACAAACTTGACCCGGCAACGCACTCCATGGGCAAATCGATTCATCGTCTTCCTCAAACAGCTAATCTGCACAGAGTCCCGCACTTGTCACACAAGAATGGCACCCGGTGCAATGGGATTGAATACAACAACAAAGCAATGGGCAACAAAATCAATGAAGCAAAAATCAAAGAGGAAACGTGGGAAGACAGAGAGAAAGAGAATGACATCAAAATTTCTCCAAAATGGAGCACCATCATCATCAACAATCCACCAGACTTACAAACACTTGTCGGAGATAAAACCCAAGAAGCGTCAAAGTATGAAGGAAATTGTACAACATGTCGAGCAAATAGCATTGAAAACAGTTCACAAGAATGGGTTTTGAGGTAAATTCATGGAAACACGATGGGGTTTTAAAACAGTTGGAGAAAGGGAATACACATCAGAAGAGGCGGTGTCTATTGATAGTTTCAAGGCATTGGATAGTATCCACGATAAGTTTGTTTTAGCATTCACCTGAATCAGAACCATCATTGAGAATCTTTGCAAAAGCTTCCACAAAATTTGCAAAACAACGCTTGGGTACTCCCAAAAATATAGAAATTACAAGAACATTTGCTGTGGAAATTGTTCAATCTAAACTCAAAATAGGCCTGAGGAACCAAATGTGACAGTGTAAACAGTGGATATGGTATTATTGGGATGAGACCAAATTGATTGAAATCGGGAAATGGTGTGTATGTTTTCAAAAACAATGTAGGAACTGACAACACAAGACCACCTTGAACAGAAAGTCCCTACACATTGTGAAGGAAATGCAGCTTTGTTTAAGTCAAATGTCCAAATTTGTCAACCTTGAAACAACTGTGATGAATGAGGTTGTTAGTCATACAACACTGAATGCAATCGGCCATCACGCTATGGCCTTTTCTATTGGAAAGAATTATCACTCAAAATGCCATATCGATGCCGATATGTTCTATACGAGGCTGATGGTTATTGCTCCAAAACATGTAAGTGATGATGAGATGATTTATTACTTTGTGTTCCCAACGTATAAAGTGAAAGTTCCATTGAGGTCAGGCGATACTCTATTGTTCAATCCATTAGTATTACATAACTGTTCGAATCCAAAATACGAAGGTTGTTATATTATGAGCGCCTATGTATCGACAAAAACTGTGCTAAGAGCTGATCCTCTATAATATATTAAACAATAATTTAAAATTAGACGTTCCATTCACTTCGTTTGTTTTCCAGCGACATTGTGCAATCATTTCGGAGTAGCTATCAATCGAAACGTAGTAGGAGAAATATGTTACAATCGATACGGAGGAGCACTCGATTCAGTAATACTAACTTATTACTGATATTGTACTAGGTAAACAATTAAGTATTGGATGTGTCAGAGAGGACCTCACTATCGTCATCATCGTTCGATGACATTGAACAATCATCACCTGAATTAGTAGCATCATCATTATTGTCGCTGTCCTGTTCAACAATGATAGTGCATTGGGAGTAGAGTGCCTCTTCATTAGGCAAAGAAGACATTGTCTTGTGGAATTCATCCAGCCAAGCCCTTCGATTCGAGACAACTAGATATGAGTTAGATTGCAAGGTACCAATTGCATCAAGTTCTGGAACAACTGCTACATCAGAAAGTATGCTGTCGACATGAAATAAGAACAGGGAATTTTTGTCTACTTCACCTCTGGTCACAAACGACAAAGCTGTTGGTGTTGGAGTGGATTTAAACTTGGTCACTACTGCATAAATGCCTTCGTCGGCAATTTGGTACTCAGAAACAAATGAGTAAGGCTGCTTCAGATTGTAGAGTTCAAGGGAACACATAATATGGCAGGGTATTTCACATGCGCCGACATCAAACAAGGCCCAATCATACCAGACAGAGCTGCGTTGTCCACCATTGGAACGATATGAAGGGTGGCTCCGAAACAAGTAATTTTGCTGTGCGCATTTGTCAAACCTGTTATGTTCAGTAAATCCTTTCACAAACGTAGAGTCCTCCAAAAGTGGAAGCACATTCTGACATACAAAAGACAACACGATGGGAGAAATATAGGGTTTTGTTTTGTTCGATGACCTAACCCATCTCATAGTACTTGCCCCATCGTCGTTAATGAAAACGTGAAATTTTGAAACAGAAACTTCGGGAGGGACTCCATTACCAGAAACATCTTCTGCCGTCACTAAATTGAACTTGGAAGTAGCTACTTGTAGCAGCATTTTTTCTTCCTGTTGCTTTGCCGTTTGCATAATCAATGTGGCAGCATTCTGTTGAGTGTTCTTTGAGGGTGCTTTGATTTCAGTTTTGTGGTGTGATTCCGAATAAGAAGAATCCCATCTGCATGGAAGTCCCCAAAGTTTAATGTACTCAAAAAGGTGAAAGTATAGATGGTTTTTGATCAGTTTCGTACCCATTCCCTCTCTGAGGCAGGTAGAATTAATACAATTGATAAAATGGAGTATCATCTTGGGGAGATTTTCCAATCCAGAAATGGGTATATTCCCATGCTTCAAGAATTCTTCCATGGACAGTATCAGTTGAATTACCTCTACTTGTTTCTGAATAAATGTCGCGTCCTTGATGATGTTTATTGCCACATTGGAACAAAGGGTGATCAGAATGGAAATGAGCATTCCCGAACAATCATTACCCTCCTTTTTGGTAATGGAGAGAAGCTGACTGGAAAACTTGGTTCTGGGGAAATCTCTGTCCGATTGCCTTGACAAAAGACCACCGTATAACTGGGTGAGTGAACCAATAGTAGCTGATGTGCCATTTGTGTTTAAATCAGGGGCATACCAACACTTAGGACTACCTTTTAACAAAGAATCGAGTGATTCTACTGCCCGACGTGCTACACCCAGTTGATGCATATGCAAACACTCACCGGGAGTAGCAAAGTGAATGTTGTTCATGTTACTACCAAAATTGAGGCAGTGAAAAGCATTTTTTATGGGATGGTGCGAAATGCTTTTGAAGTACTCCTTGTATTCCCTTGCAGAAATGTTTGGGGGGGATTCAAAATCTTCTGGAACCCAGAGACGAGTCAGTTCCTCCACTTGGGCTTTTGGTTTATGGATGACACGTGTAGGACATGTACAATGTCGGCACAATTTCTTCACCTTTTCCGTGTAGGATCCATACTTTCCACATAGTTTGTCGTGAAGTTCTGTATCACCAACAACATATGCAATCGCAAATTTCATTTTCACTTTGAACACTTTTCCTGCATATGGAAGATAATCCCACTCCAACCCGCCCTGCATTTCACATACTTGCTTGAAAGATTGCAAAGCTGATGCCAGCGCAGTGTGTAGATTTTGAATATTATCTTTCGCCGTGTTTTTTTGTGTGTCTTATGCTCTCAATTTCAGTGTCGGGATGAGAATAAATTGTAGTCCAAGCGTCAGGTCGTTTTCTTGCTTCAGTATTGAAAATACCAAGAGTCATGTTGAGAGGAGTGAGTGACAGACGGCCATGTGCATCCAAGCTGATTCCATTTATGTAGAAAATGATCGGAACAAGGATTTCATCATTTTCATTGCAGATCTGCTTCCACGATTCCGTCCACCAAGAGCCGTGGTGTAGTTCTGTTATGTATGTTTTGTTGGTGAGTGGTGGGTTGTTTTCGGGTGAAAGAGGAGTCTCGATATTCGGAAAAGACAATTTTTTTTCTTGCATCAATTCCTTATTGGTCAGAAAAGAATGAAGTGCGTCTGGGAAGGATCGAACAAATATTTGGGTGGGTAAATTGCAAGGTAACCAGTTAATTATGTGTGGCTCGAACTTGGTCTCTGAAATACCCAAATTGGACTTGATTTCACTAAATATGGCTTCTCGATGGCGGGGGTAGGCAGAGCTAAAGTCAACACCATGAATAGTTTGACATTCATTTGCCCATTGAAAAATAGATTTGAATGTGTTTAGAGGTAACTTGTGTTTCGTCATTAGATTCATGAGCTTTATTTCAGCAATGAGCCTATTGGTAGGTGAAAAAGAAAGATGAGATCGGATCAATTGCTCTCTTTCATTGATGTTTGGTTGGGATGCGGTGGGTTCCGCAGCATCCATACCATTATCATTGTGAATAGGAAGGCAAATTTCTTCATGAATAACCATGTCATCGTTGTTGCTGTTGTCTTCTGAAGGAAACAACTGTGATTCCATTACATTTCGATCCATTGGTGGAACAAATAAGTTGTGTACTACCTGACTGTTTAGAACAGAGTTGAACGTTTCGTTTGAGGATGCCTTGTTAGTGTGAGCGGCAGCAACATAAGCGGAAGGAACAATTGGACCATTCTCCGTCAATGTCAGGCCATATTGTGAAGGGGTATGACAAACTGTAGTAGTGGATTCTTCTTTGGCAGATGATGAAAATTCCATTAGGTTGTGGTTTAAATAGAAAGCACGGCAAACAGGTATTGAATCAAGGTGACGTGACAGGCCTCGTGATACATATCGGTATGATTGGTGTGAAGTGGAATCTTGTCTGCTTCCGATGAATGTCTTCGACTTGCCCTTATGGGACAAGCAGCTATGACAGATAAATGATTTGGGTATTTTTGTATAACAGCCACTCTTGAAGTGACGGCGACTTTTACTAGGTTGTGACATATTCTTCTATTGGAAGAAGGGAGGGGAAGAAATGGTTGTGATGGTGGTGTTAAATGAATATGACAAGAACGAGCATGATGCTATCGGATCAAGCATGAAAAGGCATGATGGTATGAAAGAAGACACGACGTGACATAGAAACAACGCGGAAACATAGTACAAAGTAGCAAACAAACACTTCTGAAAATAATTTTATTTCATATCTTGGGTTAAGGTTAGGAAGTTGTTTGGCACCGAGATTTCAAATTTAAACATGATTTGAACACAAAAGCATGAGACGCCGTTCCGGTTACTGAATTCTGAAACGCCGTTCCATCATTGTTGACATGAATTGTACAAAAAATCGTTTCATCACTCGAACAGAAATCAATACTATCATACCTACATTACTACTGCTACTAGTACTATCATAATACACCCGGACACATATCTACGAAAAAAGCATTTTTGGAAACAAAAAAAAGAAAGAATGGTGGTGAAATTGTGTAGGAGGAAGGTAGTGCTGTAGAGTTCTACGAAAATTTGTTAAAACGAGCATGATGCTATCGGAGCGAGCATTAAAAGGCACAATGGTATGAAAGAAGACACGACGTGACATACCGTAGAAAACAACGCATAAACATAGCAAACTAACACTTCTGAAAGTAATTTTATTTCATATCTTGGGTTAAGGTTAGAAATTGTGGTAGTGAGAAATAGATTTTTTAAATCAATTTAGTCAAAATGGAGAGATCAATGGACATTTTGAGTCATCGGGGAGAATTTTGGTTGCAACCTGAGGGGGGTTGAAAATCTTTACAACTAAAATTTTGAATTTAAAAAAATTTCCTTGCGCATAACAAACGCAGGGTCGATTTTCTGAAAATAGGGCTTGCGAGGGGTTGCGTGGGGTCGCGTGACAGTTATCGGACGTAGTGCAGCCAGGCTTGAGCTAATACCTCTTGCTTCTCCCAATTGGCATAAGGGCCTAGGAGCAGAATAAAATGTCATCGATACAAGGTATCTTATCCGGGACAGAAGCAGCTGCAGTCTTTACATTCAAAGGTAAACGTGTTCCAATTCAAGGATGGAGAGGGCCACATGGTGCCTCAAGCAACATGATAGGACCGATAACACACATGGGTGCTGAATGTGCATAGAACCAGCAACAAGCTATTTAGCTGAAATTAGTACACTCAAGGACTAAGTACAAACCAAACAGTTATTCCAAAAGAGGACGTACGTCCTCCGTATGGAGAGGAAAATCATATGGTAGGACAACGCACAGACGCACAGACCTGTGCATTAGCTGTATCAGGCCACTACGTGGGGAGCAATTGAGCTTTTCTAGAGCAGTTTCAACGCCCACCAATTAAGCAAACACGTACAACTATAACCATAAAATAACAGAAAAACAGTATAACGGTTTGATTCCTATGAGGGTCAGGGAGCGAGCCGATTCCAACAGCCACCTGGTTCCCACAAGAATAAATTCAAGGGCAGGAAATTAATTTATTTTTGACAGGGCTGAATTCAATGGGCCATTTTTGAGCCCAACGGCTAAGGACCTGAATCCCATATGCTGAAACCCAACGGCTCTGACTCAACTTTGAACCCGAACAGTCGGCTTAAGTATAGCAAAAGTGTGGGATCCATGTTTGGAGCTCAGAATGCTTACCAATTTTGTCACACAAACAAGATTCAGGGTTCTTTCGGAATCACCCGCATATTTGGGCCAAACTCCGTTGGTCCTCCTTTGTAATTTCACCCTACTTATTGAAATTAATGTCATTTTCCTACCCCGCTGGCATCTGTTTCCAAATTCGTGGTATGTTACTGAGTTTGATGCCTGAAACAAACAGTGCATGGTCGCAATTTCTCAATCTCAACCAGTTCCTCATTTTTATTGTTATTACTGGCTATCGTAAGACATTACTAGTAACAATGGTCCGCACTCCTTTATATCAGGTTTATTGTAAACATTGCAATTTGAATTCTCCTCCGATCACTAAAGGTAGGGGAAAGAAGAAGGTCACCAAGAAGATGAAACCAACCTTGTTTACAGCGTGACTAAGAAAGAAAACAGGAGTAGTTGTTTCTCCTGGTCTTCTGGACCATATTTCAAATGACGCATCATGCTATTCTTATTACAAGCGATCTTTGGGTGTAGTCAATTTTGCATCTTTCGTATTCATTAGAAAATCGAAGAAGGCCAAGGATGCTACTCAACAATTAGGTCTAACAAATACCCATAACGGTCCACAGAGTAGTGGCGGCGCATTACCAGAGGTGCTCAACAATCAAGTTATGTACAACCCTTTTGTCGAACCGATTGGGTGTGCCTTGATTGGTTGGGAATTAACAAACATAGAGAATGACGATGATACTATTTCCGATGACAATTTTTTCTTTCCTAACAATGATGATGAGGAAGAAGGAAGTGAGAGTACAGAGGCCCCCCACTCTTTGAGTGTCAATTATGAAGAAGGCAATGACATTGATGTTGATGATTCCCAAACTGAAGTGAAGGCTCCCGCGAAGAGAACCCAACAAATCAAATCCACGATAATCAAACAAACCTGCAAGTGAGTAATGGAATACCACACTATTGATCAACTCTACCGTGAATTTGATCTGTTTTGTCACAAATCTTTTACAGGAGTAAGTCATCCTACAGAGGGCAGTCGGTCAGCCGGGTCTAAGTTTTTGATTTCAGTTAGGGATGGTTTGCCTTACATGAAGTGGGACAAAAAGAAAAACGCAAGTGTGCCATGGTTTCCATCGGATGTTCTCAAATTTTGTTGCGATGTGGTTCTTCCGGCTGCAGGGACCAACACGCTTCGTGGATCCACGGAGCACAAGAGGTATGACAATTATCGTTGTATGGGGTTACTTTTTTGCACTCATCCATCATTTAAGTCTGATTCTAGAAAATTTCCCAACATATGGTACGGCTGGGCAAATTTTCAACTAGACCTACTGGACAGACATGGTCTGCAAGTTTATCCATGTCAGATTCTGTGCCTGCTTCATCTTGAAGGCCCTTTCCCCCCTGGAAGTTCTGTCAGCGGGTTTGAATTAGTACACAATGGTTACTACGCCGTTGCTTGTCGTTGCTTTCTTTCTGTTGACCCAATCTTGAGCAAGAGGGCTGAAGGGAGAAGAGACTGCCACGCATTGGTGAAGCAAGGTGTGTTGCACAACAAATTATATTTGTTTGACTGCAATGCGATTGAGTCTGAAGTTGCTGTGGTCTGAAACCTTGGTGGTAAAGATCAGTACTTTGTCCTTGGAAATAGGGAACAATGGTTGCTTCATTTCCGTGACACAATGGCTGGTTTAGAAACAAAAAGAATGGAGTCGATAGTGAAAGCCGGGGAAATCAGTAATGATTTGTAATCCATCTTTCAACAGCGGTGCAGGTAAGTGACGGTGAGGATTCCATTTTTGAATTCTTTGATCACAAGTTTGTACACAACTTTCTTTATTGGTGCAACTCCAACGCTGTTTATTTCAACATGATTGATTGTCCTTTCATTTTTGTTTAATCCCCAAACGGTGTATGAGAAGAAATAAGTGAAATGTTTGGAACGCCATTGCAGGGTTAAGTGTCTTGAAAGGGCATTTTGGATTTAATTGCCTAAATGTCTGCAACAGCGTTGCAGATTGAATTCCCTTGAGTGGAAAATAAGCACAATGTCCGTAACGCCGTGGTAGGGTTAGTAAGTGTCTGGAACGGTGTTGCACATTGAAATCTGTAGAACCAAAAATAGGCACAATGTCTGGAATGCCGTTGCAGGGTTAAGTGTTTTCAATGGTAAGGCGCATATTGATGTGCCTAGAACAGAAAATAAGCACGATATCTGGAACGGTGTTTCAGTGTTAAGTGTCTGGAACGGCGTTGGAGATAACAATTCTCTGTAAGGGAAAATCCGCACAACGTCTGGAACGGTATTTCAGGGTTAAGTTTCTGGAACAGCGTTTCAGATTGGTCCGCACAACATCTGGAACGGCGTTTCAGATTAAGTTGTCTGGAATGGCAATTCTGACTTCTTCATTTGTAACAAACGTTTTTCACAATAGTTAATTTTTATATTTATGTTTTTAACGAGGAAAGGAATGTGTACGTATTCCTAAGTAGGGATAAGTTTCGCCATAAAGCTTATTAGTACTATTTCACACGTCCCCATGTGCCATGCGGAACGGGATAGTTGTTGTACTCCTCCAAATCTTCCGGTGATTTCCAACGTTTTTCGTAAAGATGTAGCCAGTGCACAATGTTTCTCTTGTTTCCGTCTTCTTTCTCCCTTTTCTCTTTGTTTGCTAATTGTTTTAGTTTTTGTTTTTTCCTCTTAGACTGTTTTGTCGCTTTGTTCATGAATGAATTCCAATTGTCTTTAATCTTGTTTTTCTCTGTTTCTTTGTATTGTTCCTTTACATCATCGGCTTCTTCTATGTACCTTCTACAGTACTTTTCAATGGTTGCCTCTTCAGTTGTTGTGTGCCACTCATTGAACCAAAGGCTTGTCAGACAGGGACGGTTACCCGGGTGAAAATGTATGCATTCCTTTATGTGTTTTCTGGCTTCCGGCGTCAGGTTACACCATTGCTTTGGTGGGAAAGTATGACCATTCAGTTCAAGCCTCTCTCATTCTCCTGATTGTACTGGTCGTCCAATACCCACGTTGTTGTAGCACTGTATGTCCTCCATTCCTTTCAATGCTGGATAACCAAATAAAACGTACGCCATAGTGATACCCATAGCCCACATGTGGTCAATCCCATCAGTGTCGCCTTCCTCATAGAAAGGAAATAGTTCCTCCGTTACGTACTTCAAGCATTGTTCCCAAATTTCTAAAGCTTCTTCTTCATCGAAATGCCCTTCTTGGCTGTTGAGCCTTGCTCTCACATCGTTGATCTTGTTGCATCCATTAAGAATTGTGAGTACCAAGTGGCCGTTTTTGGCACATAGCGCATCGAACCCAGTTTCAAAATGATATAAGAACGGGTTCTGGTCGTCGTTTCCATCGCCATGATTGAGCTCATTACTTCTTTCACAGTACTCCGCAGAATCCAAACAAAACCTAGGCTTCAAAACCTTCCTCTTGTATGCTGATTGGGGTGTTGTGTTCTCCATTTACCTCTTACTTCTAAGATCATCCGACATTTGGCAAATACTCCGGTATTTTAGTACAATTACTTGTCATAATTTGTTTACGACTCATCCTTACCGTGGAGCGGGCATACGCTGCTGACTTTTGGCCTGTGTATTTCTGACACGGATTACACGTACACACCGGCATCTCACTGAACACAGCAACTTTTTCATAAAAAATTTGACTAACTATAAATAGTGTAATGTTTGTTGCTTGGTACAACTGGTTGATATGGATGACACCATGTACGTTGGATCAAGCCCCCCAACACGAGTGGAATTAACCATCAAGAACATAACACTTTGGTGTCCTCCACATGGTACATTTTGTTCAGAGGTACACACAACCAATTTTTTTGTCATCCTTCCCTATTCATACTAGTATCCAGGATCCTTCTTGATGAATAAAAAACAATTACACAAAGACCACTATCAGTGATTTGTTTTGCTCATATTATGTATGGGGTAGACTATGAAACAAAACTGTACATTTTTCAAGCTGATACTTTAGACAGTATGAATTTTGGAATAATTTTTGTCCCTGGACATCATGCATTTACCAAAATAGTGAGTCAGTTTTTATGTGCAAATGTGTGTCATTGCCTGCAATTTCATCTTCAATATTGCTCATACTATGACCGGGGTAGACTATGAAACAAACTGGACAAGTGACAAGCTGATACTTTAGACAGTATGAATTTTGGAATAATGTTTGTCCCTGGACTATGCATTTACCAAAATAGTGAGTCCTAGTCAGTTTTTGAGTGCAAATGTGTGTCATTGCCTGCCAATTCCATCATCAATATTGCTCATACTATGACCGGGGTAGACTATGAAACAAACTGGACAAGTGACAAGCTGATACTTTAGACAGTATGAATTTTGGAATAATTTTTGTCCCTTGACATCATGGCTGCATTTACCAAAATAATGAGTCCTAATCAGTTTTGGAGTGCAACTGTGTGACATTGCCTGCAATTTCATCATCAATATTGCTCATACTATGGATGGGGTAGACTACTATGAAACAAACTGGACAAGTGACAAGCTGATACTTTAGACAGTATGAATTTGGGAATAATGTTTGTCCCTGGACATGCATTTACCAAAATAGTGAGTCCTAGTCAGTTTTTGAGTGCAATTGTGTGTCATTGCCTGCAATTTCATCATCAATATTGCTCATACTATGGATGAGGTTGACTTTATTGTTCAATGATAATGCATCCTGTTCTTGTGCATCATGATACGAACAGATTGGACAGTACTACTACTAGTAATACTAGTAGCTAGAAGAATCTGAAAACATTGAAGTAAGCACTACGAACAGGTTGGACAGCAGTACTACAAGTAATAGTAGAATAATATGAAAACATTAAAGTAATACATTGTAGTAGTCTAGTAAATATGACTTATGATTCTTTGTTACGTCAACAACCATTTGTTGGTAAATATCAACCCAATGTGGAGAAGAAGAAGTACTAGTGATGTAGTACTACTATGATCACTTCTTTGCCGTTTTGCCACTCTTTATTGTGTTCTATGGTGGTGCGTGGTCACGACTATGCATGTCTACCCAATACAGCATTGTTTCATTCTTTCAACACCTCAGACAACTTGGTACACTGCGGTGTATTCAACCTTACAGTTGCGCGTTTCACTTTTGTACCATCTGGTAGTTTCTTGTACACCATGTATCCAGGGTAAACAGGATGAGGGTTGTTCCTCTTTGATGCATAACTCTTCACTACACCAGTTCCAGGTGGTGGAATACCTGTGATTGTAACCTCACTATCAATTGCGAATTTAGGATACAAGATCACGGGATCAGCAGGTTCTACGAACAACACCTTAACGTTTCCGGAGGGCTTTTGCGTTCCTACATTCTTGTTGGGTAGGGGACAAGGAACTTGCAGAAGGTATCCAAGATCTTGAACATGGGCAAAGTTCAGAGAAACCTCCCTCTCCTTGTACTTGGCCTCTCCATTTGATTTGTCTGATGCCGACTTCCTTTGTTTGGTGCCTTGGCGAAGGAACGACTTCTTCTTTGCCTTTATCTTTGTGGATGGGTTGTCTTGGACTGCCTTGGGGACGGCGGGCTGTTGGTCATTGTTTCCTTTGTCTGATCCTTCTTCATCATCGGCTGCTACACCTTCAACAATTGCGGAGTCTGAGTCGACCGTTGATTTATCTTCCCAAGGAAATCGAAAGAATGATTCCACTCCATTGAGTCCTTTGTTAGTGAACACTAGCCATCCGGCAGAATGTGCGCCATTTTGCTCGATGAAGGTCTCAAAGTTTTTCACATACTTCTTGAGGAAGTCCCACTTTGCAATGTTGGCTGTATTGTAACGTTGAGTTGTTGGTACCTTGATTTTTTGGAATAGTTGGATCAAGGAGTCACCATCGGATTGTAAAGTCTTTTCATCCTCGCCTGACACAAAGCTTACTTCCAAGTTTGCTTCCGACACAGTATTTTTCGTTATGGAAAACCACACACAGAAGTTCCTTCATCAATGGAATGAACAATAGGCCCCCAATCGGTAGATAATTGGAAATTGCAGAGATCTCTCAAAACACTTACAACCTTTGAGTAGTATTTCCGGTTGCATGATAAAAATATCATGGAATACGAAGAATCTCGTATTTTCCCAGAACAATCAGGTCGTCCAGAGTGTACGTGCAGTTCTCATCAAAATTAAGGAACCTTGTGACAGATAAGCTGTAGTCCTCTTTTGCGAAGTGGGTGAGCATGTTGACACTCTTTACCTCTTAGAAGCTCAGGTGGAGTTCCTTCTTCAAATTGAATGGATCGAGCACCTGTCGTTGGTGAAAATGAATAACCAATCTTTGCGGTTAGGTTTGCCAGGATTGGAGTTGAACCACAATGAATGGCGCTCTGCTGTCAAACATTTGTCTAAATTCTCGTGTGCGTTGTCAATGTTAACAGATGTTTTTTCTTCCTTGCCCAGTACTGCCTTCAGTATTGCCTTCAAAACCATAATCCTAGTAACCGGGACACGTGTACCATTAAGACCACGGGACAACCAAGATGTTGGAACATTGTCAAGCAATTTGTCGCAAACAAGATCCACCTGTTCAAGTTGGTCCTGCATGGAAACCACATTGTCAACCCAGGACAAACTCAGGAGGTAGTGTTGTAACAATGTCTTCACGTGTTGTTCGTGTTCCGGAACAAAATTGTTGACAAGTATGTCCCGTTCTTCCGACAACTTTGCAGTACAAAGAGTCGCCACATTTTTTCGCAAAGTCAACGCCTACTCTGTAACACTTGTTCAAACTTTTCCGGTACTCCATAATCTTGCAAAAGTGAAGAGAAGATAACAGTTCAAATTGAATTTTCCCCACCAAATTGTCAACTCCTGGTATTTTGTACCGTCCAACCAAAAATGAAGACTGATAGAGATTGGGCAATAGATCCTTGTACAAATTGTTGTCAAGGAAATGACTCATTGGCCAAGTGTTCCAGGCTGACTTCTTGAAAAATTTGTGCCTTCTCTTGTTGGAAGCATACTCACAAATACATGAGGACCTTTTGAAACGCAAGAGATGCCTTTGACACATCAGATGGTCAATCCAACTTGAGGTATTTTTGGGAATCAGTTAAGGGCACTAACTTGACTGCTGGCAGCACCTTCTCTTGTTGGTGCACATACAACTTCCTGCCCCCTAATTTGATTCATTCTTTTGTCCAACTGTTCAAAGGAGTGACTTGCTGAAAGAAAATGCCTCAGTGCTTGGTGAAAGGAAACACCTTCAAAGAATGAGACCATCTGCCGGACTGTATAGCTTCCCTTTCTTTACATCGTCTTTAAATTGTTGATAGAAAAATGGACCTTCCTTGTTGGGTGAAGGTGCAGGTGGGAATTCAACACAACATACATACCATCGAAGTAGGCTTAAATACACTTTCATGTACTTCAGTATGGTGTCGTAGTTAACAACATTCTTCAACCAAACAGCATGCGATGTGCCTTCCGCTACTTTGTCTTGTCCTTCAACCCGGGTGTACTCTGTTAGACCTGCTGTACTAGTATCATTGATTTGGATAACGGAGTTGAGCACTGACTGGAAGGCTTTCCATTTATCTTTCATCTCATAGTCCTTGAAACGAGTTGTCAGCTCCTTTGGATCCAAGATGCAGACCTTCTTTATCAACTGTGAACCCGAGTCACATAGGAAAAGATTTACCATCACGTCAACAACCCTTGGCATAGGACCCAATGATGGCTTGCCACCCATTGCTGTCTCGCTGAAGTCAGGACAGGTTCCAGAAGAAAAGAGTTTCGTGACAATGAAAGCCTTATTCATGAGCTGGCTGAAGACTGATACAATGTCCCGGCTTACAGTAGTGATAAGTTTGTCAGTCAAAATATTCTCAGCAGAATCCGTTAGGACCCTGTTGCTCAAGACAAGCTTTGACACATCTTTTCATTGCATCTGTGTGAACCTTGTATTGGGAGTCATCCTCAAACAATTCCAATGATAAAGTACCACCGCCATCATTGCCCAAACACAGCGGAGGTTGTGCAGGTGTGACTCCTTGATCTGGTGTTTAGGGAACGACTGATGGTGTTTGACGACCATCACCTCTTTTTTTTAGGCTTTCTTTTTGTTTTTTTGGGTTTTGTCTTCTTCGTTTCATTGACTGCACCCCCTGGACTGACCGGAAGAGGTTTAATATCATTTCGATACAACGTTGCTGGTGCTTTTGGTGGGGCTGTGTCTGTGTCTGTGTCTGTGTCTGCGGCTGCCGCTTCATCTCCTGATGGTGAAATAGTATTGTCTTCTGACGCTGCAGTTGCGTCTGTGACTTCATCTACTAGTGGTGGAATATTATTGTCTTCTGTAGCTGCCGTTGCAGTTGCGGCTGCACCAGCGACTTCATCTGCTGGTGAATTAGGCATACTTCTCGTCCTTGCCATTGTTCGATTAATAATTTTGAGAACAACAAAATAAAATTGTGTGAAAGCAATCTAAGTTGCTACAATTTGATAACAACAACTTGTCGCATAACAAATCAGATATCGCAACCAAACATGACATAGCAAGACATTCCGAAATGATTAAACAAAAAACATATTGAACAAAACTTCAAACCACAATGCCTCTAACAACAAACAAACATCATGCAACAATGTACAAATATTTTGAGATTTTCTGTCCACTTTAACAGGCAAATAAATAGTAGAACCTGCAACACCGTTCCAAAAGAAAACTTAAAAACTGACCAAAACAAACCATAACGATATGAAACACCAATCATCAATTTTGAGATACGGTGCTCTATGTTGAGATTTTCCAAACACTTCTTTAACACCCAGTAACATTTATTTTGAGATTTCAAATTTAAACATGGTTTGAACACAAAGCCTGCAACACCGTTCCGGTAATATAGTTCTGAAACGCTGTTCCGTGATTGTTGACATGAATTGTACAAAAAAAAGGTTTCACCCCTCCAGCATAAGTTATTACTATCATTGGACGATACCTACATTACTGCTACTATCATAATACACCCAGACACACAAGATATTACTATGCTTGGGCTAAGACTACTATCAGTGGAACATACCATTGCCTGGGGTGGGGTACACTATAGTATTAGACACCGCGCCAGGATTTTGGTCCGCTGCCAGGATTTTCTGGAAACCACATTCCAGATTGTCAGGGCACGCGCGGTAAAACGAGGGGCAGGCTGACAGTACAACCCCACACAAAACTGAAACAATACTACAAAAATAAGTAGTAGTGATACCGGTACTGAAATTCTCAGGATGCAGTAACTCAGGCGCTTACAACTACTAATAATTTTAGCACTGGTACAACAGTGTGAATGAAAAGCTAAAATCAGCACACTCCAAAACAACTCAACTCCCGTAAAAATAGCACACCAAATACATGAAAACGAACAGTTGGTAAGTTCCTATTTCCGATTTAACAAAAAAATAATGGTGGAACACGTTTTATCACATTTCCACACCAACAGTTCAGGGTACAACGATTGATACACAGAGAACAAACAGCCCAGCGAGCTGTGTATCAGGTAGTGAAACACAAAACACGAATGATAGCACAACAGATAAAACCAATAGTACCAGTAACAGCAGCAGTGCAATAGACAAATCGCAAGAGCGCACTGACAACAACATTAAAAATTACATTAATGCATACATCAAGGAAGAAACGTTCATGCAAATGAAATTCCCAATAACGGACGAACAAGGTAGACGGATACATAAAGTCGATTATTACCATGATTGTAAAATTGAACCATGAAAATAAACTGCCAGCGACATGGAACGTCCATGCGCCAAAGTGGAGTGGAATGTTCTGCAGAGCAATAACTACATGTAGGCACAACGCCCAGACACTAGCAAGGAACAATTATAAAGGTAAGAACCAACAAGAACAACATTGTTCCCATTAGACACATTTTCAAATAACTAACCATGTATCATTCAAACTGATGCATAGACGATAAAAGAAACAAACAGATACCGGATAGTTTCCCAGGAACGGTTCTAATCAAGGAAAACGAAAACACGAACTCAGAAAATAGGTACAAATTACACAAAGACTATCAACGAAAAACTACACCAGAATTACAATATTTCTTCAAAAGAATTCTTGGAGCAGTGTTGCCTAAAGAGACGGACTTCAAACAAAATTGGTACGAAACAACAGTCAGTAACATTTTCACTCGAGCGATGAAGCGTTTGCTCTGCTTTTCCTTTACAACGACTATGAATTGTGGCTCAACACAACAAAGGGAACAAGGACAAGAAAGAAATTCACGGGCAGTAAGTCAGGATTAAGGAGGGGTGGAGTGACAAGGGACAAGAACTTTACGTATATGTCAAAGAGGAAATAGAAAAACGAAGGCAGGAGCAACAAACGAAAGATTTAGAGATCAAACTACTTCAAACATGCCAACAGCAAAGTGGGTACGATATGAAACGACGTCAAAAGGAAGAAGCAAAAACAAACCAAACAAAACAGAAAGTGAAAATATAACATGATGGACACTCCTTGACAAGAACCACAAGGACTACAAATATTACCTCGTAAACGGACACAAATTCTAAAAGTAAATAACAGTAACAAAAATATAGTACAGCAGTTAGTACTTCATTGGAATCTAATGTGAGTAGCCACAATAAATAGGTCTCCTGCTAAAATTGCATAGTACAAAAAAGATTATGACAAATGCGGATAAAATACTTTCTTATTAGTACAAAAATATGTTTGTTGCCTTTTGGTATTCAATATACGTACTGTGAGCATTGTGAAGTGGGTGTAACAGAATACATTGCTGGTTATCAACAAGAAGCTCATATATTTGTTGAGTCATGCGTATCAATGCTAAGACAATATCAGTGTACATAGAGGATATTATTACCAAAGATGAGTTCCGTGTCGAAAAAACAAAAAATTCTAATGGAGAATAAATATTATTGGGGTGAGCATGAAACAAAGTTGTACAATACCAAAATCAGGAATCACCACGAGAATGAGGCAGCAACTATCCTTGCGAAAAATAGTCCTCCTTTAAATTGTTGCATGCAAAAGTACGTAGTAGAGAATGTTTTGTGATGCGCGCAACAAAAGTTTTTGGAATTTTTTAAATACATTGCATGAATTTGACGCAACCATGAGCATCGTTTAAGTGGTGTTGCTTGGAAAACTTGCTTGGAAATCACCCACTACTAGCAAATGCACATATATGGGGAATACTGCCAAATAAAGTCACTTTTCAAGGAACTCATTCATAGCTTCTTCTAAAAGCAAACAAGCAAACACTTCTAAAACAAACTATCCACCATGGCGAGAGGAAGAGGACGATCTAGCAGGAGAGATGAACCGACAGTCGACATTGACCTTCAAGCTGAGGGCGGTACTCTTGGATTTACCCCGGCACAGATGGAGTTTATTCGGATGATGATGGAGAAAAATTGGGCTTCAGCAGTTGCGTCGGAGGTCCACGAAGCAGTCGCTAGGGCCACACGCGCAGAGGGAATCCCTGGGTATGCAGGAGAGAGGGCCCTGACGCCGCCTGAGGTGGTTTTCAGGGAGATCCTAGAGTCCTTTGGATTGAATAGAGCCACTGCTGATGAATTGTTTCGAAACGGCTACTACAGCACTGACTCCCTTTGAGACTTGGAGGAACAATCCATCAAGTCACTTGTGAGCGGAATCAACAAAACCAAGCACAACTTCTGTCCGGACCCTAAGCAAGTCTATATTGGAAGGGTCTTTGGGGACTGGCTCAGGCTATTTGTGGCTTGGATCGATTTTCAACCACTAATCAGCGCTACTGCTACTCTGGTTGATTGGATGGCCAACTTGAAGGCAGAGGCCAAGGCCCGTGAGCAGCTCAAGTCTCTGAAGGAAGATGACAGCAACACGGCTGCTGGGGATCTAACAATCCCCGAGCCACTTACTACTATGTTGAAGTTCAAGGAATTTAATGAAAGATTTTGGAGTATCTCCGTCATAAGAGAGGAGTTGCCAAGACTTCTCTGCTTTACACTATTTGGAAAGACTCTACAGTACGTAACTGATACTGAACAAAATGGGAACGTTGGGTCCAGCCTATCCGGTACGTATGCCGATTGGACTGAGTATTATATTTGTTGCACGATTCACTCTGGATCCCACTGGACCAAAGACAAAAACATGATTTGGGGGATTATGTTCAAGTTGATGGGGACAGGTCCCGGTTGGTCTTACATTCAAGGGCTTGGCTCTGATGGGGGCATCCGGGGCGATGGAGGTAGGCGTACTTCAAGCCATACACCCAAGCCTATGAGTCTACAAACATTTGGCTCCTCGTGGAGGAGAAGCGGGCTTTCCTACAAATCTCCACCTACTCTGGTGATACAAAGGACTACAGCTTCGATAAGCACAAAAGGAAGTGGTATGATGTCAAGGAATTTCTGTTGCGACACAAGGTATTCCCTCCTGAGGATCAGTTTGTCACTGATTTCAGTCACTCCCTATTGGACCCAAGGCTCAAAATTTCAGTCCAGTTGATTCTAAATGAGGGGAGGGGCATGTACAACAACTTTGACAAAGCCGTGGCCCATATTACTCAGGCGCTTGGAATTAAGAAGATCCAGGCTAGCCGCAGGGGTGGCCAAAGAAATGTCTCTGCCTTTAGGGGTAGAAGCAAGAAACGCAACAGCAATGGTGATTCTTCTCCTAGCAAGGACAAAGGCAACAACGGCAACAAGAAACAGAAGACTTCAAATTCTCCTACATACACCGGATCCCTCAAGGGCAAGATTTATCTGAAGGAGGTATGGGCCACGATGTCAGAGGCTCAGAAGAACCAGGTCCGGTCACTTTGACCAGCAAATAAATCTCCTGCGAAGTCCGCAAAGGTCTCTTTTGTTGAGGCTAAGAACGAGGATTCTACAAAGGGGGCGGCAGGCAACCTAGTTTGGAAGCCACACCCACAAGAAGGAGGACCAGGATTGATTTGTTGGCTGGGGCCTGTGGATTCTATCCTGGGTAGGCCGGCCAGTTGTATATATCAAGAGTCTTGGCTCAGCATCCTCTGCCCAGGATTGGTGTGAGATGGATAGTAATGCCGACACAATGGCTGCGGGTGGGGTCCAATATGGTATAACTTGATCCATTGGGTTCTATTTTCATATATATGGATGTTGCTCCATTTTCAGAAACTTACTCACCCCTCAAAAATGTCCCTATTGCATGTTGCGCTAAAGCATGGACTGATCCAACGGATGGGGTCACATATATCCTGGTGTTTGGGCAAGCTCTCTACTTTGGGGACAAGCTACAGCACAGCTTGATATGCCCAAATCAAGTCCAGGACTGTAACTTCAACAAGGTTGAAGACATTCCACGAAGATACAATTTTGCCTCGCGCAACTTTGTCCGACGTTCCAATGTTCTAGTACTAAAAACACATAGATTTCTACACAAATTTCCCTTGCCATATCTTGCTCACTTCTACACCGCCACAAATGACTCCAGGACCTACACAAACTAACCAAGACCTGGTCTTTTCAATTTTGATATCAGCCCAGGTCACTTGTTGCCTTCCTTGGTCCCTTTGGTCTCCTATTCACCATTGTTGTCGTTGTGGTTGGTGGCCGGTCGTTGAGCTTGAAAGCCAACACTAATTTCCTTCTACACTGAATCCAGTATTACTTCTACCTACACTGAATACAGTAGACCAGTACTAATCCCACAAAGCTGAAACACTTCTTTGCTCTGTTTTTGCGAAGCGCTAACACTTCGATCTGTTCCAAGCTTCTCCCCCAAGGCTCTTAAGTATCTTTACTTAACACTCTACTACCCTGTTACACTCAACGTTCTTCATTCCTCAAGGTTCTTTTGCACTGTTTCCAAGCCCCTTAAGCATACAGCAGTTGAAGTTTTGCAAATCACTAACGCTATCATACTCTAGGTCTGAGAGAGCCAATGGTTGGTATCAAGCTACAGCTACAAACTTTGATCTAGTTTCCAAGATTCTCCCCCAAGGCTCTTAAGTATCTTTACTCAACACTCTACCCTGTTACAATCAACGTCCTTCATTCTTCAAGGTTCTTTCAAACTGTTTCCAAGCCCCTTGAGTGATTTTCACTTAACGTTTTGGTTTCCTTAAGTCTTTTCAAGTTGAAGTTGACAAACACACACACATAACCCTTCCTTCTAGAAGGTTCCTAAGTCCTGACCCATAAGTATTTGCAAGTTGAGGTTGCAATATACGTTGTATAACCCTCCTGTTCTTCAAGTCCTCTTTCCCTGCAAGCTAAGAGGACTTGCGGGTCAGACTTCAAGTTCCCTTCTGTTCCTCCCCTGACCTATAAGTGCAAATTAACTTATAGCCCCTGGTCTCTAAGTGTTTTTGCTTAAGGCCCTACTTCCTACATTTACCTTACAGGTGTGTTCTACAGCTGACATTTTCACACCTACAGCCCCTTGGTTCCTAAGTGGTTTCGCTTAGAGCCTGTTTCTACATAGGACCCTTCCAGTGACCATGGCCCCTGTCCCCTGTCCCCTTTAAGTGTTGTTCATTTATGGTTCTCCAGCCTACATTGGATCCCACCAGTGCACATCCCGCCTTGTTCTTCTTCCTCCAAGACCATGGCCCCTGTGCCCCCTAAGTGTTGTTCTTTTATGGTTCTCCATCCTACATAGGACCCCTCCAGTGTACAGCCAGCCTTGTTCTTCTTCCTCCAAGCCCATGGCTCCTGTGCCCCCTAAGTGTTGTTCTTTTATGGTTCCCCATCCTAGATAGGACCCCTCCAGTGTACAGCCCGCCTTGCTCTTCTTCCTCCAAGACCATGGCCCCTGTGCCCCCACTAACTGAATTCCACTTAGGGGCTTCCATCCCACATAGGACCAATCCAGTGTACAGCCCGCCTTGTTCTTCTTCCTCCAAGACCATGGCCCCCTGTGCCCCTACTAAATGGATTCCACTTAGGTTCTTCCATCCCACATACCGTAGAACCAGCTCGCCTGCTGTGGAGTCATGCAGCACTGCTCCTCCTACGCTATGTGTATACCCTTCCTACTGTATGATTGTAGGCAGCTGCCTCCTGTTAGGCTTCTGCTTAGGGCATCATTCATTAGTTTATTCTTTGTACCCTCCCTGCTTGCTTTCAGGATTTGTTTGACAAATTTGTTGTTCTACAACTTGGGGCTTAAACTCTCTTTGATTGAGGCGACATTAAAGTCTGGTTACAGACTGAGTGGTTTAGATCCACCTCCGGTGGTTAATGCTACTTAAATACGAATATTAATTAATTAATGAAGACATTCCACGAAGATACGGCTCTTCCTCAATGCATGAATTTACTCTTCGGTCAAATGACACCAATCTCTTTATTCCCCTCCAGGTGGACGGAGTCATATCCTATTTTGACTCCTGGGAACCTACTAAGAAGGAACTGGCCAACTGTGAGCAAGTGCCAGCTACTGATACTCACACGTGGGATTCCTACGCTCCGCACTTTACAGAAGAAGAAGATACAACAAATGCTTCTTTGCTACCCTCTCAGGGTGCTTGCCAGCTTGTGGGACTCCAATCACTTATTCATCCACGATTCATCCTGAGCCACTTGGCGTTGGGTATGACAAGAACCGATTACTTCATCTTGCATCTGTCTGTACTGCCAGAATCCCTTTCCAACGGACAGGATACTCCCCAACCTTTCCAACGGACAGGATACTCTCGATTGATGTCAGCTCTTGCTGAAAACACCGGGGACCAAGAAAATTTCCCAAACTCAGCAAATCATTAACACTTGGGGTTTTCTATCTTGACAATGGCACAGAATTGATGAATAAGTTGAAATAAGTAGTATAATGCAATTTCATTTTGCTTTCAAGGCTGGAAAGGAGCACTTTATGACCATGCCAGCAGCAAGAAGTGTCAAGAGAGGTGAATCGTCTACTACAGAATTGTTCATTGTTGGATACACCAATTTGAGAGTGTGTGTTTCTTTTGTTCTTTAGCAACAGTAAAATTTATTAATTTTACAATGGTCTTCTGATTAGAGGGCGAAGCTTTAATCAATCAGGACGTGGGAATCTGTTTTGATATCCGTGGATGAAGTGTCACGAGTACTTCGTCGAGAGTCTTTCTAATAACAGCGATTCAATTAGGGGTAGAATGCATCCCTCATGTCATTCATTCCAAGATCATCTCTTATACTGGATGCTCCCATGACAGTCGTTGTTGCAGTTGTCGGTCTTCCACTGCTTGCATTGACATCATACGTTGCATAGGGATGCTCCTGTATATTTTGACAATCTTGCTGGGAGTGAAAGAAATGTGACTCATAGGACTGAAAAGGAGCTTCGTGGGGAGATGGGCTGTCGTTATCGGGATGATAATGCTGGGGCCTGACTCGAGGTTCAAACTCTTCGAACTCTTGATGTTGTGAATGGTGATGAAAGTCGTGGGGGTGATGATGGTGGCTCTGCTGCTGTTCATAAGCGCCAGGCCCGTCCCAAGTCTCGAAATCGTTATGATCTTCGGGAAAGGGATGTTGATGATTATTATTGTGAAATTCGCGTTGATTGCTTTGCATTAATTGCTCTTCCAGTTCTTTTACATTTTTCGTTTCCCGTTCTAATCCAACTTCTAACAAATTGATTGCGGTTTCGAAGTATGTCCGTTCTAAAGTTAAGACTTGCTCGGCCTCAGCTCTTTCCTTTCTTGCCTCATGTAGTTTTTGTTGGAGACGCCCCGCTTCAACTTCGAAACGCACCCTCTCCTCGTCCAGTTCTGCTTGTAAACGCTTGTTCTCTTTAGTTAGGAATAGAACACGATCTGTAGTGCGCTTCATTTTTTCGTCGTGGTTTTCTCCCCAATTCATTTCGGTGTTGTCCGACAGATGGTCGTATTGTTTCTTGTCCGCCAAACGGTCCTTCTGATTCAATCCCTTGAGAAGCTCTAATTCCCGACGCTGCTCATCGATTATTTTCTGTAAAGTTGAGCAGTCTTGATTGTGGTTTTCTTGTGCCTTGTTGACAGCATCTGCCATGTCTTGTGCTGGGATATAGACATACTGTGACTTTGTTTCTACTTCGACGTCAACAACCTTCATATCGTTCGGACGAGATCGATAATACTTTTCGTCTTGGTAATTCGTTTCTGCAACATATCGAAGTGAAGTAGCGGTTGAGCCAAATGATGAACTAGAATACGAGGAAGGCAGAGGCGGAACGGCGAAGCCCACAACAACGATAGGTGAAAGCATTGATATGCCAGTCAGAAAGACAAAGAAGACAAGGGGTTGGGGAGCCATTATATTCATGTCTGTTTTCGTGGAAAGAGGAGATGCGTTGGGATTTCTTGCATGAAACTTGGAAATAACGAGTGCGTAGAAAAATGAGAATATCGGATCGAACAAGCGTGAACGTTTGGTAAGTTAGGTGATGTTTTTGTTCGTTTGCTGAAGAATGTGGCTGTCTGTTTTACAAATTAGAGTTAATCTGATTGGCTCAGTGTTATCAAACGAGATTATTTTTTCCTTCCGTTCCTTTGGTGTGGTTTGGGGGCATGTTGCGCAAAAATCCAATCAAAGAAGGAGGGAAAAGAAAACGATCCCTCGCCAAAAAATCCATCATCGGAGTAAGTTACGAGTAAGATCTTACGAGTTCGCAACGATACCGGTTAGATTACGTGCGTAAGTGACTTTTGGAAAAATACCGTTGTTTGTGGTTACGCGCCATAAATCACCTTACGCTCCAATAAGAAAAGCTCCTCTCGTCGAAATTCCATTCCACTGGGAAGTCGATCCGTGTCACTAGTTGATGGCGAATTCGAGCCGGGTGAAAACTTCACGGGATCTTTTAGCCTGATGTTTGACTAGCACTCGTACGGGTACGAGTAATTACGGTTCGTACTCGTATGGTAATAAAATTACGTCAACTAAGCAATAAGATTTTACCGTGTGGTTTGTGATCGTACTACCGGTATTACCCAGACTCGAAACAGATCGTTACTCTATGTCCATCTTAGGTAATTTTGCACTGACTGACCAACAGATTAGGGTTTCCCGACATAGCCTTCCGTCTTGCGAGAAACGACGACACAACCAAACTCTTTTCGAACCAACGAATTAACATAATGGCAGTGAAAACTACATTCTTTTTTTTTATAACTCTCGCCGTTGCATGCCACGAAGATTATGTTCGTGCTTGGAATCCTAACAATACTCATTCTCATGGAAGGAAACCGAAGGCGAATCAGGCAATGACAAATCGGATTGCGCCGATTGCTTCAGGAACATCTCGTTTGGCAGCAGAATCAAACGTTGGCAGTAACGAAAATGAGAACCTTCTTCTCGTTCAATCCTCTTCACGAAGATTCTTCGTACAACAGTCATACGCTCTTTTGATAGCTGCCACCGCACTTACAACACCGTCTTCTGCCTATGCAAAATATGGAGAGGGAACAAGTATGGAGCTTCCAAGTTACATAGATTATTTGATCGAAAAGAATACAGCGGCTGATAATTCTGAGGCGTTATACAAGGGTGCCGATCCTGCGACAGTATTGCGCCGATTGGCAGAATCCGAAGGTCGTCTTGGAGAGATTAGAGGATTGGCGGAGCAAAAGAAATGGTCCCAAATCAACGGTGTCATCACAGGTCCATTAGGTACACTATCATCGACAATGAATCAAATAGTTTCCATCGTGTCATCGTCCTCCACGGCGACGCCAAAGAGAACAAAGCAGGTTCAAGAAACAGTCAAAAAGGTTAAGGCAGATATTGTTTCGATTGGACAAGGGGCGAGCCGAAAGGATACAGAGGAGTGCACAAAACAGTCGACAAAAGCCTCCAATGACTTGAAGGCATTGTTGGAGATCGCTTTTGAGTAACCATGTTGCTACACGACCTTGAACGAAACGACTAAAATAATTCTTCTACAGCCATTTAGGGATATGATGTCGAAGACCAATTTCTTGATCCACCTGGACCTTCATTCATTATGAGTCCTGTTGGTTTAATGTGCGCAAAAATTTCGGCATACGGTGTTCCATGCACGCTGAATCAACATTCGACCTCGTTCCGAATTGAAACAGTTCATTCTTGTATCAAACTATATCTCACTCTGTCTGCAAACCGGAAACTCAGTTGCGATTAGAATCATGTTTCATACTTTCAAAGAGTGAGGAGGTTTAAGAAGTTACTGAAAGAACGAATCTGTTTCCTTGTAGACATGCGCTCCGGGAAAGTACTAAAAACAAGTTGACATCTCCTGGGCTTTTTATTCAAATACAAGAACTACTGCGATACTAAGGATTACTCCACCGAGCTCATATAAAAATGCCATTCAGTTTCACTACACAATCAGCGACCTGTATAATACTTTATCAGATTTATTTCATCGTTCTTTAATACTTCATATTTTCTACACCATAATTTCGACAAAGAAACCAGCACAAGGCTCATTGTAGACAGGAATTAAAAAGGGAGGACTATTTATCCCCCGCACCAAATACTCGTTGTGAGGTCTTGAAAGAGACTCCACGCTACTCTCCTATCGAATTTTTCACTGCTGCTTTAGAAGCACTTGCGGTGAACAATTGATGGACCAGATTCATCATATTCTTCCTTACTGATCCACATACTTTGGAAGGTGGACAAAGATGCAAGAATAGATCCTCCAATCCACACAGAGTATTTACGCTCTGGAGGAGCAACAATCTTCACCTTAATAGAAGCAGGGGCCAACGCAGTAACCTCTTTGGACATGCGCTCACTGATTCCAGGGAACATGGTGGTACCTCCAGAGAGAACAATGTTGGCATAAAGATCCTTTCGGATATCAACATCACACTTCATGATGGTCTGGAAAGTGCTGTCAGCAATACCATCCATTTCAAGACCAGTCAAGTTAGGCTGGAACAAAACCTCAGGACATCGGAATCGCTCATTTCCAATCACAATGATGTTACCATCAGGCAATTCAAAGGACTTTTCCAAGGCAGAAGACTCTGCAGCCTTCTTCATCTCATCTTCAAAGTCAACAGCAATGAAACACAATGACTCCTTGATGTCACGGACGATTTCACGCTCAGCAGTGGTTGTCAACGAGTAACCACGCTCAGTCAAGATCTTCATCAAGTAGTCAGTCAAGTCACGACCAGCAAGATCCATACGCACGACAGCATGGGGAAGAGCATACCCCTCATAGATAGGAACAGTGTGGGAAACACCATCTCCAGAATCCAACACACATCCAGTGGTACGACCAGAAGCATACAAGGAAAGAACAGCTTGGATGTTCACATACATGGCAGGAACATTGAAGGTCTCAAACATGATCTGGGTCATTCTCTCTCTGTTGGCCTTAGGGTTCATGGGAGCTTCAGTCAACAACACAGGGTGGGCTTCAGGGGCAACACGAAGCTCATTGTAGAAGGTGTGGTGCCAGATCTTTTCCATATCATCCCAGTTAGTGACAATTCCATGCTCAATGGGGTACTTCAAAGTGAGAACACCTCTCTTTGCTTGGGCTTCATCTCCAACATAGGCATCACGCTGTTCCATACCAACCATGATACCAGGTTGACGGGCACGGCCAATCAAGGAAGGGAAGACGGATCGAGGGGCGTCGTCTCCGGCGAAACCGGCTGGATTTCAGTTTTCCATGATCAGTGGGTATTGATTTGTGGATTTTTGAGAGAGAATTGAAAACGACGGACAAAGATGGTTTAGTTGACTTCTTAAAAGACGACTAGCAAAGCAAAGATAAATTCAAGGACGAACGCAACAACAGTCGATGATTTTCTTCTTGGCATTCTTCGCCGTTTGTTGGAACCCTGAACTGGATTGACACGCTTCAGGTTTGCTTGATTTGATTCCATCGCATGTTTACACATTTCGAACTTCAAACTTTATTTTCGGTGTTCATGTCCGCCATCCCGATGCTCTCCGTCCAAAACGTTTGTGATGCCACAGCTAGGATACGATAGAAACACCTTTTCTCACCTTTGCACATTCCGGAACCGTTGTCAACGACAAGGGCAGCGATATCTTCGTCATCAGCCATGGTGAAATATTTCTGTTCTTTATGTTCTTGTTGGTTGTGATTTGGTGGGTTCAATCAAAGGTTATGCGATGTCTTTGATTTCGTTGTCGAGGTGAATTATGGCGGTTACGAGCGCTGTGCCTGTATAAGTACGGTAGATTTGAGTGGAGGTCATCCTCTCAACGAATTTGTTTGTTGAGAAGACTTAAAAAAACCAAAGATCAACCGCTTCGAGGAAAAACCACTCAGTACTGTGGATACTGTACGATGCGAATACGTAAGATTACCTTACCGGTACTCTTACCAGAACATACGGTAAACATCCATGTGTCAAGATCTCCCAAAAAAAACAATAAAGAAACCTATTCATTTGTTTAATGACCCTTGACTCATTCGATTCTTCAAACCTGCCCTCGCCAAGGGACAAGGTTCCTGGAGGGGCCATACGTCATACGATAAGTACGGTACGAACCGAGATATCGCACCGGTAAAAACCATACCAGTACCGGTACCGGTAGATTCCAACAACAACACAACGCAACACAACACAACGCATCGCATCGCATCGCTCAGGTTCATACCAATGCAAAATGCATATGCAATTTACGGTACTAATTAATGGCCCCAGTGTGAAAGAACAGCGCTTGTCGAACAATCAAGCGTAAATTGTAATTTTGTTATCATCCTTTTTTATCATTAGATTCATGAGCATAATCGGGATAGCGTTGCCCAGTCGAAGGTCCAAATCATTCTTTGTTTTTCTCTTTCGCATCCCTTCGAAAACCAATTTTACGCCATAAATAAAATTATTTTTTGGCAGGGAGGCCCCAACATAGGACCTCTGAGTCATTATTAGTTTATTTTAGCTATGGAAATAAGGCTCACTCCGGGGTAATCGGTATGTAGTACGATTATCCGAATAAGATTACGAATTACTGTGCGGTACGTACGAACCGTAAGATTACCATACAGCGGAAATACCACAATTGTGGTATTTAGGCAGCCTGGCACTACTGTGGCACATAAGTACGAATTGGTACGCTTAATGATACATGCCTCTAATGACTATTTCTACTGTTTTTCTCTGTAGAAATTATTTGGTACCCCTCAAAAAACAGACGTACGGGGCGAATTTCCATACTCAGTATTGTTGCATTTTTAGTGGTATAAGACTCCGTGTAACTCTTAACGAAATACCACAAATACCACAAGTACTTTAGATGACTGTTGTTCTTCACTCTTTTTCTTTCTAGTAAGAAAACTCGCCGGAGGAGGTGCTTTTCACTCACTTTTTTGCTCGTCACTTCTTTTTCAAAATGTCATCAATAAGACACGACGGATAAGACAAATGAGCGCAATCCCCCCTATTGTTGCTGCTAAATCAATCCCCTCCAAGCAAGCTAATAGTGTGCTGTGTAATATTTTGGCTGGTACTGCTGTAATATTTAAATTTGGTCTACTATGTATCTACCTTGGTGGCAACGTTCATTCATTTCGATCCTAACGCTCATTTTGATCATAACGTTCGTCCGATTGCCATTGGATTGCCATTCCCAGTCAAAATAATAGTAGAGTAACATGCAGGCATTTGAACCTGGTAGATTTTGTACATATCTCCCTCCATTCTCTCCTCTATCTAAAGGGAAAGAGATGGGTCAAAGTGGGGCGCATGGTTGCTGCCGGCTCATTTTTTCCAAAACGCCGCTCAAAACGCCGCTGCTGGCTGCTGTCTTCCTGCTGCTCGAAACACTGCCCGAAACGCTGCTACTTCCTGCTGGCTTCCTGCTGGCTTCCTGCTGCTCCTCGAAAACGCCGCTCAAAAACGCCGCTGCTGGCTGCTGGCTTCTTCCTGCTGCTGCTGCTCCAAAACGCCGCTCAAAACGCCGCTGCTGGCTTCGTGATGCTCCAAAACGCCGCTCCAAATGCTGCTGCTTGCTGCTGGCTTCCTGCTGCTCAAAACGGCGCTCGAAACGGCGTTTGATTGTCATTTGAATACCTTTCCTGATCGGAAACGAAGTAGAGTGATGTGTAGGTATCTGAGTAGGTATTATTTTGTACCATTTGTACAGTGGCAAACCTTCATGGTCTGTTCTATCAAAGGAGAAACAGAATGGTCGTCAAAACGGAAATGGTGCCCCCCATATCTTCTTAATTCACCATCCGATCCGATAGCCATTGAATTGCCATTCTAAGTCAAAAAATCAGTAGAGGAACATGATGGTGTTCAAATGTGGTAGTATTTGTACATGTCCACCCTCATCTCCCCTTCTATTGGAGGGGAAACAGATGGGTTGGGGAAGGGCGTGTTGTACGCTCGTTTTTTCCTACCGTACTATCTTTGTCTTCCTTGTTTGCCATTGAATTGCCGTTTGAATACCCTTCCAGATCGAAAACCAAGTAGCGGAATGTGTAGGTATTTGAGTTGGTGTCATTTTGTACTATTTTTATGGTGGTGAACCTTCATGGTCTGTTCTACGGAAGGAGAAACAGAAGGGTCGATGGAGGGCCGCAAACGAAAATGGAAATTAATGACATTGGTGATTTCAACCATCAGACTTCCCATCAAAACAATTGTCTTAGGAGTGAGTTTTCGCTGTGTTTTCAGGGTCTTTTGTCTTGTTCTTTTTTTGAAGAGATTCAGTGTGCGGAGCACACATATGTTTATTTCCTGTAGACTTGTACATGGTTTTTGTACTGGGTATTAATTGTGGTATTTTTATCTTGTACACTCACCGTACGAGTAAGATCTTACATCCACATCGTTTCATTGAGTGATTCATCACACAAACAAGATTCGGGGTTCTTTTGAAATCACAGGCATATTTGGGTCAAAATCCACTGGTCCCCCTTTGTAATTTCAACCTATTTATTGAAATTAATGTTCAACTCATAATATTTTGATGCACATTGCATTTTCCTACCCCACTGGCATCTGTTTCCGAAGTAGTGGCATGTTACTGAATTTCATGCCTGAAACAAACAGTGCATGGTCGCAATTTTTCAATCTCAATCGTTTCCTCATTTTTATTGTTATTACTGGCTATTGTAGCAACGATGGTGACAACACCTAAATATCAGGTTTATTGTGTATGTTGCTACCGGGACTCTCCTCTGATCACTATAGGTAGGGGAAAGAAGAAGGTTACCAAGAAGATGAAACCAACCTTGTTTGCGGCGCGACTAAGAAAGAAAACAGGAGTAGTTGTTTCTCCCGGTCTTCTGGACCATATTTCACGTAATCCGGGTACATCTTATTCTTATTATTACCGGTGTTTGGGGGTAGATGATTTTGCATCTTCCTTATTCATTAGAAAATCGAAGAAGAAGGTCGAGGATGCTACTCAACAATTAGGTCTAACGAACACCCGTAACGGTCCACAGAGTAGTGACGGCGCATTACCAGAGGTGCTTGACAATCAAGTTATGTACGGCCCTTCTGTTGAACCGATTAGGTGTGCCTTGATTGGTTGGGAATTAACAAACATAGAGAATGACAATGATACTGTTTCTGATGACAATTTGTTCTTTCCTAACAATGACGATGAGGAAGAAGGAAGTGAGAGCATAGAGGCCCCCCACTCTTTGAGTGCCAATGATGAAGAAGGCAGCAACATTGATGTTGACGATTCCCAGCATGATTCAAACACGGCAATTACGACACCCAATGTAGGAAGGAACATATCTGATGAACTGAAGGTCAAGATCAAGCATATGAAAATCATGCGGAATCATAGCATTCCATTAGTTGCAGAGAAGGAATTGTATGAATGGGCTATCGGATCGGAGCGGCTTAATTTATTTTCATGGACTAAAGGCAATCTCATAAAGACCAGGGCAAGTGTCATGAAGGAGATTTCCGCCACTGTGCCTGAAATAAAAGGTGATGGGTTTGAACCTCATCTTATTGACTTGTGTTTTAAGAAATCACAGAGTGCTGACGTTTCCTGTTGCAAACAAATCTATGTCCAGTCGTTCCAAAAAGCACTTCATTCCCTATTAACAAATGTGACTTTGGTGAACGAAGACAATCTGTCATTCCCCCATGCTGAAGACCCAACCTTACCAGTCCGTTATCCAGAACTTCAAGGCAATATTGATATTGACGAACTCCATCACGGTGAATGGTGGATCAACACTTGGGAGAAGAGATGCAAATCCGAATCGAATGAAATTCTGGTTCCTATTATTCTCTGCATGGATGATGGAATTGCAATTGACAATAGTGGTCAAACCACTCTTACCCCACTGAACATGACTCTTGGCATATTCAACACCCTAACTCGAAACTCCCGGCCAGATGCCTGGGAGGCTATATATTATCACCCAACATGTCCAGGTGATAAAGGTGCCGAATCAATTGACAATGTGAACAATCTTTACTCTGGCCTTCGTTGCGCTCTTTCATCTTTGAAAGATGCCTGCAACCAAATGGATGATATTGAATGGTCTAATTTGCCGTGGAACAAGAAGAAATGGTCTGTTTGAATGAAACCTGCGGTTGCTTATTTCATAGGTGATACTCCCCAGCACAACCAACTTTGTGGACATTATCAAACGTCGAATTCAAAGATGATCTGTAGGCATTGCAATTGTCCCAGAGCACTTGGCATTAACGCTCGTGTAAATGTTTTGAAGGTTCCCATTTCAGTTAAAAGTGGTAACATGCAAGTGTCTAAGCACCAAAATGGGGACGAGTATCAATCCACTCGGCTATGGAATATATCTGATTTTACTACTCCAACAGTTGACGAAGGAGTGAATGTTGAACAGTATTTCAAAAACATCTCTCACCATGGTGTACATAACGGCAACGCTTTTTATGATCTTGATTTCGGGAGAAAACCCACATAATATTCATCTAGTGTTGCCAGGAGAGAGGTTCCATAGGCACCAACTTGGTTGTGCAAAGCGTGCAGCGGAGACGTTCCACGAGGACTTTTTAGGCAATAACCAGCGGCTTCTTGGTGAGATGGAAGGTGCTGCTGCTCAGAGGCAATCCGATCGTGACTTCCCACGAACCAATTTTTCAGAATCAATACATACAGCAAAGAAGGAGGGGACCCAGTACATTGGAATGCTTCATATTCAGATGCTCACACTTTTGTCTGCTGGAGGTCGTCAATTGTTGTTGTCTCGAAAGACGCCATTCAATCTTGAGAACAAGAGCAGAAAGTGTGAAGAGGAAATTGACCAATGTATTTACGTCATTGAGTTGTTGTTGGGTATGGAAGAGTTCCTAAAATACACTGGAACATTTGACAAGGTTTTCAAACAAGACAAGAAAGGTGTTTTGAATGTTGACAAAATGGTTGTTCTTTTCATCAACTGTATAAATAACAATCTGCAACAAAGTAAGGGAGAGGGCAACAATCTGGTGAAGAATCAAATTTATTTCATTTATCACAGTACATGAGATTATTTGGTCCTCCAACTGGATGGGACTCTGCTGCAAGTGAGAGCAATCATAAAACTGAAGTGAAGGCTCCTGCTAAGAGAACTCAACAAAACAAGTCCACACTTATCAAGCAAACTTGCAACCAAGTGATCGAGTATCGAACTATTGATTGACTTGACCGTGAATTTGATTTGTTCGAACATAGATCCATAACCGGACCAAATCATCCTAAGGATGGTGGTTGGTCAGCTGGGTCTTCGTTTTGGATTGATGTGATGAATGGTCTCCCTTACATGAAGTGGGATGAAAAAAAACGCAAGTGTACCCTGGTTTCCATTGGATGTTCTCAAATTTTTTTGCACCGTGGTCCTTCCGGCTGTGGGCACCAGCAAGCTTTTTGGAACCATGGAGCACAAGAGGTATGACAAATATTGTGAGATGAAGTTACTATTTCGTGCCCACCCATCGTTTAAGTCTGATTCTGGCCAATTGTCCAATGTATGGTACGATTGGGCTAATTTTCAACTTGACCTCCTCAATGGGCGTGGACTGAAAGTTTATCCATGTCAGATTCTGTGCCTGCTTTACCTTGAAGGTCCTTTCCCCGTGGGAAGCTCCGTTAGTGGTTTCAAATTAGTGCATGATGGTTATTACGCCGTTGCTTGTTGCTTTGTTTCTGCAGACCCCATGCCAAGCAAGAGGGATAAAGGGAAAAAACACTGGCATGCGTTGGTAAAGCAAGGTGAGTTGCAGAACAAATTGTATTTGTTCGACTGCAAAGCCATTGAGTCTGAAGCTGCCATTGTTACAAACCATGGTAGTCCTGACCAATACTTTGTCCTGGGAAATCATGAGGTATGATTGTTTAATTTCTGTCGGACAATGGCTGCATTGGAAAAGAAGAATTTAGAATCAATAGTACGAGATAATGAGAACAGCCCATGAATTGAATTAGTGATATTTGTACCTAAATCGATTTGCGTATTTTTCATTTTTCCACTATTCTGCAACGCCGTTGCAGAAAATGGGTTTTAGGGGGAGACTCGTACTTGTAAATTCTCTTTTGAAAAGTTGTGTATTTATGTTTTTTTAGGTACCCCCCTTTTCATGTGCATTTTGAATTTTTCTATTTTCTGCAACGGCGTTGCACGAAATGCCCTTTCTCCGTATTTTGGAGGGTATAGTTTGGTACAGTCATCCAATTCCAGTTTTTGATCCAAATTTTGCCATTGCTCCTACATAGATCATGACAGTTCTGATGGAATAGCAAGTTATTATTATAATGGATTACTTCTTAGTACAGTTTTGTGCGATACATAGGCGCTCATAATATAACATCCTTTGTATTTGGGATTCGTACAGCTATGAAACACTAACCAATTAAACAGCAGAGTATCCCCAGAACGCAATGGCACTTTGATATGGTACGTTGGGAAGACAAAATAATAAATCACTTTGTCAGCAGGCACTCCCGCTGGAGCAATGACTGTCAAACAAGTATAATACATATCATCATCAACATGGCATCGAGAATGGTAATTGTGACCAATCAAAAAAGCTAATGCCTGCTGCCCAATGGCATTGAGCTTTGTACGAGAAAGAATCTGAGACAACACATCCATTTCAGCCTCAACAAATGGTTCCACATCAGTTAAACTATGATGCATGTGCTTCACAATTTTCACTATTGTCTCTTTGAGCTCTAGTTTCATGCTGGGTTTCACATGACTTTTGAATACATACACAATATTATTGGAAGACAATCTTTCTGGTCGGATTCCAATGATAGCATAATCATAGTTGATACTGCCATGCTTCTGTCCTCTGGCAACTGCCAATTTGGCTCCAACAATTTCCAGAGCAAATTATTTTTAAACTTTGATATTATTCTTCAAAGCCAGGTGTCGTTTTGCAAATTTTTGGGAAACTTTTGCATAAATGCGCAACAATGGATTAGAATTGTCAAATGCATGAATATGCTCATCTTTTGTACTATCCAACATATCGAAATTGTCAATCAACAAAGCCTGTTCCGGTTGATACTTCTTCTTTCCTCCTATTTTGCCACCCCAACTTAGTTTCCATGTATTTACCTTTCACCACAATTGTTCGGTATTTGTTTTTCAACGTTATTGTACTGACACCATATTTGCAAGTTGAACGCCTATTCCTTTTCTTCTTCACCGGTTTTATCTCGGACAAGTTTGTATAAGTTTCATGGCTTGTTGACACCGGTGCTGCAATCCTCAGAAAGTTTGAAGACATTCTCTGTTTACTTCTTTTCTCATGTTTCATATTTGTTCTTTGCTTCATAGCTCGTTCTGGCAACTGATTTGTCAGCATTTTTTGAATCCTATTGCACCAGTTGCTGTTGTTCGCTGTTGCTGGTATTGCCTTTGATTTGTGTTCACTCCAAATATGTTCAGCGTAGAGTACCAAGGAGGCCTGTTGGAGTTGGCTTGGAGGTGACGCGTCTGAATGGTCTTGTGGTGTCGGGGCCGGTGATTTGGTCTTGTTGAAGCCGGTGATTTGGTATTGTTGTGTCGTATCACTCTTTGTGGAGACGATTAATGGACAGAAGAAGATGATCTTGTGGTGTTGAAGCTCTTGATGCAGAAGCTTAGAATTTAGGAGGCCTGTTGGAGCTGGCTTGGAGGCGTGCCGTTGGAATGGTCTCGTGGTGTCGAGGCCCAACTCAGAATTGCCGAAACCGGGGATGAATCGTGGAGTCGTGTCACTCTTGGTGTAGACGATTAGTGTTGTTTGAGGAGGAGCGCCCTTTGTTGCCAGTGTTGCCAATGATTTCTTTGCGGTTATTGCCATTGTTGCTGTGTCAGATCACTGCTGCGGCGTTTTTGCCGTTGCTCTTGGTGTGCCGGATCACTGCGGCGAATCGCTGTGGCGGATTGCTGCCGTTGTTGTTGCTGTAGTTGTCTATTGTAGTATCATATTTGCTGTGGCGGATCGCTGTTGCTCTTGCTGCTATCGCTGTTGCTCTCGCTGCTGTTGCTTCCCACCAATTCGTCGATTCGTTGACGTTGTGCGGCACCAATTCGTTGATTCGTTGACGTTGTGCGGCACCAATTCGTCAATTCGCTGACGCTGTTGCCAGATGATTCCCACTGATTGATTGGTTGCCGTTGTGTTGCTCTCGCTGCTGTTGCTCTTGCTGCTGTTGCTCTAGCTGCTGTTGCTCTCGCTGATTCGTCGATTTGTCGATTTGTTGCCGTTGTTGCCGGATGAATCCCACTGATCAAGTCGTTGCTGTTGTTGCTTTTGCTGTTGCCAATCTATGACAATATAATAATTGAACAAAATGGGTGAGTATCTATTGATACAGTAGAGTAAATAATAACAACAGAATCATATATTTTACATGCTACCAACATACACCGTTTGCTTCCATTTGTTGTTGCCTTTGATTTGTGTTGTTGCTGTGTTGTTGCCGTTGTTGTTGCCGTTGTTGTTGCCTTAAATTTGGTGTTGCCTTCGATTCAATGTTGCCTTAAATTTGGTGTTGCCTTAAATTTGGTGTTGCCTTTGATTTGGTGTTGCCTTCGATTTGGTGTTGCCTTCAATTCGGTGTTGCCTTCGATTTGGTGTCGCCTTCTATTCTGTGTCGCCTTCTATTTGGCGTTGCCAATGATTTGTGTTGCTGTCGATTCCTTTTGCCAATATAGAGAAGAAAAACCAAAGTGAGCAAATACATCATCAGTAATGCAACAGGCGGGCATCATTGTCTATGTATTTCACGCTGTTGCCACCGATCGATTTGTGTTGTTCCTGTCGTTGTTCCGATGATGCTTGTTCCAGACCTATGAAAATAAGAAGAAAAAGTAAAGTGAGCAAATGCAGGGGGCAGTATCATTGTCTATCTCTCTCATGCGTACCGTTTGTCACAGATTCCATTGATTTGAAGACTTCTAACTCCTATGTCATTAAAAAGAGGGTCTTGTTCCTGTTGATATACAGACAAGTGGTGCAGATTTTGTACTTTCAAGACGTCTATGTAAGGCTGCAGTCCAAACAATATCTTTCCAGCAACTAATCCCTAATCAAATGCTTTCTACTTCTTTTACAGTACAAGGCTGTTATTTTGGACTGAAATATCTGAGAACGGTTTGTTGTGCTCATGACATCGTCACATGTGGCATGTGAGGAAGAGGGTCAGATCCCACGTTCTTGGACGAAGTGTTGCAAGAAACAACACTTTACTCAGATAAGTTGGATAATTAGGTTTGTCGATTTGAATGCTTTGTCAACTTGAATGCTTTGTCAATTTGAATGGTTTGTGTTTGTCGATTTGAATGGTTTGCCGACTTGAATGCTTTGTCGATTTAAATGGTTTGTCAATTTGAATGGAAAGTGAAAAAATACAAATTTGCAAGCAGTGAAACTAACAAAACTAACAAAACTAACACAAGTTCGTGAGCAACAAACTTCAAACATAAGAATGACATCAGTTTGATAGATGTTGCTAAGTATCAAACTTTGAATGTAAGAATGACATCCGTTCGATAGATGTTCTACTAAGTATCAAACTTTGGACGTAAGAATGACATCGGTTCAACAGATGTTCTGCTAAGTATCAAACTTTGAACATAAGAATGACATCGGTCCGTTAAGTAGTATCTTCCTTTTTTTGCAACGGCGTTGCAAAAGATGCTCTTTTTGTATTTATGGGACCCCCCCCCCCCCCCCAATCCCCTTCTTTCCTTTTTTTGGAACGGCGTTGCAGAAGAAGCCCTTTTTGTCTTTATGGGCGCCCCCCCCCACCCCCCTTTTCCCACCCAATTCTTATTAATTGGGAACCACCCCTTCTTTTTCGCCAAGTTAGCCCTAAATTGAACCGATGTGCACCAATTAAGCAATGGGCCCATTTTCCTTTTTTTGCAACAGCCTTGCAAGGAATACCTTTTTCGTATTTATGGGTAAACCCCCAACCCCCTTTTCCCACCCCAATAATCTTAATTGGCCACCCCCCTTCTTTTTCTCATATTAATTTTTATTGGCAACGGCGTTGCAAGAAAATCCCTTTTTGTAGTTGTGGTGCCGCACCCCCTTTTAAATCACAAAATATTTTTTACTTTTATGGACTCACCAATTTACTCTTTTCCGTTGTTTGCAACTGCATTGCAAACCAGGCTCTTTTCCTGGTGTTGGAGACCGACAATTCGCATCGCTTTTTTGAGGTTAGCATTGCAGGTTTTCTTTTTCAAATCCATGTCACGATATTGTTTACCTCTTTCTCCGTTTAGTGCAACAACGTTATATTTCTCTCTGGTTTTTCAATGCAGGATGAAGTATAGGTATGTTGTACTAAGCGACAGCATTGCTGCACATTAGGTTTACGAGATCAATGACACACTAACCGTAACCTTACACATTGTCCTTTTTTTGAGAAATGATTTTTGAGAAATGGTTACAACTCTTGTCTTGCTACGTGAGTGGTGTTCTCTTGTGAAAGACGTTCAAGTTATCAAATCCTTTATACATTCAATGTTTGGTAGCAATGAAGGTGAACTTTATTCCCACAACAGTGATTCTGATTCTTTTCAAACAGTAAAAGAATTCTTTATTTGGTGCATCTTTTTCTAATAAGATTGTAGCAAATTCTGATCAGATTTGACATTACCAATGACACCTAGCACTAATAGTGCTCGGAAGTGTGGAGCCAATCCTCCTTATAATAACGAAAGGACAAATGAGAAAAAGGGTAGATTGAAAGTATTAAATTCCTTTTGCACGTACGACAAAACTACAGTACTCTAACTTACGTACGTACATTTCTACGTACCTTACAGCACTGCAGCTGGAATGATACGATACTACAAGTCGAAACTACAAACGATCAAGTCATATGCACCTTTAGTGTTTGGAATAATGAGACTCAGAGATCATACCTTTCTCTATGTGATATTGGAGTACGATCAAACCAGAGGTGCAATCATCATTCTGACACCCAAATTCGATACTTAATGATTGAACAACAATCATTCTTACAATCGAAGTTCGATACTTAGTAATAGGAGAAGAACACACACTAGAGGTTCGCACATGCAATCTCTTGTTAAGTGTGCTGTTTTCAAGAAAAGACAGCAGAGGTTCGCATACTTGCTCATGAACCTGTCTTCTGCTGTATAAAATACGTGCTGCATTAGCGGCAGTACCGATCTTTAAAAGAGATACTTGCTCTCCAGCAAGGATCATCTCTCTATCTCATACTTTTAGATCATTTGATTATTCAACCTTAAACCTTGCACCAGGCGCCCTTGCGTCCTACTGTAGAACTACAAGCCTAAGATCTAACTGATTGTGTCATTTGTCGATAGTCAGAATAGATCTGATTGAACTAGCGTTCAATCGTCGTGGATATCAGAGAAATATTAGAACACAACAGACCGGCACCTCCACCGGCCTGCAGCTACAACTCCTACTGATCTTCTTCGCCTTTGGATTGAGTCAGCTCAACAGCCAGTTTCAAAAGGAAATTAACAGATTAACAGTCGCAAGCTTGTTGAAGCTTGCAGAAGAAGACAACAGTAGAAGCACTCGACGAAGAAACAATCCGACAGCAGATCATCGATTGACTTGACAGAAGGGTCGACGATCAATAGTTCTCTGATCCGATTACACACGACAAAGACCATCAACAGACAAGCCGTTTGTCTTTAATAGAAGCCCATTGCATTGGACACGCCAACAGCAATATCGCTATCCAAGGACCACGTTCCCTGGACTATATTTTTTTTCGCGTCTACACACCTTGTGACACCATCTTGTCAAGGACACATTGACGTCCATCATTTGATTGCGCTAAGCACCATAAACCACCAACTGCAATTATCAATCGATAATTGCCTTAATCTATCCGTGATATACAACAATTGCCGCGCATAAGGCCAAGCAATTGAAAGCCAACAACAACAACAACCAACGACGCAACGAAAAACAAAACAAACACAAATTTTGTTGCTCCTCCAACCCCTTTTACTCAGTAAAAGACCTAGCAATTCCAGGACAAGCCAAAAATAGCGGTTTTCGAATAACGGCGAGATTGCAGCTACCCAATTCGTCTAGCTCATTCCAAGGCCCTCGAATACGCGTCCCTTCTGTATTACTGAAGACACCAATATTGGTCTGGTCGTCGGACTCAAGATATTGATTGAGATACTACAGTTTGAGCTGTACTCAGCGATTTCTCAGTAACGGCGAACACAGAGCAAATCAGCTTGTTTTGCTCACACCAAATTCGTTTCGCTCCTACCACGATCCAGCAAGTCACTTGATTTCACTTTCCCCAAGACCTAGATACGTCCGGATCTTGCCGTTCATACCTCACAAATAGAAGGCCTCTACGCGTTCCTGTATTCGTTACTTCTTTTCTTCCAGACCAGCCAAGCCTCCTACACGCCTCATCGAAGGCGGAATTTTCCTCTCTCAATCAAAGAAAGACAATCCGACAGCGGATCATCGATTGACTCGAGAAAAGGGTCGACAATTGATAGTTCTCTGATCCGACTACACACAACTCAACCTCCTCTGGCACCACCTACGATTATGGCGCCTGACCAACAGGATAACCCTAATCAAGAAGATGAAGAGGATGTTCCCATCTCAGACCTCTTCCCATCATTTGATCAAGCGCTAGCCACATTCCTACACGACTCCTTTGATATCACAAAGGAATCCAACAGCATTTTGTGTGAGGCGCTCATCACTAGCCAGTATAGGACATGGTCAGATTTCCTATTCATTGAAAGCATGGATGATCTTGCATATCAAGACAGGGGAACAAGGATACCACTCGCTTGGCATGTACAGCTAAAGCTACAGCAATTCATTGATTTTGGTTGACACCTCACCGAACAGGGTCTAGCCTGGGAAGAACGCAACCATTGCACCAAGGAAGCTTTCAAGGACTACTGTCGAGGAATCGTCAAAGCCAGGAGAGACTCTGCAGCTGACGGTGGAGTAGTGACCAATCGCGCCACACTACTACCAGATGGACCAGGCCGATCGACAAAACCAATCGACCAGCTCAAGTATGAGTCATGGCTCAGAAAGTCACGGGACGAGACCACATTCCCAGTGCTACAAAATGATGCAAGGTTTGAGCATTGGCTTGTAAAATTCAAGGCCAAACTGGAAACATCTGATATAGATACCCATACATTCCTTGATCCTAACTGGCCCAATCTACCACTTACAGGGTACCCCAAGGCCCTTCATGACAAACAATGTGCATTCTTCTGGACACTCCTCCGGCATGTGTTCCAAGGTGATTTTTCTTCCTCATGTGTGTTGTACCACCAATGGATACGCAATGTTTGTCAGGCTTACTTTGATTTCGCCGAGTTCCACAATCCAGTGTCATCTCCAGCAGCTGTTTCGGTACGGCCTTCCGCTGTTGTCAATCCCGTGACGCCCCCCACAACCCGAGTGACATCTCCACCGTCTGTTCCTTTCTCTAGCAGTGCTCCCACTGTCCACCAAAGCACTCCTACTTCTGCCTGCTAAACTGATGTCTATTCCACTGTTGACAATCCTGAGATCCCTACAGGACTCCCTGCTAGTAGTTCCAATCCTGGATCAACTGCTGATTCCACCTCCACCGGTACTTCTTCCTACACTTGGAAATATTTCCCCCGCACTGATTCAGTTCGATTCAGCAAAGTTACCTCCACTCCTAATATTGTTCCAGCAGACATTCCTACTGGAGATGTTCCCTCTAAACATGATCATGAGCCACATTGCACTCGTGCTCGAACTTCCTATCCATCTCCAGCCAACTCTCGTTGGACATTATACCCTCAGTCTGAAACCGTGGTATTTCATTGTGCCTGTTCTGCTCCCCAGCCTTCTTGCATTTCTTCTTTGCAACTTCCACCATCTGGGGCATCTTCTATAGATAGTGTCGTTTCAAGCTCAGTTACGAAGCCTCTTTATGGGGCATCCTTTTGTCCAGTTTGGCAGTCATCTGCGTATCCAGTTCGGAAGCCTCTTTATGAAGCACATTCTATGACCTACGATTCGCCTGCTGTTTGCATCACCAAACGACATCGTGATGCTATCAAGCTCAAGCTGTATCACCTACATGCCACTCTCTTGTTTGCTAACTGGATTTACAACGACGTCACCTGACATCTCCGATCAATCCATTGACAATTAATTTGCTTCGATTGATACGGATACCATTCACTACTATGATACTAGGATGTCTACAATTCAATCAGCGATCAATCAATTCCTACGATTCAATTGATGAACAAATCATCTCCGATCAACTGCACGGTTACATTGATTGCCACAATTCAATATATGATCAATCGATGCACGATTACATTGATTGCCACAATTCAATATATGATCAATCGACGGTTTTTGATGCTGCTCAATCGATTTCTACCATTCAATCTCCCACGATCTCTACAATTCGTGCACACCTAAGATCGTGTTTGATCCATCAATCCTCTTCAATTCTTTGACACGATTTGATATTTCCAATCATGGGGCACACTTAGATCTACGATCAACCTACCCATCATCAAATTACAATTGGAAACTCGCCTACGATTATGATACGATCAATCAATCATATCCGCTTTGATTACGAATGACTTGATACTTCGGCTCTGGATCCACAAATTGATAGGTCTTTACATTTCTACGATTTGATATGTGATCATCTAACTCGATTCAAGATCAAAGCTACAATTTTGATACTATGATTATGATAGTTTTCACAGACCGGTGATTCAGTCGGCAATTCAAGCTTTGATCACGATTGATAATTCTTCTACAATCAATCAATCGTCTCCAATCCTACTCACTACACTTCTAGATCCATTCCATGATTGATATTTACGATCAATCGTTTTCTATGGCTTGATATTTGTATCAATTATACGATCCACATAAAGATCTTCCATTCCAAACAAGTTGGTATCTACGAATCTACGATTTGACCTACGATCAAATGGATATAAGATTGAACTGTTTGATATACGCCACTTGATCCACCCGCATCAAGTTAAGTACAATTGAACCAGTCCTAGTCCCCATTAGTCAGCACCTGCCATGATGTCCTTCCGGCTCCCTTGCAGGGGCACTTCTTCTGTACAAGACAGCCATCACGACTACTTGCAAGTCCTCCTTTCCAATCATGGGGCACAACATTGATTCCACAATATTGATCATCCGACTCGATTATCTGTTTCATGTGATCAATCAGTATATCACGATTTGATCAAGTTACTCGATCTCTGATCAAACGAATTGTATGTTTGACACGTTCTATCTACAAATTGTCCTTTGTCGGCGATTCAATCTTCAATTTTTTACGATATGATACATGATCACTCTACTACCCATTCATCAATTAGATCAATTGGTTCCTATGATTAGATTGACAATACTACGATTTGATTCCATATCTATGATCACAATTCGATCACTGGACTTCAGTGGACTTGTATGGATCTAAATTTCACGCGTGTTCTACGATTTGAAATATGATTTGATCTACAATTTGATATACAATTTGATCTACGACCCATCTATGATCAATCTACGGTCGATCTAAGATCAATCTACGCTCCAACGATACATATGATCCTCCAATCCGATCAACCGATATTTGAGAATCTACGATCAATCAATTTCTACGATTTTCGATTGTGATTGTATTCGACCAATCGACTCTGTTCACGATCCAATTGCGTCATACGTTTCGAAGCGGCGAATACTCAAGCATCCATTCCTTTCAAGCCGGTGTCTACGAATCGACTTCCTACAAATCGATTTCTATGATTCATTCCAAGATAGGTATCTATGATCAATCGATTCCTACGACTTGATATGTAATCATTACATCTATCTCAATTCAAGATCGTCTCTTTCTAGGATCTACGTTTGATATGATATTATGAGCCTACGTCTTTACGACTCAAATTGATTCTACGATCCGACTTACAATCACATTTGATGTCCTATCTACGATACTTGATCCATCCGCATCAAGTTAGGAAGTACGATTGAACCAGTCCTAGTTTGTATCTACGACTTGTTCCCCGATCGCATTCCGTCCAATCCATCGTTTTCTATTATTTAATCCGCAATCTATCAATTGTCTTGATACAATTTGGATAGGATTGCAGCCAATCTCTGTATCTACGATCAATCATCTAAACATGAGGTGTATCCACAGATTTAAAATTTGATTCTACGATTCGATCTACGATCAATTTTGATGTCTTATCTACAATACTTGCCCCATTCGCATCAAGTTAAGTCTGATTGAACCGCCTACTCTATGATACCTCGGACATCTACATCAATTTACAATTGAAAGATCCGATTCTACAATCGTATTGATTTCCCTGCATATACAAAGCAAGAAACCAATTGATTCTATTCTATGATTCGCTTGCGTCAAGAACTCGATACTCAATCACTTTCCTATGCTTCGAGCTCCGACCAATTGAATACGGTACTACAATTGGATCCACGATCAATCAATCCATCGTCTTGGCTTTGATATGGTTCCTTCCGTCCTCCCGAGTAAGAAGATGGGGCATATCTCATACTCTTGGTGACATACGTGCGTACTCACGGAATTTTGTTTGTTCTTCTTACAGAGATAAAGCTTATGCTTGATCTCGTGCAAGAAGATGGGGCATATTAAATTCCTTTTGCACGTACGACAAAACTACAGTACTCTAACTTACGTACATACATTTCTACGTACCTTACAGTACTGCAGCTGGAATGATACAATACTACAAGTCGAAACTACAAACGATCAAGCCATATGCACCTTTAGTGTTTGGAATAATGAGACTCAGAGATCATACCTTTCTCTATGTGATATTGGAGTACGATCAAACCAGAGGTGCAATCATCATTCTGACACCCAAATTCGATACTTAATGATTGAACAACAATCATTCTTACAATCGAAGTTCGATACTTAGTAATAGGAGAAGAACACACACTAGAGGTTCGCACATGCAATCTCTTGTTAAGTGTGCTGTTTTCAAGAAAAGACAGCAGAGGTTCGCATACTTGCTCATGAACCTGTCTTCTGCTGTATAAAATACGTGCTGCATTAGCGGCAGTACCGATCTTTAAAAGAGATACTTGCTCTCCAGCAAGGACCATCTCTCTATCTCATACTTTTAGATCATTTGATTATTCAACCTTAAACCTTGCACCAGGCGCCCTTGCGTCCTACTGTAGAACTACAAGCCTAAGATCTAACTGATTGTGTCATTTGTCGATAGTCAGAATAGATCTGATTGAACTAGCGTTCAATCGTCGTGGATATCAGAGAAATATTAGAACACAACAGACCGGCACCTCCACCGGCCTGCAGCTACAACTCCTACTGATCTTCTTCGCCTTTGGATTGAGTCAGCTCAACAGCCAGTTTCAAAAGGAAATTAACAGAAAGATCCACCACCAAATACTCTTGAAAAAATGATTACGATCAAAATAAGCATCGCTCTTTGGTCTTGAAGAATCTTAAAGCGGCACTGAGTAGTGAGTCCTATGGAACGGATGAGTTTGTAAGAAACCTCAGTTTGGAGGTTACAACATGTTTCGCTGCATTGATGACAAGAGTTTACCTTGTATCCAGAATTATTGAATCCGAACCTAGGCCAGATTTCAGGAACACCATGTCTACTACATCTCTGGCAGAGAAGAGGGGGAGGGGAAAGAAGAAAAAGTCCGACACCACGTTCAGTGACGTGGGCCCTATTTCCCATCAAATAGATGTGATGGTGAATTTGTTTTGTACGTACTTGACAATGGCGTGACTGGAGTGTTGGGATTATTGACCATGAAGCAAATAAGCGAGCGATTCAAGGACTACGAACATGAGTAACAAGTGGTTTAACTTCAAGTCACTGTTACGGAATGTTCATGACAAAACAGGTGTGGGTTCTCTGTATGGGCGTAACGTCGTGAACTACGCAACAATTAAGGAGTACATGATAATGCACCGTGAGATCTTGGTTTGGTACATGACGAATGTACAATATCCACGAGGGGCGGACTATACATCTGACGGTTTGTGTTTCCATACCAAAGGCCAGAATTGTTCTCCACGTGCCTCAAAAAAAATACGTCAATTCCATGAAGAACTTCTAGGACTGCCTTATGGCAAAGTCCTCACTCCGTGTTTCAATGAGTCATAGCTACAATCAGGTTGACTTAGACAAACATTTTAAGTTGCAGCATATTAAATGCTTAAAATTCCTTGCCCACACACAGGCTACAGTTGGTAGGTCCAATCCAATCTGATCATTATGTGTGCAACAAAACGATGATGAATATAACAGGAAGGAAGAACAGCATTTCATGAGGCCCTTCCTAATCTTTGGGTTCACTTTCAAGGAAAGTCGAAACGAACTTTTACCACCATAAATCTTCGTCACCTTGACATAAAACTTTTGACACACCAAGATTTCTATCAATATTTCTTACCCAAATTATTTCAGAATTCCTTCATCTTGGGAACCACGGTACTTTGGGAGGAGAAGTGGGTACCAGTAGGATTTCATCGAACAAGGGGACATGAACATTCCGAAAACTGGGTAAAGTGTTATTACCACTTCCATTCTCCATTGATATTCCACTACGTCCTCAACTACAAGGACACAGTTTCCAACTATTATAACATATATTTCACCGTGCAAACTTGGCACCGGAAAGATAGATCTGGCACATTTCACCGTTACCAAAGGAATCATATATTTGGTGAAACAATGGTTGATTACAAAATTTGTCGATCACGGCACAAATCTTGGGGTGAACGTGGTCCTTTCTTTGGAAACGGCATGTAGTCTGTTCATTTCTCAAGTATTATGTGCATCAATGATTCGAGTTGATGGCATTGACTCCTCCTTTGATTGTTTGATTGATAATGTTTGTAAGAAAATTTTACCTAAAGTCTTAAAATCCCCACACAAGGGGGTTTTCAGTTACAATCATGTGATGGAAACAATTGAAGATTTGTTATTGACCAAAAGGAGATTTCTTGGAGGAGCAATGCTACCCAAATTGAGCAAGGAAAATGTTGCCTATTTTCAAAGGAATGATTGATTGTACATTTATTCCTATGGCCGGGGTTTTGACTAAGACACAGTTTGCCCATGTCAAATTTGAACAATTTTGCAACCAGCAACTTTGTCCGACGTTCCGATTTTCCAGTACTTAAAACACGTAGACTTCTACACAGAATTCCTTATACTCTTTTCCCCCTCTATCCCTTTACCAATCCAGATACCAGGCCCCACACCTACCATCTGCGACTTGCTCCTTCTGTTGCTGTTATTGGTTGGTTGTCTGCTTGCTGGCTTCCTTTGGTTACTTTGGACTGTTCTTCCCTTGCCGACGTTGGGCTTCCGAACCGACACATAATTTTCTACGAGGGTTCCAGTACAGTTTCTGCGTAGCAGACTGCGGCTCCGATACGCTCAGGCCCATAACTCTCCACACTACAAAGTCGCCGCAACTCCTCTGACAGCTGACCCATCTTCACCACACGAAGCTCCATCATCACACCAACACGACAACGGTCCCCTACCACAAGCCGTTGCCTGTTTGCCCTTCCTATTGCTTCTCCATCCACGGTCTCTCTTCCATCAACTGTTTCCTTTCTGCCAACCCTCTGCTTCGCCGACGCCCTTGAGTGCACCATCTCCTCCACGTTTGATCTCATCCATCATGGCCTCCCCTAGCTCTTCTCTCACCCTCTACGGCGATATTACCTTTCCTTTAGACCAGGTTGATATTGCTTCTCTCCTCTGTCTCCTTGCGACGCTTCTCGTTCTGCTAAGACCCAGCACGCCGATCCCGCGCCCGCACCTCCATCCGCACCTCCATTGCTTCAATCGACCCATCCAACTGCTGCTCTCTTGCTCGCCACTCCTCTGATCCAACTCATTCAACCAGCAACCGCTCCATCGCTCCCATCGCTCGAACCCTCCCCCAACCGCTTTCGCATCAATTTACTCTGATTCCCGTCACCGAATTTTCGAATTTTCCTTGCTTCTCAGTCACAGAATTTTCGTTGCTTCGATTCGACCCCTCCCCGCCTTATCCTTCTTGTCAACGGCTTCCCCTCTCTCTTGTGGACACGCCGGTACCATCCCTGTTCCCTGACTCCAGAAATTGACTGAGTTATCACGTGTTTCCTCATCAGTTTCCCCTACTACGATTCCCAGCATGCCTACCCCCACCACTCCTCCTAAGCCCTTTGCGAGCCGCCCTTCCGCTTCTTCCCCTAAGAAGAGACTCCAGGCTTTCCCCTTCCCTGTCTTCTTCCTCTGCACGTGGCTCTCGATATCCCAAGCGCGCCCACCTGAAGAAGTCCTCCCCCTCCCCTACCCCAGCAGCTCCCACCCAGGCCACTCCCTCTCCTTCCTCTCTTCGTCCCCGGAAGGATTCATCTCTGTCTGCTTCCTCTTCCTTGGCCAGCCAGTCCTCTGTTACCTCCATGTCTGTCTCTTCCTTGGATTCCTCTGTGGCCTCCTCTACTTGGTCTGCTAAGAAGCCTGCTCCGCGTCGGGACTCCAAACAGCCAGCCCTTAAGTCTCCTCCCCTTCAGCCTCCCGCCCTCAAGCAGCTTGTCCTTACTCCCTCAGCCCTTCCGCTGCCCCTATGCACCCTCCTCTTCCCGCGCCTGCCCTTCTGACCCCAGCTCTTAAGCAGTCTCTACTCCAGCAGTCCCCCTCCCTGACTCCCTCCCCTGGCTTGGATTGTCAAGCACTTCGTAAGCAGGCTCTGGCTGCTGCAAACCAGGCCCACTCTGCCTCTTTCATTTGGTGCTTTATGGTGATGGTCGTTGCCCTACTCCATCTTCCATCCAACACCTCCGGAAGTCGCCAGCCCAGACCTGGGTCTGGAATGCCTCTCCTAGTCCCACCCACTTCTTTAGCAAGAAGGATGGATGTGACAAGAAATCCATTCACGATGTGTGCCGCCTCTCAGTTGCTCTGGTGTATGCCTCAGTCAATCCCGATGCTCCTGATTGGAGGTCTGCTACTTTGGAGTCTCTGGTTTCCCTTGCTTTGGCCTGCTTCCAAGGCTCTGCAGAGTGGACCAAATCCCCTCCCGGCCAAGCCCTTCAGAAATGCCTCATTGGTCTTGCCAAGATGTCTCCTGAATGCTTTGATGACCTGTACTGTGAAGGCAACCTTATGCCTAGCACTGAAGGGCAGGTTTGGCTGCCTGCCAACAGGGTCCTTGGCTCTCACTGGTTCTTCAAGACCAAGCCTCCTGCTCCTGCTCCCACAGCCGCCTCTGAATCCTCCACCCAGGTGTCAGGCTCTTGGTCTGTCTCCTTTCTTCCTTCTGTTGGTGCTGCTTCGGTTATTTCATCTTCTGTTGGTCACTTTCTTCAGCGGCGTGGGGTTTGCTCCAGTGATTCCAGGGCTCCAGGTTGATGTCACTGAAGGTACCAAGTGCTCCTACAGCTCCTACTTCACCCTGTCTCTCCCCAGGCTGATGTCACCTTGCCCTAGTGACTTGTACGATGAAATGCTGGAGTCCCTGACTGATGCTCTAAGCTTGCTCTGGTCTGTAGACCAGAAGCTGGTCCTCTATGTTTTTCCTTCCCGCGCCAGCATCAACCCCAAGGCCAAGCCCATTCCCAAGCTTTGGTCTACCCTGCCTGACCGGCGAACTCTTGAACTTTACGTTGCGTCACTCTGGCTCAGGGCTAGAGCTGCCCCCCACCTCAGGTTCTATATGGGCCACAGTGTCCCCGTGGATACTTTGCTGTCCGACACTCTCCTTCAGCGCCTCCAGGACCGTGAAATGGACTTCAAGTATGATCACATTCAAGCCTCCACTACTGTCACCTGTGGTTTTCTCCTAGGGTCCTATATGCAGAGTTTTGATCTTGATCATTACAATGCACTGCTCCAGACTCATCCTTGGTTTCAAGCCTTCCCTATTGCTGTCATCCGGAAGAACATTTGGCTAGACAATTCAAGAACTCCTGATCCCTCCCCTGTTCCAGCTGCACATATTTTGTGTGATTCTACCAAGCGTTTTCAGACTGTCAAGCTTTTGAAGGCCCAGTTCAATCGCTGCTCTGCTTCTGATATAGCATCCCTTCCTGATGGTAAATTCTACAAGTTTATTGAGACTGCTACCAATCCCTCTGACCGATGCCTTCCCCCTTCCAAGCTGAAGACCCCTCGTCAAGCCAAGCACCGTCAAGCCAAGTTCATCAAGACCCATGACACTGCTTCTGTTCTAGGTGTTGTCGACTTGGATCTTCCTGTAGATTTGGGCCACGGCCTGGGTGCCACCACATTGCACCGTGTTCTTCTGGGCATCCGTACTCGGGACAACTGGTCTTGGCCACTGTTTCTCTCCGTTGACACCAGCTCCTATCGTGGTGAAATCCTGGCCCTGTACAATACCACTACCTCAGCTGAAGCTCAAACCATGCTGTCATTTCTCCCTATCTTCCTGGAGGCTCGGTATGGCTCTTGTGTTCGCCAATGGTTTTCTACTGAGTATCTCACTGAAATGGAGGACTTTCATTGGGATCCCACTGAAGGATGGGTTGTTGAAAATGCCCCTGCGCCGGACCAAGAGCCAGTGGATGCTCTTCCCTTCTTTGGTAGTGGTGATGCCTGTGATTGGAAACTTGTTGATGATGATCTGTCTATTGACTCCACTTCCAATGCTGTTACCTTTGACCTTGATATGCACTTCTCCTTTCAAGTTCATGAGGACAGTGGTGGGTGTGGTTTTGATGATGGCCAGTCCATGTCTACTCTTGCTACCGGCACTTCCAACATCACTTCTGTTCTGGGTGCCACTCCAACTGCTGCCTCCCCCGGTGGCACTGCCATGGCTGAAACTTTGCCTCATGCTGCCAGGTGCCTCTACAGCCCTCCACTCTCCTCTGCGCTCAGGCCTTACCTTCATTGCTTTCTCCCCCAGCAACAATGCTAGTGTCAGCAAACTGAGTCATGTCAATGCCTCCACCAGCTCTGCTTCCAGCTTCTCTCCTCTCCTGTGCGACAGACACGGTATGCATCTGATCATGGTTAGGGCCCCTTGCATCAGGCCTGGTGGAATGCCTACCTCTCCAAATTCCATCCTTTGCATCCCTCAGTTTCCCTTCCTCTTCTTCAGCTCCTTCTGTTTCCCGTTGTGTCTCCTCCACCGTTTTTCTCCTAGCCCTGCACCAGGCCTCACTCCTTTTGCTTCCCTCAGCATTGCTTTTGGCATGCCTCCCAGATGCTTCATCCCGGGCTGCATCCAGTGTCACCACCAGTGTGGCTCCAACTGGGGCTCTCAGTGTTTCACTTTGATCTGCACACCCTCCCTGTGCTTCCCCCAGCAATGCTTTTGACGTGCCTCCCAGTGCTTTATCCAGGGTTGTATCCAGTGCCACTGGGGCTCCCAATGCTTCACCATTTACAGAACTCAGTCTTTCTCCTAGCCCTGCCCCAGGCGCTTCCCCCAGTGCTGCCATCTTCCTCCTCCGTGCGACAGACACGGCTTGCTTCTGATTATGGTTAGGATATCTCCATCGGGGCCTGGTGGGAGGTCCCCCAACTCCATTTCCCCCCTGGATTCATCCAGTCCTTCTTCCCCCTCCCCGTCTCCTCCTATTTCCCCCCTTGTACAATCTGATCTTCATGGGGACATCCTTGTTGCTAAGGATGCTGATGATTTTGGCCATCTCTTTCCTTAGGCTCCTTCCTCCAACTCCACCCTCATTACCTTCCAAAATATTGGTCCCCAGCGGAAGTCAGCCTTCATATCTCGCTCTTGTCACAACTCTTGGCAAGTTGCTCAAAGTAAGGCTGGGGTTGCTCTCTATGCTGAGCATTGTCTGAATGAACCTCAGCTTCCTCTCTGTGACCTTTTCCACTCTCACATCAAACAAGAATACCCTTCCAGTTTCTCCTACCTTGCTAGCAACAAGCATGAGGCCTCCACCGGTACTTGGCGCCTCCCTGGTGGCACGGGTTTTACCATTGATCGGCTCTTTCATTCTCACAAGCTTGCCCATGGGGCTGATTCCTCTGGGCTCAGATGGTGGACCTTTGTCCGGTTTCAAGGCAGGGCTCAAGCTACGGTTACCATCTTTTCTGCCTACTGCCCTGTAGAAAATGACAGGGACCTTGGCTCTGTTTGGAACCAACACTGTCGCTACTTCCAGGCTGAAGAGGATCTTCCCTGTCCCAACCCACGCATCCTCTTTCGCCGTGACCTCACAGCTGCCCTTCAGGCGTGTTTAGAGGCTGGTGACTCCGTCATTTTAGGGATTGATCATAATTCTGATAATTCTGATGTCCGGTCTGATGGTCTTTCCTCTGAGCTCAAAGCACTTGGCTTCAAGGATGCCATCTTGACTACACACCCTTCAACTTCCCTCCCTGCCACCTACAACAGGAATACCACCAGGACTCCCATTGATGCCATCTGGGCTACTGAGCATGTTGATGTCTTCCGAGCTGGTTACTGTGCAATTGATGGTGCGCAAGGCATGGCCTCTGACCATTGATTGCTTTAGATCGAAGTTTGTAATGGCAGCATCATGGGCAAACATCTTCCACCTCCTGTGCAATCATCTCTCCTTCGCCTGAAATCTTCCCACCCTCATCTTCGGCAGCGCTATCTCAAGTCGGGTGAAACATGCTTTTGCTACTGCTGGTGTGTTTGCCCTTTGGACCAAGCTTGAGCATCTGGTGGCGCAGTATTTATCTTGTGATACCACTGTGCGAGACACTCTCATCACTACCTATGATGTCCTCCATGCCACCTCTGCTTCCATCAGGCTGTCTGTTGAACAACATCTTTGCCGGCTTTGCACAGGCATGATCCCTTGGTTTCCCAAGCTCCAAGTCTACCGTGACACAATTGATTTCTGGAGGCAGATCGTGTAGCTCCAGCAGGGTGTCTCCACCAGCCACATCATTGTGAAGCGCTTGGCATGTAAGCTTTCCTTATACAAGGGAGAACACTGTGACCTTGTCACTGCTGTCCTCCATTTGAAGCAAGCCTACAAGTAATACCGCGCCATCAAAATTCTGGCTCCTTCTTGGCGTGACTTCCTTCAACCAAGGCTTGGTGGATGCCCTTCTTGCTGAAGGCAAGCCCCACAACCAGAGTGCCTCCCAGATTCGGGCACGCATGCGCCGTAAACGGCTCCAACGGGATCTCGGGCTTGCTGCCCGCTCTATCCGCGGTTGTCTTCATAAGACTGCTGTTCTGAAGGCTGTTGCAGTTTGACCTGATGGCACTGAAGCAAGTCTTCGAGTCTCAGTCCACTATGGTGCCAGCCGTGGCTGCATCCAATGTTTGCCATCAGCAACAATGCCTAGACACTCCCTCCATGTCCCCTTCTTTCATCCAGTCCTTCAGCTACTTGGGAACTGGCCCTACCTCAGCTGAGGTCCTTGCTGGCACCTACATTCCTCCTCCAGGAATTGACCCGTACCTGACTGAATTCCTTACTTACCTTCAAGTGCCTGCTTCTATTCAGCTTTTGGCTCCCTTTGACTATTCTGTTAGCCCTGCTGACAATGCTGCTGCCTGGAAATGTCAGAAGGAACGCACTGCTGGCAAGCCTTCTTGCCTCAGTTCTGCCCACCACAAATCCTTTGCTTTGGACACCCAGCTGAATCCCTTTGACACCTTGATATGGACTGCTCCTCTGCTCGCTGAATTCTCGCCTTCTGCTTGGCAGGTTATCACCGATGTTGAAATCTTCAAGAAACCTGGTGAATACCGTGTTGACAAGATGAGTATCATCCAACTGCTGTCTCCTGAGTTTCAGATCAACAACAAGATGATTGGTAAACGCATTCTAGCTCATGCTAAACACGCCAATGCGGTGGCAGTTGACCAGCATGGCAGCCGGAAGCATCACAAAGCCATCAACACCTGTCTCAATAAGAAACTCATCTGTGATGTCCTCCGTCAGAAGCGCCGCTCCGGGGCGGTTGCCATGAATGATGCCAAGGGCTGCTATGATTGAATCTCCCATCCCATTGCCAGTCTCACCCTTCAGAGCTTTGGGATTCCGGCTCATGTTTGCCAGGTGCTACTTTCCACTCTCCAGCGTGCCACCCATCACATTAAAACTGGCTTTGACCGGTCCGGTCCTGTGTATGGTGATGAATCTGTTCCTCTCAGTGGGATTGGACAAGGCAACGGTCTTGGCCCTACTCTGTGGGCTCTGGTTTCTACTATCCTCTTCAGGATGATGCAGAATGCAGGACATGGGGTCCATCTACTCACCTCCCTATCCCTTCAGCTTGTTTCTTTGGTTGGTTTTGCTTTTGTGGATGACACCGATCTTTTCTGTGCTGGTGCCTCCTCTACTACTTCTGGTGAGGCTCTGGCTGCTGATTTCCAGGCAGCTTTAGATCGCTGGGATGGAGGTCTCATTGCTACTGGTGGAGCTATTGAACCTGCTAAGTCCTTCTGCTACTTGATTGATTTCAAGTGGACTGGTTCTGGTTGGGACTATCGCTCTGTCAATGAAATGCCAGGTGTTTTCACCATCACTGACAAATCTGGTGTCCGTGCATCACTCACTTGTTTTGAAGTTGATCACGCTGACAAGACTCTGGGTGTCTACATTTCTATGGATGGCAATGAGGAAGCTCAAGTTGCTCACCTGCAGACCCAGTCCCAGTCCTTTGGATCTCAAATGAGGTCCTCCAAGTGTGAGAAGAACACCTCCATCTACACCTTCAAGTACTCATTTATGAAGTCTTTTGAATATCCCATGCCCGTCACTCAGCTCAGCGCTTCTACCTGGACCCGAATTCTCCAACTAACTCTGGTCCCAGTGCTCAACAAGGCAGGCATGCCTTGCAACTTTACTCGCAAGGTCTTCTATGGTCCTTCTCTGTATCAAGGCTTTGGTTTCATTCACCCATTTCTTCTCCAAGAATTCAGCCACATTGCTACTCTATTTCAGGAATCTGTCCGTGTCTCACAGAATGGCCATATTCTCAGGCTTACAGCTGAAGCCTTTAGGCTTGAACTGGGAATTCCTTTCCATCTTGGAATTACCCCCTACCAGCCTTATGCATCTTATATCACTCCTTGCTGGTATAAGCATGTGTGGCATTTCTTTTCCATGCACCCAGTGAGTATGGTTGAAGACTTCCCTACACTTCCTATTAAATTCCTTTCGTGCCCAGAAGTACCAAAGCTATCCGATGGTAGATATCCTATTCGTACAAATCAATGAGTCCCGTATCAACCAAAGTAATCAATTCCCACGGCATATCGATTCCCACTCCCATTGCGCATTGACGGTGAGCAATCTCTGTTTTATAATATTGCCATTGTTCTTCGGTGAGCAAACTCTGATTTCATAAAGTATCACACGAGCTACAGGAGCAATTCCTGATCTTAATGATAAACATATCATGGAGTCTTCCTAACGGAACAAGAGAAGAAAACCGTTGGCGTGTGATTCTCACACAATATATATATACACACAGATATATACGGTCAACGACCAATGCATGCACGGAAATAATCAGCAAGTAATCTCATCACTACGCAACAGCAGTTGCAACGTATTTCACCTCAATAAAAGAGATATCTTGCATTTCAGCAAGATTTCACTTTATCTCATACTTTTAACATTCAACTGATTTATATCCCAAAATTCACACTAGTTGCTACCAACTATCTGTAATCTACATTACTAAGGTCTGTCTTGCTGTATCTGAATAAGTCACAGTAAGAAGAGATCTGGCGTTTCCATAGTCTTGCCTGTAGTCCGATTATCCGTTGCCGAAAGTATCCAATCACAATTGTCACGCATAGAGTACAATCATTCGTCTACTAACACACTAACGCAGCGCTTGCTGTTCATCAGAAGCCCTTGAATCAGACTCTCAACGGATCAGGATTCAGAAGGAAAATAATAGATTAACAGTCGCAAGCTCCAAGGTGGCTTGCACACAAAGAACAGGAACAGAATTGAACACAATCCCTACGCTGGCATATGCCAATTCGCACATCGTCTACGGAGCAGTTTCCTTTCACCACGCGATTCATCCGACGAAATCGGAATCATCACCAAGACTGAACATGCCTGCCAACCTATTTGGTGGTGGGGACAGCACAGGTGATGGCGCTGCCGCTGCTGTAAACAGTTTTCCTAGTTTTGATACCCATATGAAGCTGATACTTCTAACCATATTCCGCCTAACAAAGGGAAGCCGATAGCAACCTGTGTGTAGCTCTCCGAGAGGGAGGATTATGTGAGTGGCCGAACTTTCTCGACGCACTCATCGAACCTGATTTTGCCCTGCAAGCTTACCTATACTCAAAGTGGGCTACCAACCCATCTCCATCGGTCCATCCAACGGACCATAGAGGCACTTGCGGAATTCTCGAGTGACCTACGCAAGGACGGGAAGAATTGGAAGGATGTAATGTCATATACGTATGAAGACTTCAGAACCTTCTGTTTGGAACACGCTCTGCGCCTTCAGAGTGAATCTGTCCTGAATCCCCCAGCTCCTCCACCGGGAACCAACAAAAAGTCACCTCAGCAAGTGAAGTACGAATCTTGGTGTCAAAAAGCACAGGATGAAAAGTCCTTTACGCCCCTCACAAATGACTCAAGATTCGAACACTTGGCTCAGTGGGTTTCAAGGCTAAACTCGAGGCATACGACATTGACACCAAAACATTCCTTGATGAAACCTGGCCTCCAGCTGCACTACAAGGTTATACACGTGACCTCTTTGTCAAACAGTGTGCCTTCTTCTGGGTTCTAATGTTGGAAGTCTTCAAAAGTGACTTATCCGCGTCATGCGTCCACAGCCATTCCATCACACGCAATGGACGTCAAGCATACTTTGATTTTGTGAATCTTCACAGCGAATCAAAAGCCAAAGTATATGACAACTCGACTCAATTGCAAGCCTTGGTGAAGTTGAATCTCAGCAACTGGAAAGAATCTAAAGTGAAGTTTATCACACATTGGTTTGAAGAATTGAATCACCTCAACAAGCTTCGTCCTCCCAACAAACCCCTTGAGTACCATACTGCAAAATCAGCATTATGTCAGGCATGCTATTCCAGCTTTCAGCTAAGTGAACAGTTTGCCAAAGTCAAGGATCCAGGTGGCACGAAATATTACCAGTGACAGATGCAGTTGCTGAGGCAGCTGCTATTCACAAACTCAAAATCACGCTCCTACTCGAAGCAACCCGACTCTGATTCTCAGTCCGCAATGTCGGCTCCTAAGTCCACAGTACGTGCACATGTACACGACTTCTCATCTGGACAAGGCCAAAACCATGACGACTATGCTCTCCCTATCGAATTCGAAGGTGACTACCAAGACTATGCAGGTATTCAAGGCTGGACGTTCACCTGACCCTACCACATGCCTACCCACTGGCATATGGAAGGCCCTATCACGTCAAGACATGAAGAGTTGGCTGAATTTTTTCCCGGAAGGCAAGAAAATAGTGGTCGCATCATTATGACGCAAATTGCTCCCAAATGATCAGCCGGATCCTAATGCTGTCAAACCCATCACCCAGGAAAGCATACACACATGGACATTCTGTCTCATTCCTAGAAGATAATACCTTGAGCGGCGATGCACATACCAATGCCTCAGCAGACCTCCATCCCGCTGTGGAAAACGACCGTAGAGGTGTCTTCCATGCATCACTTGGTGTATACAAGTCTCAGACTTCTTCCTCCAAGGACCAAAGACCCCTCAAGTCTTCCGTGTCGCCTGCACACCCTGCACGACTCCTTTCTGAGAATCCTGACATTTGGTACAAAAAGGACGGCGATACCCAGATACCTGTGGGAGCATCCTCTTATTCCGTCAATTTTCATCAATGGTATAATCCCGATGATGATCTGACCTTCCCACATGATAATCAAATACCATCGTACACCTATCATGCTCACAAAGCTATGATCACCAATCCCGGCTTCGCCATGGTCGACCGTGGTGCAAATGGTTGTATCATCGGTAATGATGCGTGCCTCACCTCCAAAGATATTCCGCCACGATATGTCAATGTCACAGGCATCAACAATCACCAAGTACAGAATATTCCCATTGCTACATGCGGCGCCTATTCCGTCTCGAATAGAGGTCCCGTCATCCTCATTTTCAATGAATGTGCATATACGGGTTGGCACCCCTCTATCTTGTCCTCCGGCCAGATGGAAGCATATTTCTCCACTGTCAATGACACATCCATCAAAGCGGGCGGTGGACAGGTAATCACCACCTCCGATGGATATGCACTGCCCCTTAGCATTCAACATGGTTTACCATACCTTGCCATGCGAAAGTATCCGACCATTGAATTTGACACTCTCCCACATGTTATCATGACATCCGATAAGCACTGGGACCCATCCGTTCTCGATACCACAATCAGTGCTAAAGATGAACAATTTCTTCAGAAATATCCTCCTCAGTCGCAACAACTTCCATATCCCGAATACTACGAATACGGAAACCCACGTTGTCTTGAAGGGTTAGATATCTCTGTATCCCCTGGCTCTTCCACGGTTACGTCTCTCAGTTTGTACTCCAGTCACTCCACTCGGTCTCCCTTTCTCCCTATTGATGATCATGGAACCAACGACCGCTCATTCTGGCTTACACCTACCGACTATGTTCACCAGGAGCGCCTCGCATGTTGTACTTCCTCTCCAATCTCTGGGACGGTCACTGCCTTTCCCACAGATTGTACTGCTAGTGATGCTACACATATCGCCACTACACCCCGTGTACGCTATCCCAACGAACATGATTACTTATCTCTGAAACCTTTCTTTTGCTGGGTTTCTACAGATCGCATCAAAGCTACTTTTGAAAATTCGACGCAATATGGTTCGTTAGCGGTTAGCCCTGATGGTAACATTTTCAAATGTTTTCATTCCCCCCAGCCAGCTATGAACGCTTGACCATTCAATGACAACGTCTTGTCTGATGCTGTCTATTCCGATGTCCCAGCAATTGATGGTGGTTCCAAACTGGTCCAGATCTTCTTTGGTCGGAACTCCCATATCATACATGTTGAAGAAATGCGCACCACCGGCGACTTTCTATCATGCTTTCAGAACTTCGTTCAAAAATGGGGCAGGCCTCTTCGCCTCCTATGTGATCATGGGAACTACCAATCTAGTAAGAGGGTCACCAATTATCTCAAAATGTTATGGATTGGACTCTGGCAAAGTGAAACCTATCACCAACACCAGAATCAATTTGAACGACGATATCAAACGTTTAAGCGTATTGTTAATCGCGTCATGGACCGTACAGGCACACCACCGCATCTCTGGCTGTTGTGCATGACATACGTTGCCAAACTCCTCAATGTTATTTCTGATCCTACTCTGTCGGACAAACAACCAATCTTCATTGCTACTGGTACACTTGGCGATATAAGCGCATACACCAGTTTCTTCTGGTTCGAACCTGTTTATTTTAAGACCAATGACTCCCCGTTCGGTACCCAGTCTACCGAACGCCTCGGTCATTTCGTCAACATTGCCGAACATGTTGGCAATGGACTTTGTTTCCGAATCTGGGATCCGAACACCAACAAATTGCTTGACCGGTCTGGTGTACGCTCTGCTCTTACACCTGAGTCTTGCAACAAAAGAGCTGGCCTCTTTACCGATGACGGCTTCATCAAATGGCGAAAGGCCAAGGATTCCTTACCCCGATTGTACGCCACTGGTGACGCTCCTACACTCACGAAACATGGGGAGCATACCACTACAGCTGGTCCCAATGCAGATTCCAAACCACAGGACGTCCCAACTACTCCTCCTCTTGGCATCTCAACTACTGATTCTGACACCCATCGCAGCCTCGCCACTCCTGCGGAACATGACGACACCACGCCATCTGTACCTACCGAGCAACCCGGTGCAACAACTCCCGCCTCTGGTAATCAGGTTATTCTTCAACCACCCGCCCACCCCTCGTTACCAAGCTTTCTTTATAAGAAGGTCGATGACAGCCCAAGCTGGTCCCCTTCTCCACTCCCTAACAACTATGGGGAGAGTTTTGATGGTCCTCCTACGGCACACATCATCCGATGGCGTTCTCCTTACTGAAGATGACTTTGATCCACCGGAGCTAGCATACTTTGATGTAAGTGACGTCACAACTCCACACACCAACCCCGCTACTCCTTCAGTAGACCCATCACAGGTAGTTGTTACCGATGAAGAAGGCAACGCACAATTTGACGATGATGGTAAACCTCTTACCATTCCTACGATCCCGATTGCCAATCTACAAGGAAGATCTTTCCTTGTAACCAACCCCGATGGTAGTTGAAAGCGTCTTACCATCCTCAATGTAGAAGGCGGTCTTGAATGCAATAACGACTTCATCAAGTTCAAGTGCAAACACGCTGATGACAAACTTGCCAATATCATTGCATACAATGATGTCATGAATTACACCCACTGCGATTCAACCCAAGAAGATGGAAAACTTTGGTCATTTCACCGAATCCTAGGACACCAAGGTCCACTGGATAACAAGCACCCTCAATACAAAGGCTCCAAGTATAACCTTTGGATTGAATGGGAAAATATGGAACAGACATATGAACCATTAGCCAACATTGCGGCTGATGATCCTGTTACCGTTGCCAAATATGGGAAAGACAACAACTTGCTTGACCTCCCAGGCTAGAAACGTCTCAAGCGAATCACCAATCTAGCACGACGAACCAAGAAACTTGATTGACTCGTGCACCAAGCCAAACTCCAGTCTTTCCGTACTACCCCACAGTACCAATATGGATTCAAGGTACCTCGTACCCACAAAGAAGCCCTCCAATTTGATCAAGCCAACGGAAACCACAAATGGGAAGACGCCACCACTCTTGAAATGGAACAGCTCAATGAATACAATACATTCATTGATAAAGGCGTGTACAAGACAAGCTCCATCCCACCCGGGTTCCAACAGATCAAGGTACACATGATATATGCTGTCAAGCACGACGGTAGACACAAGGCTCGTCTTGTTGCAAATGGTAATCTCACTGAGGCACCCATCCACAGTGTTTATGCCGGTGTCGTATCCCTCCGCGACCTACGTATGTGTCTGTTCCTAGCCGAACTGAACAGCCTAGAAGCATGGGGTACCGATATAGGTAATGCATACCTCGAAGCAGTTACTTGTGAGAAAGTCTGCATCAAGGCAGGTCCCAAATTCAGACCACTGGAAGGTCACCTATTGATCATCTACAAGGCCCTATACGGCCTCAGATCTTTGGGCAAGTGCTTTGGTGATTTACTAGCAGCTTGCCTTATTGAACTCGGCTTCGAAAGATCCCGCGCGGAACCCGAAATCTTCCTCAAGCCTGGAATGAACAAGCATGGGGAACGTGTATATGAACTCATATGCACATATGTTGATGATCTATGTCTTTGCATGGCAGATCCCAATTCTTTCCTAGAAATACTACAGTCGGAGCCTTACAACTTCAAACTGAAGGGATCCGGACCTATGAACTTTCATCTGGGTTGTGGATTTGAGCGCGACGCGCATGGTGTTCTTTGTATGAATCCCATCAAGTTCATCAAAAAGATGGAAGCATCTTATGAACAAATGTTCGGATGCAAACCTAGCACTAAGTTCCAGTCACCCATTGCGGAAAATGACCATCCCGAATTGGACTCCTCAGCTTTTCTCGAGGAAACTGGTATACAGAAATACCAAAGCATGATTGGTTCACTCCAATGGATCATCGCCATTGGACGATTTGATATTCAAACAGCCGTGATGACGCTCTCAAGTTTCAGAGCCCAACCGCGAGATGGACACCTTGACCGTGCCAAACGTATCTACGGATATATCTCCAAGTTTAGGCATTTTAAAATCAGGTTTCGCGTCGAACCCCCAGATTTTATATTGACTAAACCGGACACCATCGATTGGTCCAACACCGTCTATGGGGAGCAATCTGAGGAACTACCCGACGACGCTCCTGCACCACTTGGGAAGACAGTAGTGTTAACACACTTCTATGATGCCAACCTCATGCATGATATTCTCAGCGGTAAGGCTGTAACCGGCATCCTTCACTTTGCGAACAAGACTCCCATGATGTGGTTCTCAAAGAAACAATCTACTACGAAAACAGCCACATTTGGAGCTGAATTTGTTGCAGGAAGAACTTGCATCGAGCAAATCGTTGATCTACGTCACTCGTTCCGATACCTCGGAACACGAGTCCATGATATCTCCTACTCATGGGGAGACAACGAGAAGATGATTCAAACGTCAACCTTTCCTTACGCAAGGTTGCATAAGCGTCACAACATCCTATCTTTTCACTACGTACGAAGCATGATAGCAAGAGGCTTCATTCTAATGCTGCACATCCCAGGTAAGGATAACTGTGCAGATATTCTCACCAAGCATTGGGGACACTCAGTTGTGTATCCACTGCTCAAGCCCATCTTCCACTTCTGCGGGAATACCGGCGACCTCCTCCAAGACGATGGAAGCATCATGTAAAACGTGATGACCTTTCACAAGGAAACATGGGGAGTATTAAATTCCTTTTGTGCCCAGAAGTACCAAAGCTACCCGATGGTAGATATCCTATTCGTACGAATCAATGAGTCCCGTATCAACCAAAGTAATCAATTCCCACGGCATATCGATTCCCACGGAGCATCAATTCCCATTGCGCATTGACGGTGAACAATCTCTGTTTTATAATATTGCCATTGTTCTTCGGTGAGCAAACTCTGATTTCATAAAGTATCACACGAGCTACGGGAGCAATTCCTGATCTTAATGATAAACATATCATGGAGTCTTCCTAACGGAACAAGAGAAGAAAACCGTTGGCGTGTGATTCTCACACAATATATATATACACACAGATATATACGGTCAACGACCAATGCATGCACGGAAATTATCAGCAAGTAATCTCATCACTACGCAACAGCAGTTGCAACGTATTTCACCTCAATAAAAGAGATATCTTGCATTTCAGCAAGATTTCACTTTATCTCATACTTTTAACATTCAACTGATTTATATCCCAAAATTCACACTAGTTGCTACCAACTATCTGTAATCTACATTACTAAGGTCTGTCTTGCTGTATCTGAATAAGTCACAGTAAGAAGAGATCTGGCGTTTCCATAGTCTTGCCTGTAGTCCGATTATCCGTTGCCGAAAGTATCCAATCACAATTGTCACGCATAGAGTACAATCGTTCATCTACTGACACACTAACGCAGCATTGCTGTTCATCAGAAGCCCTTGAATCAGACTCTCAACGGATCGGATTCAGACGGAAAATAATACTTCCTCTGCTTCGATTGAATGACTGCTACCTCATGCAAGCTTTTGTCACTGCTGGCTTCCGGGGTGCCAAACTGTCCCTTCTGAATCTCATCCGGATGTCTATCCAGGCCATCTCCCTTGCTGATATCTGCACTGCAGATGGCAAAAGGCTTTCTCCAATGGCCTTCCACTTGCAGTCCTCCAACCATCTTCGCAACCATCTTGACGGGCCTCGTAGCCCCCCTCCATGGCTTCTCCCAGCTCGGCATCTTTGGCAAGGCGCCCTTCAGAAATCATTCTTACCACCGTTGGCCTTGCCCTCTGACAGAGCCCTCCACCCCTCCTTCCACCTGGGGCATTGGCTGTCATCAGAGTCTTCCTCTGTGTGGCCTTGGTTTTTGTGCCCTTCTACTGACAGGCTCTTCTTCAAATGTCCTACTGGCTGGAAGGTTGGCTCTTTGCAAGGCCGAGGCCGCTGCAGCTTCACCACTACCATCCTTTGCGCCAAACCTGCCAGTGTAGACACTCTTGTCTCCCTACTTTCCAGTGGGAATGTGTTCCGGATTGTAGGTCCGTCTACCTTTGTCTCCCATCCACCAGATGAGGATCCCTTGACCTATAATCCTTTTGCGTGTCTTCCTGCCACCCCAGAGGATGTATTTGATGCTCTCTGCGCTTCTCCCCGAGTCCTTCTCCATCAATACTCCCTTGCCCAGGATGGATGCCAGGCTCTTGCAGATGCCATTCTGAGTGGCTCTGCCAGTGCTGTAAGTGACGGCTCTTATGACCCCATTCTACTCCAAGGCACCTCTGCATTTATCCTATCCCCCAACACCTCCACCAAGTCTCCCACGGTGTTCCTCACTGGATCTAACCTTGTCAGTGGCTCACCTGAAGACCAGTCTTCCTACCAGAGCGAATTGGCTGGCATCATTGGTATCCTCACCTGCTGTTTGGCTCTGGTGGATCTCTATGATGTAGCCTCCGGCTCACTCACCATTGCCCTTGATGGGGATATGGCTCTTAAACAGGCTCAGGGAACCTGGCCCTTGTCTATTTCTCAGAAATCTTTTGACTATGTCTATGTCATTCACAATATAATCTCTGCTCTTCCAATCACTGTCACATTCAGGTGGGTTCAGGGTCATCAAGAGGGTCTTTCTCTTGACTGGTGGGCCCTTCGCAATCATCAGGTTGATGGCATGGCCAAGGCATTTCTATCCTTGACTCGTTCCTCTCCCCACCACTATCCCCGGCTTGTGTTTGAGCCCTGGGCTCTCTCACAGAATGGTCTCAAATGCTCTCGCTTTGACCAAGCTGCCTTGCACCTTCTTATTCCTGGCCCTCCACTTCTTTACTATTGGCACACTCACCATGACATCCCCATTCCACCACAAGTCTCCAATTCCATCCATTGGTGTGCTCGTCACTCTGCTTTCAAGCGCCTCCCTCCTGGTATGCAACGGTGGCTTGTCAAGTTTGCTTTGGGTTGTATTGGTGTTGGCAATCAGTTACTCCATTACCAACACCAGGATCACTCCAGATGCCCTCTGTGTGCCCAAGACGAGGAGAAGGTTTCCCATGTGCTTTCATGTGCAGACCCCGGGGCTGTCAAGCACAGCTTAGCTTCCTTTAGGGGGTCTTTGCAGCAGTGCCTTACCTCTGAGCTTACAGAACCTTCTCTGGCTCTTGCCATTGTGGATGTTACCACTAGGGTTCGTCAAGGTAGACGTATTCATCCTTCCTCATACTCCCCTGCCATTGCCTCTGCTGTATGGTCTGAGCGTCATATTGGATGGCACAACTGGTTTCTTGGGAGATGGTCCCCCCTCTGGCATCAGATTCAAGCTGATTACTATTCTTTGATTGGTAGCAAGCGTTCTCCTCGTCAATGGGCCACTGCAGTGATTCACCAATTTTTCCTCACTTGCTGGGATCTCTGGACGTATCGGAACCAACAGCTCCATGGCACTGGGGGGTTGCTTGAGGCTGACTAACACCAATCTCACAATGCTTCCATTTCATCTGAATTGGATATTGGCTTACTAGCTGGTGCTCTGCCTCAATCTCACTCCCTCCTCCAGATTCCCCTCCAAGTGCTCTGTGGTTACACTCTTACTGCCAAGCGTCAATGGCTTGCGACCATCCAGCTTGCCAGGAGACACTATGCAGTCCCTCCCCAGTCCCAGCAGCCGTATTGCCAGGAGGCTGCCTTGCTGAGGGCTTGGCTGCATGGTGCCTAGCCCTGTGTGCCATTCTGGCGCCCTTAATGTGCTGCACCAAGTGTAGCTCCTAGTGTTCCGCCAAGTGCTGCACACAGTGCCAATCCCAGCGCTGCTCCAAGTGTCTCCACTAGCCCTGCACCACGTGCTGCTCCAAGTGTCTCCCCAAGCGCAGCCCCAAGTGTGGCTCCTAGTGTTTCGCTCAGTGATACACTCAGTGCCCATCCTAGCGCTGCACCACATGTGGCTCTTGCACCCAGTGCTGCACCCAGTGCCGCTCCTTGCGCTGCACCCCGTATGTCCCCTAGTGTTTCACCACGAAGCATCCTCTGCCCTCTTCTAGTGCTGCATCAAGTTCTGCTCCCAGTGTATCACTTGGCTCTGCCCCCAGTGCTGCTCCCAGTGCATCTCCAAGTCCTACCCCATGTCTATACCCGAGCTCCGCCCCCAGTGTTGCTCTTCATGTTTTCCCCATTGCTGTACACAGTGCCGCTCCTACTACCCTTCCTACTGTATGATTGCCATGCTAGGCTCTTGCTTAGGGCATTGTTATCAGTTTGTTCTTTGTCCATTCCCCGCTCCCTTTCAGGATTTGTTTGACAAAATTGTTGTTCTACAACTTGGGGCTTAAACTCTCTTTGATTGAGGCAACGTTAAAGTCTGGATACAGACTGAGTAGTTTAGATCCACCTTCGGTGGTTAAAGTTACTTCAATACGTATATTATTATTATTGCCCATGTCAAATTTGAAGATAGACCGGAACAACTTGCAACTGGCATTTTGGAATTGTCGGGTTTGAAAGACAAACATAATAATCAAACTTGTGTTACACAGTTCCTTCAATACAATGTTAACTCACAACAAGAGGTGCACCAATGAATGTTTATGAAACACATTCCATACGTGTTCGGTGAGATATTTGTAATTGACCCGGAAGTCGTCAGATGTCATACTTGGGTTGAAGAACTCATTCACTACAGCTACCTTCCAGAAATGGGTACCATACTTACACCATTGACAGAAAAACTTGCCGGATATGTGTTGGAAAAGTCAGATGATCTATCGTTGGCAAACCTTCTAGTTGAATTTCTGGACAATAACGTCGTCAACAATTATGGAAAGGGAAAGGGAGAATTGAATCCTGTGTTCAAAAACCTCCAGGGTTGTGACTTTGTTTTTCACAAACCGTCAGACTTCAAAACTTGGGATTGCTTCAAAACATCAAAGGATGATATAAAAAAGCTCAACGAATCACATAACGGTTACCTGGTAGGATGGGTTATGTTCACTTTCAATACTACAAATCATTCCAAGCGTGGATTCATCCCACCATGGGTGGTTCAAGATGACGGTGACGATGTTGCCAAGAGGAACCATCTCAACAAGGGGAAAAATAACAAACGTGGATCACCAGATACCGGCGAGAGTTCGAAAAAAAAGGCCAACCAATCTAAACAATCTGGAATTGACACAACTAAGGGTAATTCAAAGGATGCTGGTTTGACCGCCAAAAGGAGTAAAATAGGTGAAAAAGAGGGTTCAAATGAAAGGGAAGAAGAGGTTAGACATTAGGCAGAACCTCATACGAACGTCCTAGTAACCCTGCTGCAGGCCCCCTGGAAACTTTTGACCTAAGTGCAGTGTTGAAAGAACCGGATCCAGAGATATTGTATCCCATTTACAAAATCAATGAACAAGTTTGTTACGCTGATGGTGGACAAGGCCCAGTTTGAATTGGAGAGGTTAGTAGGTACCTTTTCAATGCATACGAGCACTATGATTCATTTCCGGGTTACTATCTTGTTTTCAGAAAAGGTAAGGTGGGGGAGCAATACCTCTGATGCCCATACTTTCAGGTTTCACATCTGAAAGAAACCAATCCTCCCATTAAAAGAGTAGCTGATTTAGTGCAATGTTACAGCAAGGAAAGTGGGAATTGTGAGCCGCAGGAGGGAAGTGGTGATGAATCCGAGTCATCTGCTGATAGAACCAAACCAGTATCAGAGTTTAGTTCCACAACCTCTTCCTGAATGGATTAATGAGGCTTAAGCTCGAGCAAATGCAAGTATCAGCTTGTCACTACTCCAGTTTCTTTCATAGTCTATCCCATGCATAGTATGAGAAATATTGATCCTGAAATTGCAGCCTATGACACACATTTGCACTCAAAAACTAACTAGGACTAACTATTTCTGTCCAGGTAGGTCCAGCGACAACAAGTAAACCAAAATTCATAATGTCTTAAGTAACAGATTCTTTCTTCTTGTCCAATTGTATTCATAGTCTACCCCATCCATAGCATGAGCAATATTGAGCCTGATATTGCAATCAATGACACACATTTGCACTCAAAAACTGACTAGCACTCACTATTTTGGTACATGCATGTCCATGGACAAACATTATTCTAAAATTCATACTGACTAAAGTATCAGCCTCAGACTTGTCAATTTTGTTTCATAGTCTACCCCATCCATAGTATGAGCAATATTTAGCCGGATATTTCAATCAACGACACAGCACTGTTGCACTGAAGAACTGACTACTAGTAGGACTCACTATTTTAGTACATGCAGGTCCAGGGACAAACATTATTATAAAATTCATACTGACTAAAGTATCAGCCTGAGACTTGTCCATATTGTTTCATACTCTACAAAAAACATAGTATGCATCGTGAGCAACATTCATCCCGAAATTGTTGCAGCCAATGCCACACATTTGCACTCAAAAACTGACTAGGACTCACTATTTTGGTACATGTATGGCCAGGGACAAACATTATTCGAAAATTCATACTGACTAAAGTATGACCTTGAGACTTCTTGTCAATATTGTTTCATAGTCTACCCCATTCATAGTATGAGCAATATTCATCCTGAAATTGCAGCCAATGACACACATTTGCACTCAAAAACTGACTAGCACTCACTATTTTGGTACATGCATGTCCAGTGACAAACATTATTATAAAATTCATACTGACTAAAGTATCAGCCTGAGACTTGTCAATATTGTTTCATAGTCTACCCCATTCATAGTATGAGCAATATTCATCCTGAAATTGCAGCCAATGACACACATTTGCACTCAAAAACTGACTAGCACTCACTATTTTGGTACATGCATGTCAAGGGACAAACATTATTATAAAATTCATACTGACTAAAGTATCAGCCTGAGACTTGTCAATATTGTTTCATAGTCTACCCCATTCATAGTATGAGCAACATTCATCCTGGAATTGCTGCCAATGACACACATTTGCACTCAAAAACTGACTAGCACTCACTATTTTGGTACATGGATGTCCAGAGACAAACATTATTATAAAATTCATACTGACTACAATATCAGCCTGAGACTTGTCAATACTGTTTCATAGTCTACCCCATCCATAGTATGAGCAACATTCATCCTAAAATTGCTGCCAATGACACACATTTGCACTCAAAAACTGACTAGTAGGACTCACTAGTTTGGTAATGCATCTCCAGGGACAAACATTATTCAAAAATTCATACTGACTAAAGTAGTATCAGCCTGAGACTTGTCAATATTGTTTCATAGTCTACCCCATTCATAGTATGAGCAATATTCATCCTGAAATTGCTGCCAATGACACACATTTGCACTCAAAAACTGACTAGTAGGACTCACTAGTTTGGTAATGCATCTCCAGGGACAGACATTGTTGTGAAATTCATACTGACTAAAGTAGTATCAGCCTGAGACTTGTCAATATTGTTTCATAGTCTACCCCATCCATAGTATGAGCAATATTCATCCTAAAATTGCTGCCAATGACACACATTTGCACTCAAAAACTGACTAGTAGGACTCACTAGTTTGGTACATGCATGTCAAGGGACAAACATTGTTGTGAAATTCATACTGACTAAAGTGTCAGCCTGAGACTTGTCAATATTGTTTCATAGTCTACCCCATCCATAGTATGAGCAATATTCATCCTGAAATGGCAGCCAATGACACACATTTGCACTCAAAAACTGACTAGCACTCACTATTTTGGTACATGCATGTCCAGTGACAAATATTATTATAAAATTCATACTGACTAAAGTATCAGCCTGAGACTTGTCAATATTGTTTCATAGTCTACCCCATTCATAGTATGAGCAATATTCATCCTGAAGTTGCAGCCAATGACACACATTTGCACTCAAAAACTGACTAGCACTCACTATTTTGGTACATGCATGTCCAGGGACAAACATTATTATAAAATTCATACTGACTACAATATCAGCCTGAGACTTGTCAATACTGTTTCATAGTCTACTCCATCCATAGTATGAGCAACATTCATCCTAAAATTGCTGCCAATGACACACATTTGCACTCAAAAACTGACTAGTAGGACTCACTAGTTTGGTAATGCATCTCCAGGGACAAACATTATTCGAAAATTCATACTGACTAAAGTATGACCTTGAGACTTCTTGTCAATATTGTTTCATAGTCTACCCCATTCATAGTATGAGCAATATTCATCCTGAAATTGCTGCCAATGACACACTTTTGCACTCAAAAACTGAATTGTACTCACTATATTGGTAGTACATGCATGTCCAGGGACAAACATTATTCAAAAACTCATACTGACTAAAGTATCAGCCTGAGACTTGTCAATATTGTTTCATAGTCTACCCCATTCATAGTATGAGCAATATTCATCCTGAAATTGCAGCCAATGACACACATTTGCACTCAAAAACTGACTAGCACTCACTATTTTGGTACATGCATGTCCAGTGACAAACATTATTATAAAATTCATACTGACTAAAGTATCAGCCTGAGACTTGTCCATATTGTTTCATAGTCTACCCCATTCATAGTATGAGCAATATTCATCCTGAAATTGCAGCCAATGACACACATTTGCACTCAAAAACTGACTAGCACTCACTATTTTGGTACATGCATGTCCAGTGACAAACATTATTATAAAATTCATACTGACTAAAGTATCAGCCTGAGACTTGTCAATATTGTTTCATAGTCTACCCCATCCATAGTATGAGCAACATTCATCCTGAAATTGCAGCCAATGACACACATTTGCACTCAAAAACTGACTAGCACTCATTATTTTGGTACATGGATGTCCAGGGACAAACATTATTATAAAATTCATACTGACTAAAGTAGTATCAGCCTGAGACTTGTCAATACTGTTTCATAGTCTACCCCATCCATAGTATGAGCAACATTCATCCTAAAATTGCTGCCAATGACACACATTTGCACTCAAAAACTGACTAGTAGGACTCACTAGTTTGGTAATGCATCTCCAGGGACAAACACTATTCAAAAATTCATACTGACTAAAGTAGTATCAGCCTGAGACTTGTCAATATTGTTTCATAGTCTACCCCATTCATAGTATGAGCAATATTCATCCTGAAATTGCAGCCAATGACACACATTTGCACTCAAAAACTGAATTGTACTCACTATATTGGTAGTACATGCATGTCCAGGGGACAAACATTACTCTAAAACTCATTCTGACTAAAGTATCAGCCTGAGACTTGTCAATATTGTTTCATAGTCTACCCCATCCATAGTATGAGCAATATTCATCCTGAAATTGCAGCCAATGACACACTCTTGCACTCAAAAACTGACTAGCAATCACTGTTTTGGTGCATGCATAGGCAGGGACAAACATTATTATAAAATTCATACTGACTAAAGTATCAGCCTGAGACTTGTCAATACTGTTTCATAGTCTACCCCATCCATAGTATGAGCAATATTCATCCTGAAATTGCATCCAATGACACACTTTTGCACTCAAAAAGTAGCTGAGAAACACTATTTTGGTTACTTCATACAAAAATCAAAATATACTAACAAAAAAAACTAAGGAGACTACCATTTGTACACGTTTCTACGGAGGAATTGATCCACCAGACACGTTGACATCTATATCAAGAACCAATCACATTCTGACAAGGAAAGTTAGACTACTTAAAGTCAGCCTGTTTTTGAATCAGATAATTTCTTTGCAGCGTTGTGGTGGTGGTGGTGCCGGTATGTAACAGTAATAAATAGGTGTGTTTGGGAAGAAGCAGCCACAACCGAAAACTGAAGTTACTACGCTGGTAGAAAACAAGATCCACCAACTTTATGATTCTGCGTTGGATTATGAAATTTAGTGTACAACTAGGTGCCTGCCTACGTCACAACTTGGAAATAACAGGAAAATGGAAAACAAAACACCTAAACTGACAAACAAGACGACAGTTGGGCCGGCCCGGTGCTGCACTGTCTTGTTCAAGGATTACACAAAACGAATGCATGGGCTGAATCACGATGACCTAAACAGCAACGGAAACCTGTTTCTATATCATTTCAAAACAGGATTTGATGCGTTGTGTGCCAAAAACGGACACTTGGTACTCACAATCATTCATGGATGCCAGAAGATAGAAGAAGTGAGAAAAAGACTCAACAGCAAAAAAGGACATTTCAAGGAGGACAAAGCTTTGAAAATTTGGGAGCAATGCTTCAAGTACATGACCGAGGAAGCATTTCCCAACTACGAAGAAGGCAACACTGACAGGATTTATCATGTGTGGGCCATGGAAGTCATTCTTGCGTACATTTCATGTGGTTATCCAGCATTGAAAACAACAGAAGACATTAAGTGCTACGACACTGTGTGTATTGGACCGGAAGTAAAATCAATAGAACGAGAGAGAATGATACAAGATGGTCGTACTTTCCCTGCAAAAAAATGGTGTAATCTGACGCCAGAGGCAAGAGAACACATAAAACAACGTATACATTACCGCCCTGGGAACCGTCCTTGTATGACGTCCATTTGGTACAACAACTGGTGCAAAAAGACAAATGAGGCTATCATTGAAAACAACAGATTGCAATGGTATTGCAAATCAACAGACAATAACAAGTGGTACTCCACACCAGAAAGATTTCCGACGATTAAGGTAAAGAAGATAAATAACAAAAACACGGAAAAAAATGTAGGAAACAGCAGTGGGATTGGTTCATGAACAAAGCAAGAAAACAGTCAAAAAAGAAAAAGCAGAAAATAAAAGAATTGACAAACAGGGGGGAAAAGAGGGAACAAGACGAAAAGGAGTGGAAAATTAAGAAATGGCTAAATCTTTACGAAAAACATTGGAATTCACTGGAAGATTTAGAGGAGTACAACAACTGTCCCGTTCCTTGTGGGGCATGGGGACGTGTGAAACACTAACCCTGCAACTCTGTAAGGATTCCATTACAAAAATAAAGAGCATAATCTCCAAGGTACAATCGTTACAAATTAAGTGAAAAAAATTGAACGAAAATGAAGTAAAATATCACCTAAAGACGTCGGTACATTCAAAAAATGTAGTCCTTAGAAAGTAACAAAACAACAAAAAGGGCATATCCTCCATTGAACCTACAGATTTTGATCTGCGCCAAAATTAATTAAGGGGGTAGTGTCAACCACATTGCACGAGTCCCCCCCCCAAAAAAAAAGGCATTTCCTGCAACGTTGTTGCAGAAAATGGAAAAACAATAAAGAAGAGAATATACGGAATGATACGGTGCAGTATGTATGGTAGGGTAGGGAACATCAAAATGTTTGGGTCCGCGCCAAAATTTTGAGGACACCACATTCCAGAATATCATGGCACACGCAAACAAAAGATAGGCAGGCGCCAGTAAAACAACAATCACAGGTAGTACAATTAATAGTAATACAGCACTTCCTGGGAGGCAGTAAATCAAGCACTTACAGTGCGTACAGTCTGAATGAAAAAAACATGCCAAACGCTTCCTACAAACAACATTATTATCATAAAACTAGCGTGCAAAATCAATCAAAGGAAAAAACAGTAAGTTGAGGTGCACAATTTAACAAAGAAATAATGGTAGAACTGAGTAGTAGTTGCAGTCTGGTGACAGGTAAAACCATTGTTACCAATAACACAAACAGCCCAAACAGCAGTGTATTGGGAAGTGACCGAACAAACACCACATTCCAGAATATCACGGCACGCTAAAAAAAAAGATAGGCAGGCGCCAGTGAAACAACACTCACAGGTAGTACAATTAATAGTAATATGGCACTTCCTGGGAGGCAGTAAACCAAGCACTTACAGTGTTTACAGTCTGAAGGGGAAAAAAAATACCAAACGATTCCTACAAACAACATTACTATCATAAAACTAGCGCACCAAATCAATCAAAGGAAAAAAGGTAAGTTGAGGTGCACGATTTAACAAAGAAATAATGGTAGAACTTAGTAGCTGCAGTCGGGTGACAGGTAAAACCATTGTTACCAATAACACAAACAGCCCGCACAGCAGTGTATCGGGAAATGACCAAACAAACACAAATGATAGCCAAACATATAGAACCACCAACAGTAGCAACAGAAATATTCTACAGACAACAAAAGATTCCAATAACATTAACTTTGAAAACAACATTGTCAAACATGTCAAAGAAAAAGTGTTCAGGAAATTTAAATTCCCGCCAGAGAATACATTTGAGAAGGCAACAATATTCAACATTGTAAAACAAGCAAATAACAATGAAATATCAAATACAATTGATATAAAGAAACAAAAGTGGAGTGGAATTTATTGCCGAGCAGTAACTGCGTGTAGGCACAATGCTCAAACTCTTGCCAGGAAAAACTACAAAGGTAAGCAACCAACAATAAAATGATTGCCGGCATGCACTATTTCATAATCCTTTCTAACATGTTGGTCGTATTAACAATGACACATAGACAATAAAAAGAACAACCAGATACCAGATAGTTTCCCAGGAATGGTTCTAATCACGGACACCCAAGACGTGAACTCAAAAAATAGGTACCAATTGCACGAAGACTATCGGTGGAAAAATTCACTAGAATTCAAATACTTCATGAAAAGAATTCTTGGAGCGGTGTCACCAAAACAGACAGACTTCAAAAGAAAATCAGTCAGAACGACAGTTAGTAACATTTTCACCCCAAGCGATGAAGCTTTTGCATTGCTTTTCCTTTACAACGACTGCAACTCGTGGCTAAACACAACAAAGGGCACGAGGTCAAGAAAAAAATTCACTGACGGTAAGTCAGGAAATAAGGAGGAATGGAGTAACGGGGGACAAGATCTTTACAAATACTTAGTAAGTGAATTAGTAGAACGAAGGGAGGAACAACAGTCGAAAGAATTAGAGACGGAACTACTTAAAATGTACCAAAAGGAAAATGGCAATCATAAACAACAAGATAAGGAGGAGGATGAAGAAAGTAAAAAGGGAAAAAGACGGAAGCAAAAACGTAGCTCACTTGAGATTCTCGGCGAGGATCACGAGAATTACAAATTATACCTCGAATACAAGAAAAATAAACAAGAGTAATTGGTGATAACAACATCATTATAGTAGCACGGCTAGTTCATTATTATTTTATAGTTTGCACAATATTGTTCCGGGTCTTCTGTTTGAATAGAATACAATAAACAAGGCAATTGCAAAAGCTGATAAAATACTTTCATATTTGTTACAAAATATATTTGTTGTATTTCGGTATTTGACAAACGTAGCGTGAATATTGTCAAATGTTGGAGATTATTGCAAATGTGGATAAAATACTTTCTTATTAGTACAAAAATCTGGTTGTTGGCTTTTGATATTCGATAAACGTAGTGTGAGTATTGTGAAAGCAACGTAACTGAATAGATTGATGGTTATCAAGAAGCTCATACATTTGTGAAAAAAATCGTAATAACGCTACGACAATATCATTGTACATAAAGGATATTATTACAAAACATGAGTTTTGTGTGGAAAAAACAAAAATTGAATGGCGAATAAATATTATTGGGGTAAGCATGAAAGAAAATTGTAGAATAGAAAGATTCTGAAGCAAGCATGGTACAAGGGATGAAAAAAGCGGTGGCGAAAATAGACCTACTTGAAATTGTTGCGTGCAAAAATAGGTAGAGAATTATTTATTGTGCACGTAACAAAATGTTTCGGAATTTTTTAAAACATCGCACGAATTTGTGTTAATTTCCTTTTGAGACTGGCTGTTGAGCTGATTCAATCCAAAGGCAAAGAAGAGCAACTGGAGCTTTAACTGCAGGCCGGTTGAGGTGCCGGTCTGTTGTTTCTAATATTTCTCTGATATCCACTACGACTGGATGCGAATCCAATCAGATCTAATCTGATTATCGACCATTCGACGCAATCAGTTAGATCTTAGGCTTGTAGTTCTACAAAAGGGACGCAAGTACGTCCGTTGCAAGGTTTAAGGTTGAATAATCAAATAATCTAAAAGTATAAGAGATAGAGAGATGATCCTTGCTGGAGAGCAAGTATCTCTTGTAAAGATCGTATTGCCGCTAATACAACACGATATTTTGTGCTGCCGCTAATACAGCACGCGTTTTATACAGCAGAAAACAAGTAACAAGTTCGTGAGCAGCGCTTCGAACCTCTGCTGTCTTTTCTTGAAAACAGCACACTTAACAAGAGATTGCATGTGCGAACCTCTAGTGTGTGTTCTTTCTTTGAGTACTAAGTATCAAACTTTGATCGTAAGAATGACTGTCGTTTGATCACTAAGTATCAAATTTGGGTGTCAGAATGACGATTGCACCTCTGGTTCGATCGTATTCCAATCTCACATAGAGAAAGAGGTCTCATTATTCCAACCACTGGAGGTGCACTTCGACTCGTATTATCGTATCATTCCAGCTGCAGTACAGTAAGTTACGTAGGAATGTACGTACATAGGTCCGAGTACCATAACTGTCTCATACGTACGAAAGGAATTTAATATGCCCCATCTTCTTGCACGTGATGAAGCACCAGCATTATCGCTGTGAGAAGAACAACCAAAATTCCCTGAGTACGTATGTGAGGAACATGTAATATGCCCCATGTGCTCACTCGATAGAAAGGAATAAACCTTTATCACAGGAAGAGTACCGTACCAAAGGAGAAGAATGCCCCATGATTGGGCATGGATTTGCATAGATCAAGATGCCCCATGATTAGGCATCGGTTGATTGATCATATATGGAATTGTGGCGATCGATGTAGAGATCGATTTGTGTGAAATCCATTCATAGATAACACCTGGAAAGGAATCGAATCGAAGATGATTGAGTGATCGTACAACGACCGTAATTGGACATGTAGAATCATCAATCGTAGATCGAATGATGGACGCGTAAGAAAATGGATGGGTGATTGCAATGATCGTACAACGAATCGGTTGATCGTAGAATCGAGTATCTTCAATCGGAATCAAACCTGTGTTAGTTGGTTGATCGTAGATATCTATCTTGGAAGGAATCGTAGGAATCGATTGGTAGATATCAACTTGGAACAAATTGTATACGTAAAGGTAGAATTGATACCAATCGTAGTCCATTATGTCGAATTGTAGAATAGGGTTGGGAATCGAATCGTAGTGTGCGGTATAATCATAGCAGAATGCTTGGAGGAGGAAGTCGTAGATGACGAATGCGCATGATCAAGATTTGAGCCTTGCAAAGAGTCACGATGGCTGTCATAGGATGATCATAGGAACTGAGATCGATTGTAGTCATAGGAGAGTTACCAAGCGTGATCGAATCTTGAATCGGAGAACCGGATCAGCAATTGTTTGAGGCATATTGATACGTAAACGGTATCAGGATCAATCGTAACAAAATAGCAATTGATCGATCGGAGATGTCATGTGACGTCATCATACATCCAGTTAGCCAACAAGAGAGTGGCATGTAGGTGATACAGCTTGAGCTTGATAGCATCACGATGTCGTTTGGTGATGCAAACAGCAGGCGAATCGTAGGTCATAGGATATGCGCTATAAAGAGGCTTCCGGAATGGACAATTAGGTGCCCCATGTGCCCCATAAATATGCTTCCGAACTGGATAAGAAGATGCCCCATAGTACTGGGAATAGGCAGGAACTGAGCTTGGAATGACACTATCCTTAGAGAGTGCCCCAGATGGTGGAAGTTGCAAGGAAGAAATGCAAGTAGACTGGGGGAGGGAACGGGCACGATGAAAGATGGCCTAGGGCAGAAGCCTAATAGGAGGCAACTCCAAGAATCATACAGTAGGAAGGGGATACACATAGGAGGAGGAGCGCCGCATGACTCCACTCAGGCGGGCTGGTCCGACGGTATGTGGAATGGAAGAAGACAGGGGCCATAGTCTTGGAGGAAGAAGAACAAGGCGGGGAAGTTTGAGTAGTGGGGGTGCGTTTGATCTAGAGTCTTCTGCACCCCGGTTGTCATTGTCGTCAAGTTTTTTTTATCGAATTTGCTGCCAACAACAGTAGGAAGGGCCGTCTTTGAGTTTTTTGATCGAATCTGCCGCTGACAAGGTCCTTATGTTTCGCCAACAACAGTACGTAGGAAGGGTTTACACATAGGAAGGGCATAGCGCCGCACTGCTTGATGGAAGAAGCAAGCGGGCAGTACACTGGGATCCTATAGTAAGGAAACAATGGAAGCCCCTACGTGGAATTCAGTTAGTGGGGGGGCACAGGTGCCATGGTCTTGGAGGAAGTAGAACAAGGCGGGCTGTACACTGAGGGGTCCTATGTAGGATGGAGAACCATAAAAGAACAACACTTAGGGGGCACAGGGGCCATGGGCTTGGAGGAAGAAGAACAAGGCGGGCTGTGCGCTGGAGGAGTCCTATGCAGGCTGGAACTTGAAGTTCGACCTGTGAGATCTCTCTTATCTCGCAGGGAAGGGACTTGAAGAACTGGGTGGAACACTGGAAGGAGGGTCCTATGTAGAAACGGCCTCTAATCAAAACCACTTAGGAGCCAAGGGGATGTAGGTGTGAAAACAGATGCCAGCTGTAGGGCACACCTGATGGTATATGTAGGAAGTAGGGCCTTAAGTGAAAACACTCAGGGACCAGGGGCTATAAGTGAATTTGCACTTATAGGTCAGGGGAGGAACAGGGGGTAATTTGAAGTGCAACCTGTGAGACCTCTCTTATCTCACAGAGAAGGGACTTGAAGAACCGGGTGGAACACTAAGGAGGGTCCTATGTAGAATTGGCCTCTAATCGAAACCACTTAGATGCAAGCTGTAGGGCACACCTGATGGTATATAGAGGAAGTATGGCCTTATGCAGAAGACTTAGGGACCAGGGGCTATAAGTGAATTTGAACTAAGAGGTCAGGGGAGGAACGTGGGTAACTTGAAGTTCATCCTGTGAGACCTCTCTTATCTTGCATCTCGCAGGGAAAGAGACTTGAAGAACCGGAGGATATAAAGTATACTGCAACGTCAACTGGCAAATACTTAAGGGTCAGGACTTAGGAGCCTTTGAGAAGGGAGGGTTATGTGTATGTTTGGCAACTTCAACTTGAAAAGACTTAAGGAAACCAAAACGTTAAGTGAAAAGCACTTAAGGGGCTTGGAGACAGTTCAAAAGAACCTTGAGGAATGAAGAACGTTGAGTGTAACAGGATAGAGCTGTTAAGGAAAGATACTTAAGAGCCTTGGGGGAGAAGCTTGGAACAGATTGCAGTGTTAGCGCTTCCTGAAAACAGAGCAAAGAAGTAGCTTTGTGGGTTTAATACTGATCTACTGGATTCAGTGTAGGTAGAATTAGTACTGGATTCAGTGTAGAAGGAAATTAGTGTTGGTTTTTGTGCTTGCTGCCCAACTACAACAATGGTGAATAGGAGACCACCAAAGGGACCAATGAAGGCAACAAGAGACTGAGCTGATAGCAAAATAAAAAATGCCAGGTCTTGGTTAGTAGGTGTAGGTCCTGGTGCCGTTTGTGGCGGTGTAGAAGGGAGCAAGATATGGCAGGGGAATTTTGTGTAGAAATCTATGTGTTTTTAGTAATGGAACATTGGAACGCCGGACAAAGTTGCGCACGGCAAAATTGTGTCAACAGCGGCAACAACCGCAACAAATTGTCGGCAACAACGGCAACAAATGGTCGTCAACAGCGGTAACAACCGCAACAAATTGCCGGCAACAACGGCAACGAATCGTTGGCAACAACCACAAGAACAAACGCAATGCATCACCAGCAACAACGGCAACAACGGCAACAACGGCAACAATGGCAACGAATCGTTGGCACCAACCGCAACAAATCCTCGACAACGGCAACAAATTGTCGTACAACAATGGCAACTGGTGCAATGGAATTCAAAACAACAACAAAGCAACTTGCAGAAAGAGCAAGGAAGCAAAGAGCAAAGAGAAAACAGTGGAGGAGAAGTAAACAGAGAATGTCTTTGAATTATCTGAAGATTGCAGAACCGTTGTTGACAAGCCATGAAACTTACAAAAACTTGTCTCAGATAAAACAAAAGAAGAAGAAAAGGAATACGCGTCTAATTTGCAAAGAAGGTGTTGAGACAATAGCATTGAAAAACGAATACCAAACAACTGTGGTGAAAGGTAAATACATGGAAACAAGTTGGGGTGGCAAAATAGTTGGAAAGAAGAACTATGAATTGGCACAGGCTTTGTCAATTGACAATTTTGAGACATTGGATAGTACAAAAGATGAGCATATTCTTGCGTTTGACGATTCTAAGCCATCCTTACGCATTTTTGCAAAAGTTTCCCAAAAGTTTGCAGAAGGACACTTGGCTTCAAACAAAAATATTGACCTTTTAAGAAAATTTGCTCCTGAAAATTTTCAATCTAAACCAAAAGTTGCCAGAGGAAAGAAGCGTGGTAGTATCAATGATGGCTATGCTATCATTGGGATTCAACCAGAGAGATTGTCTTCCAATAATGGTGTGTTTGTATTCAAAAAACATGTGCGACCCAGCATGAAACTAGAGCTTAAAGAGACAGCAGTGCAAATTGTGAAGCATATGCATCATAGTTTAACTCCCATTGAAAGATTTGTTGAGGATGAAATGGCCGTGTTGTCTGAGACTATTTGTCATACAACGCTAAATACCATTGGGCAGCAGGCAACAGTGTTTTTGATTGGTCGCAATTATCATTCACGATGCCATGTCGATGACGATATGCATTAAACTCATTTAACAGTTATTGCTCCATCAGATGCATCTGCTGACAAAGTGATTTAATATTTTGTTTCCCCCACGTACGGAATAAAAGTACAATTGAAATCGGGGGACACACTAGTGTTTAACCCATTGGTGTATCATACCTGTTTGAATCCCAAATATTGAAGGTTGTTATATTATGAGTGCGTACGTATCTTGCAAAACTGTGTTAAGAAGTAATCCGTCATAACAATATTTAACGATAATTTAAAGTTCGCCGTTCCATTCCCTTCTGTTGTTTTACTCCCCCCTTGCTACTCAATCAGAACTGTCATCACTATTGCTGTCTGAACTGGAGAGGTACTCACTGGAGTTGTTATTATTCTGTTGTAACTCTAAAAATCAACCGAAAGGTATAGGATAATTGAAATTTAAAGAGATGTGAGCATATCGTGAGATTGCTCTGTTATTGTACTATTTTGTGTAGTGGACCGGTATCCCTGTGTTATTCGTGTTGTATGTAGGGATGTCTAAACCGGTCATAGATCATGTGCAATTCGTCATAAGACAGAGAACACATGATGTGACGTAGATATCTTGATACTTGAAGTCATTTTTATCTCTGGAGGAGTATAAGTAACTTTTCAAGTGTAGAATGGATATAATTCCTGTAGAACGTACGTAAGTACAGTACGCGTATTTTTGACCGACAGCACACCCCTTGATTCAACACTTGTTAGTGGAGGAGTGTTGAATTACAAGTCGGTTCTCCATCTTGTAGAACTCTAAAAAACTTAAGTATGAGCTCAACATATTCAATGCTATCTCAAATGGTTCGAACTGGATGTTGTCCTTTAGGGTACATGCATTGTACAAAGATACATAAGACAGTGGCGTAGTAGAATTATTCCTTTCAAAGAAATCAAGCTACGAGGCATGATTGGATATCACTAGCCATTCACAATTTGTTATGCAGCCATTTTTTCCTAGCTCTGGAACAACTGCCAGCTCAGAATGGATAGTGCCAACATGAAATAGGTAGAGAGAATTGATGAGGCTGCCATGTTTGACAAATTCAGAAGCTATTTTCTTTGGCTCGTCTTGAAAATGACAAGCAACGACATACATCCTGTTTGTATCAATTGGGATACCCACCAATAGTACTGTATGGCTGCTTCAAATTCTGTATAGTTAAGAAGCATAGCAGTTGGCATGAAATGAGCTTTGGATTGTTATTCAGATAGTAGTTCAATTTCACCAAACACCAATCCATCCATACAGCTTTGAGCAGGGAACTGTCAGATCTATATGAAGGATGAGAGTGGAATAGAAAATTAGAACCGCAAGCGACATCATGTCAATTGTACTCTGTGAATCCAAAAAATATGCAACGGATTATCCAATAGAGGGAGCACAGAATCACAAACAAAGTCAAGTATGACAGAAGAAAAGAATGGTTTGGTTTTGTTGGTAGAACAAAGCCACCTCATGGCTGATTCACCGTTGTTGGTTTTCATTATTTGAAAATGAGAACCACCACCATCAGGACGTTCAATTGGAGGAGGGTCAGGTAGATTCAAGTTATAGGAATATGTCTTAGCATCATTTTCTCTGACTTTCGCTGGGCCGTTTGATCAATGAGTGATGCAGCATTACCTTGCGTGTTCTTGGAAGGTGCTTTGATGTCAGTTTTATGGTGAGATTCATTTGGAGCGCTATCCCAGCTGGCAGGGGCTTCCCCATAAAGATATAATCTGTTAGGTGAAAATACAGGTGATTCTTGATTATTTTTGCTTCCATCCCTTTTCTGTGACATGTTGAGTTTATAATTGATAAAGTGCATAATTGTTCTTGGGAGACTCTTTAAGGAAGAACATTTCATCTGACCGTGTTTCAGAAATTCTTCCATCGATGCAATCAGCTGAATTACCTCTATCTGTTTCTTTATGAAATGATGGTCTCCAATAATGTCAGATCCATGTTTGGAAACCATAGCAATGAGAATAGAAATAAGCATTCCAGAAAAATCACGCCCTTTTTTCTTTGTGGTTGATAGAAGCTGAGTCCCAAATTTGGTGGGAGGAAAATCTCTATCAGACTGACATGATAACAAAGCACTGTACTGTTGTGCTAAATGGCCAATGGTGTTAGCAACAGTCACGTGCTTCAAATTGGGGGCATAAACACATGGAACACTTCCGCGGAGCAACACGACCACCTGTTTGGCGGTGCCAAGCTGGTGCATGTGCAAACATTCCCCGGGAGTTGCAAAATGAATGTTGTTCTGATTGGTACCAAAGCATAGATCATGAAATACATTCTGGATGTTGTGATGAGAGTTATTTTTAAAGTTCTTACTGATATTGTTCAGATCAGTGCCAGGAAAACAATGAAAATTGACAGGTAACCCCTTTTTTGTTGCAGGTTGAACAGAAGGAATGTTAATGTTCGGAGAATAACAGTTGCAATGACGGCACATCCGCATGACACCCTTATTGAAGGACCCCTATTTTCCACACAATTTATCATGAAGTTCTGTGTCACCAATAACATAGGCAATTGAAAATTTCATTTTTACCTTCCACTGTTGGTTTGCGTACAGAAGATAATTTCATTTGATACTACCCTCTTTGTTACATGCATCTTTAAAGGAATGAAGCGCAACTTCCAAACCATTATGGAGATTCTGTATTTTTTCCTTTGAACTGGCACGACAAGAGTGTCTTGTTGACTCCCATTCTGGGTTGGGATGGAAGTAAATAGTTGCCCATGCTTCAGGTCAAGCGCGGGTCTCCACATTAAAGATACCAAGTGTCATGTTCAACGGCGTAAGAGTAAGTCTTCTGTGGGCATCCAAAGAAATGCCATCCATGTAAAAAATAATAGGAACAAGAATTTCCGGGGAATTTGGATTGCAAATTGCTTTCCAAGAAGATTTCCACCACAAACCATGATGCAATTCTGAGATTACAGAATGAGAATTCAACTCAGGATTATTGTCAGGAGAGAGGGGTGACATAGTCCAGAAAAGAGAGGTTTTCTTCTCTCATTAGCTGCTGGTTTGAAAGTAGAGAATAAATGGCATCCTTAAAGAAATGGGCATACAACTGAGTGGGTTTATTGTCAGGTAGCCAATTCAGTACATGAGGATGAAGTTTCATATTGGAGATACCCAGATTGGATTGGAGATTGTCAAAAATTCCTTTCTGAGATCAAATTTTGGCATCACGAAAATCAAAACCCGTTCTGCTTTGACTTTTCTTTGACCACTGGAAAATGGATTTGAATGTGTTCAGTGGCAATTTAAGTTTGGCCATTCAATTCATGAGTTCCAATTTAGCAAGAAGATGGGGTGGCGGTAGTACTTTTGTGTGGCTTTAAAATGCCTTCTCTCTTTCATTCAGACTGATGGTTGCATGCAAAGATGGTGGTGGAGGGGCTTGTTGAGTATCAAAGTTAACATCAGCACCATTAGTGTGATCTTCTTTGTTGTCTACACAATCTTTGTTGTTGGTAGAATTATTGTCGTTTTTTTTTCGTTTACGTCATCATCATCGTCAATATTATTCTTCAGCGGGAATACATCTTCATCTTGAACAGCAGGAACAGCCATATAAGATTCAATGGTGTTCCTATCCATTGGCGGTAAAAATACATCATGTACAATCTGTCTGTTTAGAACAGAATGAAGACCCGTTGCTGATTGACTTGTGACAGTGTGGTGGGAGAGATGGGAAGGGGGAACAAATGCACCGTTTGCTGTCATAGGCATCCCAAAATCTGACGGAGAATGTTGAACAGACGTCAAGGTAGGCTGCACTTTGACAGAGGCAGAGAGCTTCTAGATCTTTTCTTTAATTCGATCCTGACTTTGGCACTGATCTTAATGACAGAGATGTTTTCTTAGGCCGGTGGAGACGTATTTCAAGGTACCGTTTGAAATGGATTTATATCCTAAAAACTTGGATTTTTTCCTTTCTCCCAGCAACCACGGCAGTAGAATGTAAGAGAATTTTTGATAACAGTAGGCATGATGTTGCTGAGTTGTTTGAATGAAAATATCAGTAGCAGTGGTCAAAAGGACGGAGATCGAAAAGATGGATCAGCAAAAGAAAAAATGAATGGCATTATTTATTGTATGTTTTTTCTTGGTGTATGGTAAATTCCTTACTACCATAGTACTTTGATTGCAACATTGGTCCGTAAAGTAAATTCCTTACTACTTAGTGATGATTGCAACATTCCTTATGGTATGATATGTTTAGTAGTGTACGGTACAGTTGACAACATGTTGTGAAGATGATAAAAAGTCATTTGTGCATAAGTTTGACACAAAATATTGCTTGTCACAAAACTCATATGATATTCTTAACCCTAAAATTGTTATTTTATTTGAGGAGTGACAAGATATTGTCTGCAAAGGAGAAGCGCGCGACACACGAGGTTTTGTAGTAAGCACGCGAGCTCAGGAGGCAGGGAATTTTGAAAATAGGGTAGGGAATTTTGAAAGTACCGCACAATAGCCCGCAGGGGGTAGAGAAACAGTTCTCAGACGAACAACCTTTGCCTTGTACATATCATGCATGAGCTCCATCTGTTCATACAGCCCACAGTCAGCCTGAGTACTGTCATGCCAACAGCCTGGAGCATTCAAGAAGATGCAAGCCCGGATCCTGCCATCTGGAGCAAAGATCAAAACACTATTGATGTATATAGCACAAGTCCAACCATTGTAGTATTGGTTCTGTTTCACCCAGTTACCAGACTGCTGGAGATGCAGTTTAAGGCCGTCATAGGCACCCCATACTCTGTGAGGTGCTAACATTGAATACTTTGCAGAAATTCCATCAACATATTGTTGAGTCTCTTCTTCATTTGACAAGCAAACCTTTGCAGCGGGATGTTCTTGCAATGCAAAAAGAAGGAGCTTGCGTCCAAATTTTAGCCATCTGTACATAGGAGAGGCTGTCAATCCAAACGCTAGAGCAACTGCTCTTGCTGCTGATCCTCTGGTTCGGAACCAGAAGAAGACAAGAGCAAGGCACCCAGCCATATCGAATCAGTTTGTTGCAGCAGAGCAGTGTGGCTTCCGGGTTTTCTTCTGAGTAACTCCAGTGTTCTTATTGACAGTGTACAAATTGTAGAGTGACTTGAATAAATCAAGGAGCTCCCTGAAGACTACATGGTCAACTCCACAGCAATTTAGAAGGGCTTGATCATTGCCGGATCGATACAGATACATGAAAGCAGATTGACTGTATCTCTTAATTGCAATCCTAGGAGTTCTACAATCCCTTCTTCTCTTATCTTCGTCGCCAAGCAGTGGACTATTGTAATCAGGGGTTAAGTAGTTGTCATAGTAGTATCCAAGCAGTGTTAACTCCAGCACCATGTTGCGTCCTCTAGAAATCATTTTGATTTTCGATTAAAAAAGAAAGAGTGTTCTTTGCTGGAGAGCAACTTGCATGTTTTAGTGAGGGTAGTAGCTTAGTACACAATATGCGGGTAGGTTGCACAGGCAGTGATTAAACAGACAGTTACGTTTTCTTATTTAGGGATTCCGAGTTCCAAATCTGTCAGTTTGTAAACATATTCATCCATTGGGTGCGCCAAAAATCTATTGAATCTATTCACTCTTGAATATCTTTCACGGAGTATTAACTACTTGGTGTTCATTTTCATTAGATGGGAAACACTCAATATCCGAAGAATATTGACTGAGCAATTGATACTGTCGAGACAGCCATAACTCAGTTCTTCTCATGGAAGAGGGTACGGTGATAAATGGTTCATGTACAAAGAAGTCCATCCAAGGCTGTGATTCCAGGGCCAGTGTACATCCGTGTCTTCGACAACTAATCCATGAAAAATTCTCAGCGTCAGTATAGTGTAACAATAATCTATTAAATCGTTTTTATGTTTGGGAGAGTATGACAAAATTCACAATCGCAGTAGTGAAAAGGTAGTTTTGTGGAAAAGAAATCTTCGCGATTAGAAGAAAGGAAGATCCTCGAGGACGGGCTTGCCGTTGACAAGCTCTTGCACGCACATACCGGCGGCGGCAAGCATGGCAAGACGTCCATTGGAGAGTTCCTTGGCTTGCATATTGGCGAAGTCTTCGGCCTTGGTTGGCTTCAAGCCAAGAGGGTCGAAGCCGACATCTCCTGGGTAGTAGTTTTCACGCAAAGTGAAGAGAGGTCCCATTCCTGGTTCAACCCATCCCTTGTTGGCTCGAAGAGCTTCAGTGATGTTGATGATGAGGAAGAAAGGGAACATGACTCCGAAAAGAGGAACCTCAGGAATCTGGTTGTTGGCAATCGTAGGGTGGTCGAATCCGTAGGCAATGGTAGGGGTGTTCTCACCAACGAGGTATCCAACGGTGGCCATCATGGCTACACGTCCATGCATGATTTCGGCCTCACGGAATCGCTTAACACCAGTAAGGTCGCGGTCCTTGCAAAGTCCCAAGGGATCAAAATATCCCAAAGGAGAAATGGCGCCAGGAAGTCCGAAGCAAGGCTTGGCGGCATCGGGAGTCCATCCGTTGAGGGTAGGTCCAAGCGGAGGGGGGGTAGGAGGCTCTTCGACTGGTTCAGGTGCGATTTCGTCGGCAACTTCAGCGGCCTTCAAGGCAGTGCTAGCTCTGTTGGTGGAGACAGGGGCAAAGCCAGACACAGAAGGGGCAGCGGCGGCGGCCAAGATCATGCAAGCGGAGAATTTCATTTTGAAGGTTTTTGTTGTTGTTATTGAAAAGAGTTTGAAGATCTTCGAGGCTGGAGTTGTGAGAAGAAACGGGTGCTCGAATAATTTCTATTCATTCCAACAATCACATCGTTCACATTGCATTCCCGTCGTTTTCTCGAGATATTATTGAGGTGTCGATTGCGTGGTTGTTGCGTGTATCGTATAATCGTACATGTGACTTGGTTGAGAGATGGGAGTGAGTCAATCGCGTGAATGGGTGGTAGGCGGAGAGCAGTTGATGTGTTAGGTATCTTTCAGCTTCGTTTCGAAACCGTCATAATGGATGATGATGTATGAATTCTAAATTTGCTGTAAGAAATGAAGTGCGTCGTTCCAGTGAATCATCATCATTCATCGGTACCATCATCGAACGAATTGTTTTTGCGCGTGTGAGTCATTCGGTGAGTCATGAAAGAAAAAAAGTGATATCCAATGAGTTTCAATCGTATTTCCATACGAATCTAACCATGACGTATGAGCTCAGCTCAATTTCGTTCTCATCCCAAGCACGAGCAATACATTATCGTACTTCGTAAGTACGTACGCACGTACACGTACACGTACAAGTAGGTTACCTCTTCAGGATTACTGAACTTCGTACTCGTCAGATTGCGGCACCGTTGCTGCTACATACCGGTAATTGAACGTACCGGTAGTAGTGATACTTGTACTATGGGTTCCGAGTACGTACAATACAGTACGGTAGGTCTGTCTGCGGTATAATAATAACCATAAGAACAACTTCTGTCTGAAAGTTTAGTTTTTTGTGCTGCGAATTCATCTTTTCATGCCCTTCTCATGCTGTTTCCATGAAGGGGCAAAAAATGTACTCATCCACTGCTCATCAACTGCTATGATAAGCCCAAGATAAGAGTGACTAATTTTGTGCTCCTTGTTCCTTGTTGTTCCTTGATGTGAAGAACACCACGTCAAGCTCAAACAAGTCGATGGTGCTTTGGGTTTGATGGGGGTAGTATGGTTAAGTTGTTGTTGTTGTTGTTCTTGTTGCAAGATCTCAAAAAAATATTGCTGTTTAAGGAACATGCAATTGAGTACATTCTTCGAACCTGGTCCAAGATTGAATGATTTGTCAACAACAATAGTAAGATCACTTCCTGGAGTGCACAGCACCCTTGAATTTCACTGATAAATTCTCTTCATTCTCTTTTTTGGTGAGGACTGAAGCCTCTCAAGGAAGAATGCCGTGAACGTCATTAGGATGAACCTTAGAGCCTTTGTTGGGTTGGGTTCTGAACCTTGAAGATGGAGGACAAGTGAAACAATTCAAATGGCCTACATGTTTGTGTTGTGGCAGTGACTCTCTAAGATGTAATCTGATGTTTAAATGGAAAGTGAGACAATGGAGCATCTTACTGATGTCCATTGAGCAACGCTAATTGTGTTCCATTGAAAAGAGAAGTGTTCCATTGTGAGAAAGAACCTATCGCATTGGCAGTACATATGATATGTATATGTGTATGTATAATATGCATGAATGTAGAGTGTGAAAGTGTCCTGCGGACAACGCAGTGTGAATATGCATCTTGGCAAAGCTGACAAGTTCTCTTCAAACCATGCCACTTTCTTGACAATTATATTTTCTTGGAAACTTATTTCCCCAGGAGTGTTCATATTGGGCACAAGAATGATTGTTCATTTGGTTATTGTTCTGGGTGTTTTCTTATTTGATTTAGGATTGATGACTGTCTTCTGTTCTTATTTGGGGTGGTTTGTGCTGGTCAACAGAATACCCTAGCAACGAGAATGGCAAAGAACAATTTTTCTTCAATTTGGAGCAAGGTGAAACTGTCATTGTTCTCTTGTAGTTTGAGGCTGGCTCTTGCAGCAGATAAGTATGATAAGTTCCCTAAATAGCAATGGTGAGGAACAAGTTGAAACAAAACTACTGCTGGCTTCTGTTGTAGTAGTTCTACCAGTAGATCCAGAGCTGAGTGTTTTGATGATTGGTTCATATCACAAATATTTGGATGTTGAGAAAAGACTTACATTCAAATTATGGGAATATCTCAGTAGTTGTGTCTATGGGCCATATTCTGGTTACCCTGGAATATTGCGAGAATGCGGTCAGTTCTAATGTTACATTTGGTTCTTGTCTATAAGTGATGTGCCGTGCTCGATTTTGTTTATCATCAGAACTCCCACCTTCCGCCACATCTGTACTTTGCATTAGGGTAGTTTTGAAAGCTACCACATCAATGATGGTGATGATATTGCCGGTAAACATAACAGGAAAGTTGGTAAGCATACTAGAAGCATTGATGCTGGTAATTGTAATATCATCGTTAATTCTAATTGAAATTATCCTGCTGGGATCATTGGCACCAATGGGAGTGGAAATATCATAGGCAGTTGGAATAGGAAGGCCGAGAAACATTATCCTGTTAGAACCATTTTTGCTGACACCACTATGGGTGAAGATAATCATACCAGTAGTTATAACGGGAAAGTGGGAAGACATTATCCTGCTAGTAACACAGGGCATCTTCCTATGATAAAAAAGCTGGTTTGCACAAGCCAAGCATCCAGACTGATGAAACACCATACCTAAATTAGAAAGTAAGATTCAACCTGGTAAATCAGAATAGAACAAAATGATAAGGTTATCATGGTAAATGACACACAAGGGCTTACATGAGGAATAACACAAGACGGGAGTATACTTTTTTGCAAGGAATATGGTTGGGACAAGCCTTATGGTCATAGTTGTAAATAACTCTGCTTTATCTCTATATTGAAACAAGCAAAGAAACTATCTGGGATTTCAATAATGGTACATGTAGGTTTCTTGTTGGCATAAATCAAAATGCTTGAATCAATAAATCAGGCTCGTGATGAATCCATTTGAAGCAATGGACTTTCCCTTGCTTAGTAACTCAGGCACTGCTGGTAATTTCACACCTGAAGAAACACTCAATTTTAAGGTCGGGCTCATTGGACTACGTGGTCCTAGTACTCATTGGGGAACAACCAATGTAGGTCTTTCCATACTGCTGCCATGTCTAGTAGTAGCATTCCCTTGGGCAGGTGGAAATTCTTTCTTAACAAGGGGGATCTCTAGGGGGGAAAATACATCCTCCTTCCAAAACAAGTGTGCCATGACCAATCCGTGTGGGTTTCGAACAGCCTGTGCCTTCTATGTAGAAGCTACGTTAAATTAAGTACAAGAAGAAACGGAATATTCAAATTTTTGATTTTTTAAGATCACTGTGTAAAACACACACGCACACAAAATAAGGGCTGTGCTTTTTGCATGCGATGAGTTTTTTAACCAACAGCCAAGCACATAAAATGGCTCTCTTTGGAATAGAGATAAGAAGACAAGAACATTCTTAATGTTTCGAACCACTACTATGCCCTTGCAAAAATTCATTGTCTCAGCTTTCATGTGGAAGTGTCTGGACCTTAAAATGACAGGTGGAACCCTTTCAACTGGTTAAATCACTTTTACAAGGCGTGACAGGCCTTCTTTAAGTCCCTACGAAACGCAGACCAATACTACCACTGGGATCTCTAATATTTAACCCATAATGAGGAGTTAGTTAAGGAGAGTTCAACCCAAAAAGAAGGATTTGAATGAGTAAAAAATTGATATCAAGGCAGCTTAGTATGTGCCAACCACACACTCTTTTAGGAACAGAGGAAGTAATAGATTTTTTATCTGTTCTTCAACTTGAAGGTGAAAAGTTCTCCAGAACCTTAACATTTTACTTAGTAGTAACATCTACCTAGAACCTGCTAAAAGTTGCATGCAACAACCTTTGTCCACAGGGTAGAGGTTTTCATCATAATTTCTGTTGTACGTGTTATTAATAAGTCCTAGAAACAAAATAGGGCATTTACTAAAACACACAAGAACCTACGCCCTAGGTTTCACTTTTCACTTGCAGCTCAATTCAATGATTAGCAGTTGCATAATGCCAGTAATGAACAAACTTGTGCAAACTGAATTACTTCTCCAAACAGCAGTGCACTTATAGTATTCAGCCTAAGCAAAACAGCAGTGCTTGCAGGTTTGCTCTCTTTTCATAACTTTGCAGAAATCAATCAGCACCCTTTAATACTTGTACTAGTTGTCTTGCAGCTCTTAGTAAGTCATTGTAGAACTACAAGCTTGCGAGTGAGCTGACTGTGCCATGTGCTTGTTTGAATGGGTATGGTTGGATAATGTTAAGCCCTGGTGAAGATTGGTTTTGTTGAACACATAGACAGACATCCCGACCACTCCTTGCTCATGTTGCTCTTCTTTTCATTTCCCAAACAGAATTCACGCAAACATAGAAAGGCATACTTTTGAACTACACACTATACATACCAACACAAACTTCTTTAACCACCATTGCCTTGTGCTCAAGAGTGCTGATACTGCTGAAGAGCCTTGGCAATAAGGGCGTATCTCATTCTTGCTAGTACTACAACCACTTGACAGTAGATTGATGTTGCCCAATAACAGTCTTTGCCATAGTACCGTATGCGTCACAAAGAACAAGCTTCTGTTCAAAAATTCTATCTTCTATGGATCATGTGTAACCCCTATTTACCCATACATTTTTGAAAAGCTTATTTCAAGGCGCATTTGAATCTGTTGTTAGTTTCCCAGTTTTATGGAGCCCAAATAGAACTATTTATCTACAATAATATGAACATATAAGAATAATGAGTCTATTATTGTTCTGTGAGCCTTATTTTCATGAAATTTGAGACTCCGCGCATTCACTGCGTGCACCCCCGCTCTCTCATTGGCTGCTCCATCGTTAAATTCAGCACACAAATTTAAATTTAGATGCGCAGATTCCGCGCATTGTTGCATGCCTCTAAGGGTAGTAATACAACGTGTAGGTTTGTATGGATTTGAAAGTTTTCTACCGTTCAACTCTCCAGGGATGTTGTGTACTCATCCCACCAGTTTCAATCAACATAATCCTGAGGAGATCAGAGAACTTATCATATAGCTTTGGTCCTGTGGTTGAGAAAAGGGTTTTCTTTGCATGTGAGAATTCATTGATGGTAAAAAGAACTTGGAAAAGTGATGCTCCGGCAGTAATGAGGGGTACTTTGACCTTGACAGTCTCAGAGACTCCATTGGTAGTACATGTGTGTTTGAATTCTATCTTCTAAAGGAACTCTGGGTCAAAGTCACCCTTGAAAGGAATAACAGAATAACTTGTCATTGCTGGACAATCTATAGGAGCGTTGCTTGCTTGTTTGTTCGTTACTCGAGTGAAAAATGGGTCAAAGCAGTTATTTGACTGTTTAAACAGCGTTGTATGCCTCTAAGGGTAGTGACACAACGTGTGGGTATGTATGGATTTGAAAGTGAACTAAAATTAAGATTGTAAGCTTAAGCTTGCTCAATCAAGTTAAGCATTGAAAGCTTGCTTTAATTTGCTAAGCGTTGGAAAGGCATTGAACTTTTACAAAGTTCTTTGCACATATAAGACTAAGATATGCATTTCATCCAGTCTTCAATATTGAAGTGCCAGCTGGTGTGTAATTTTGACTGACATCAGAATTTGGAGAAGATTCAAGTTTTCTTGAATTGTGGGAATTCAATTGTGACGGTTTGAATACCACACTCTTTTTCTTCTCATAAAAACTTCATTTGGTTGCACAGAATTTTTATATTCGTGCGCAACCAGTATTCACTAGTAGTTAGTGAAATTTTTAATTGGTGTGATATGGTTTGATGTTTTGAATGTTCATCAATTGAACAATGTCTTGATTTAAGAGGAATGAAACAGTCCCATTTGCATGAATTTTCTGGATAGTGTATGGACCCTTGTTGGTTCTTGCTTCAAAAGCTGATGGATTTTGCTTGCTGTTGTAAATCATAATTTGGTCTCCAACACAATATTCATACAACTTCCTGTGGCTGTTTTCTTTCACAGCATTCTTGTCAATTTGAGCTTGGGGTTTGTTTCTTGCCAAAGTAAGATCTGTAATAACTGGAATGGGGAGAAACATGTCTCAGTGAAAGATGTGGGAAACAGGTGTCATTCTGAATGTTTTGTGGATGGTTGATCTGACCGCAAACTGAGCTGAAGCAAAAACGCTATTGACAATGTTGGTTGCTTGCTGGAGGGTATGTGGAGGATTGGTGTTGAGCTCCAGTTCTCATTGCGGACTTGATTGTATCATGTACCCATTCAAGAACTGCGTTTGCTTACAGATTTCAGACTGAGCAAACCTTGGCTTTGATTCCAAGATTGTTGAGGTGAAGTCTAAACTCATTACTCATGAAAGTGGTCCTTGATCGATAATGCAATTTACAGGTTTTGGATATCTGGAGAGCCATCCGTTGTCAAGGGCGTTGACAGACATGAGACTTGTTGGGTTGACTTGCAGGGCTTGGATTATGTCCAAGAGATTGGTGCACATGTCCCTGATGGTGAAGCTGTTGAATTGAAGTGTTCCTTGTCCAGGGATCTTGATTTTCTAGGGACTGATTCCATTGATTGCAATTGTATCCCAGGGGACATGCTGGTGTTCTTTGGTGGTAAGTTGGCCATGACTTTGGGGGTTGTTCTTGTACCTTTGGCACGTGCCACAAGTTTTGCAGAAGACATTGATTTGGTCTTTCAGGTTTGGCGCGTATATGAATTGGTTGATTGTTGGTACATAAACTGACAGATTAAGTGATGACTTGCAACGTATCAGAGTATTGCCACTCAAAATTGCAAAAAAGATGGTAGTTTTTCACTCCAAATTGCATACTTGGGGTTGTTTATGGTGCAAATCCAATGCCCCAACTGAATAAATAGGTGATGACTTGCATGATACCCTGTAAACTGCACATACTTTTAGTATGACTCATCTTGTCAACAGTATCAAGAGCATGATTGCCATTCAAATTGTACAGAAGGTAGCAGTTTGTCACTCCAAATTGCATACTTGGGGTTATTTTTGGTGCAAATCCGGTGCCCCAACTGACGGTTTAGGTGGTTACATGCAGAGTATCAGGTGAATTGCCCTCATACTTTTATAGCATGACTCGTCTTGTTATCAACAGCAGTATCAAGAACATTGCCACTCAAATTGTAGAAGAGGTGCCGTAGTATTGGTTTGCAAGCAAGTTTAATGTATCATGTAATTATTTGATCCTACTAAAAAAGGGGGATGGAGTTTAATTCGTTTTAGGGGTTATTGATACCTGTTTGTTGACTTCATTACCCCCCTTATTGTACAAAAAGCTGGCTTGCGTGCGCAAGCTTCACACGTGCAAAGCCTACTAGGAGTTTAAAACATACATTAAGGTAATTGCATTAGAAGTACTAGATGGTTTGCCATAGTTTTTCCAAGGGATTTTGTTAAGGCACTTATTTTGTGTCCCTTTATTCTTGACAATGAGAAGTGTTTGAACTATGTCCAATAAGAGTAAATTATTCTTTACCACCTCAGCAATATTTTGGGCTATGATGCATTTTCAGTGGGCGTCGGGTTATTGAGAATTATTGGTCACAATTCAAGAATTTTTGCGCATGCTAAAAATTAAATATTATACACAGATTCTTTGTCACCCGTACGGTACGCCAGCTACTGTGTATCTACCAAAGATTAAATTTCACAAGTGGTGAATGTAAATTGAGGTAATTAAAAATAATGAGAGATTATGATTAGTATGTCAGAGCAGTGTCTGACACCCCTCTTAGCCAAATGCGCGTGATTTAACGGTAATGGTCGAAATCTCTGACACTCTAAGATAACCACTTTATAGTAATTTAAACCAATCAAATTCAACCATTTATCATGTACAGCGCATGTGCAGGTTTGATTCAATGTGGGATTAGATCGAACCAATGAAATTCAACCATATTGGTATAAGGAAACCCGGATATATGGTGCTACGAGTGATGGTAGTACAACCCTATGGTGGTACACAACATATGTAGCATCTACAGTAGTACGTAGAAACTATGAGAAAGAAACCCGGATATACGGCAGTACAAAACCTACTGTAGTAGACAATCTATGTAGAAACTACTATAAAGAAACCCGGATATACCCTACGAGTGATGGTAGTACAAATCCTACTGTAGTACACAATCTACGTAGAAACTACGATAAAGAAACCGGATATACGGCTGTACGAGTGATGGTAGTACAAATCCTACTGTACTACAAATACTTTGTAGAAACTACTGTGGTACAAAACCTACACTGACAACTATGTAAGAAAGGAACCCAGATATACAGAACGGGACATACAAAACCCGGATGTATGGTACAAAACCTACGCTGACAGGATTAATAATAACTAAGGTTATTATTAAATTCTACTTCGTAGTATTATATAACTGGGTCATTTTTTTATTACCGGTACTTTCCAAAACTACGCGTGCCCGCATGTCTGTCAGACAGACTGACAAGTACGTACCGCAGGTAGTGAAAGAAAAAAAATGGTTTCAATATCGTTGTACCGGTAACTTACGTTCAATTCGTACTTGTACCGGACCGGTACTGGTAGATGCCATTATTTTTCGTACGTCTACGGCACGTCGCAATACACTGATGGCAGTCCGTGGTCATTGGATGAGCATTAAGTTGTATTAATCATGGTATATCTTTATCTTAAAATGGCGCTCCAGAATACGACCTTGCTTGATTGGCATTCACGGGTTTGCCATGTGACCTACCGGTAGGACCGTTGATACGGTACATAAGATTACCTTAATCTTGCGCAGTGATATACGACCGGTGTGTTCTGTACCGTATAAAAACTACGATACCAGGTACCGTACATAGTACGGTACAAGTAGTGGAGTTAATCTTAATGATCATTCAGTGTGAATCTTCTTTTTGAACGGGGGAGAAAAATTGGACGGGAAGTTTGTCGCGCTTTTCTTTTCGGTTTCTAGCCTACTATACCGGTACGAGTGATGGTACGGTAGAAGATGCGAGACTGGTTAGGAAAAAAGTGATCGACTTGTACGATAAGTACGGTATACGGTACGTACGAACTCATTATTCTTACTCGTGTTGCCCGTGTCTTGTACGGTATCGCACGCTTATTCGTAATTACTCGTACTTTGCCCGTTCTGGACCGCCGCAAGACTCACTCGAAAGTGGAACAGAAGAAAGTGTTTGATTAAGACAACCAACATACAACCACCAAACAGCACCCCTCTTACTCGCAGCAACGAGATTTCGCGTCAGAGGTTCGCATCCCTATCGCATCGCATTCCATCGCATCGAATCGTATCCACTCCCGGACGGACGGTGTTCCATCCCATCGATTGCGTCCCGAAAACGGCAAGGTAGTGAGCGATAGCAAAGAGGGAATCGAATAATCGAATTATTTGAATCGAATCCTCCAACATCCTCTAAAATCCTCCAATACAATACAATACAATCCACACCATACCCAAATCGACGATCCGACCAACCCCCACCGGGATGGTTCAGAAAATCCCACACGTGTCGTCCCCCCGCAAGAACAGCCTGGTTCGGAATCTGTGGTTGCCGGGATTTACGGACGCCGGTGCCGGGAATACCTACGTTCCGACGGCAACGATTCCCCCACGAACGATGTCGCCACCGTCTTCGTCCGCGACGAATGCCACCAAAGAGAACTCGAACTCGAACCAAACACACAAGCAGCAACAGCAGCAGCAGCAACAGCAACAGCAACACGATTCGGATTCGGACAACGAGGACACCTTTTCGGAAGCTCCGACGGAACTCCACGACAATTGCACGAAACAAAGCAGCCGTCGATCGACTGCTCGTCGCGATCGATATTATCGGTTGACGGGCACTGTGGCTCAAGATTCCAGGTCGATCGAAGAGGGAGGAGGACCTCGCGATGCCAGCAGCGCGACTGGAACGCAACATTCCAAGACCAAGGCCGACGATGGAAGCAATTCCAATTCCAACAATTCCAATTCCAATCACTATTCGCCTTTCCATTCCAACGCAAGCAACGAGGGAATCGAGGTCGAAGTGACGTACGGTTTCTTTCCCTCCACCAAACCTCCGCCGTCTCCGTCTCCGCGTCGCATGGTGAGACCGGTCGATAACGGAATCCAGGAATCAGTGGTTGCGACGCCCAAGAGCAGCTCCGGGCCTCCTACAACATCGGTTCCGATTCCACCAAGTCCAGGTCTCCGGCCGATCTCCCCGCCAAACGTCAATCGAAAGCAGCTGGTGCAGCGATCCTCCTCTACCGCTGCGGTGGTGGACGATGAAATCATCGTTCGGCCACCCGGTCTTGGCATACAGGGCAAGCAAAGCCACAATACGTCCACTCCCGGCCAACGAGACAAAAATGAAAACGAGGACAACGGCAACGGCAACGGCAACGATAACCACAAGTCATCGCCACAAATCGAGCAAAAGGATCCACTCGGGGCACACGACCGGCACTCGCTGCCGATGAGACCCTTGCGGTTCCAGCCGGCGTTAAAGCGCGAGGTTTCGACCTTTTCGCTCGCTCCCGAAACCGGAGCGGTGTTGGACCGAGAAGAACACCAGGAAAAGCTGAACCTATGGAAGGAAAGAGAGCAAAATTCTTATTTGATTCGGGATGGAGGGGAATCCAACCCGGACACCGCTGGCCCGTTTCGTGTCATTGACGAAGAAGACACCGATGTCCGGGGGTCACCGAAGCCTCCTCCAGCGGCAAACACATCCAACGACGAAGCAAAAAAATCGACCAATCTTTCACAATCCAATGATGCGGAGGACGATGCCAACAACAATGTCGATGACAACAACACCCACGCCCACAGATGGCTGGACTTGACCGCCTTGCAAGAGATGGATCGCATGGAAGAACAGCACGGTACGAACAACGACTTTAATACCTTCATGCAGCGTGAAAACGAAAACAAATCCAAGGCACGGCAGCTCCAACAACACACAACCGATCCGTCCACGAATCGCAACAATAAAAGTCACGCCGCGAACGACGAAAGCATCCACGATGGAGATGGAGGATTGTCCACCTCGTCCATCGTTTCGTCCACATGCTCCGAGTTTGGAACGGTGATCCAAATGGGTGACATAACACTAGCCCAACGCATGGCAGAAGTCGACGAAATGGTGGAAAAGGCGGCACTTGCCGATGAAGGAATCCAAGGCGGCAAGCCAGAACTACCACCACATCTGTCGTCCTCGTCTCTGCTCCAGCATGATTCTTCGTTGGATCTGCCAGTGTTAGAAGAATCGGGGTCAACCGAAAATGATGCTGCCACTGCCTCTCCCTCACCCAAAAAAGACCACTATCCAAACCAACCATCTGACACCAAGACCACCGTTGCCACGGCCAATTCCACAATTCGAAGTCCCACGAAACGAAACCCCACAAATTCCGAAATGGTCTCGGCGGTGTGCCGAAGGATGGGAACCATGCAACCTTTGAACCGTTCCGTGCGGGGAGGCAACCGGACAAACCCACGGTCCGCTCCCACTACGCCGAGGAGATCGGATTCCCAAGCCAAGTCCAGCGAATCGTCGCAAAACCAGTTCGAGGGGAGCAAATCTCCTGGCTCGGGAATCGAACCCGCGGAAACAAAGACAAAATCGGCACCTCCCTCGTCCTTCCATTTGAGGTCTCCGGGGTCTTTGGCAAGGTTTTCCTTGGCCGCCCACCAGCAGTCCGCGGCGAAGAAGCGCGGATCCCAATCCGCCGAAAACCACGGCAGCCAATTCGGCAATCAGAACCGAAATTTCTTGAGCCCACGGTTTTCAACTCTGGGGCGAGGAAGGGGAAGTGGGGAAACAACTCCCCTAAGTCCGCGCGGTGCCTTTACCAAAACGGTTAAGCACGCCCAGAAATGTTTTACCTTCGACAATACCCTCGACGAATACGGCCTCCAAGACTACGATCCCAACGACGACATACGCAACGAATACAATCCAGATGAGCGGAGACGAGCGATTCGAGACGACCTCGTCATCCCTCCGTTGGTACAGCAACCAGGGACGGCACGACTGGCACCAAGGGTCCGGCCCCTCGAGTCGTCGTCCAGAGAGGACGGAAAACACAGAGGAAGCCGCCATGTTTTGGGATCACGCAAGCAATCCCACAGTTTCGATACTTCGTCGATGAGAAGGTCCCCGTTCCGGGCCTCGGTGTTGTCGACGACGCGGCGGCGTACCTTCTTACAGCGTTCCTTCCCGGCGCCCGTTCACGAACCGGACGCGAGCGGCGCACCGGGAGTGTCCCACTCCGATTCCAGAAACATCTACCGCCGAAATCGAAGCAACTCCGACATTCTGCCTACCAAAAATTCCCAAACTACCATTGCCTTGCATTCCGCAATGGAACTCAGACAACCGCAACGGATCGAAATCGAACGGGAGGACGCCTTGGACATTTTGGCACTTTTGGTGGAACAAGGGATTGCCGATTGGGAAACCCCAACCACCAACACTCCGGATCCCGATCCTTCCACCACTGCGACCATGCACTATGCCAGCAACACGAAATCAACGGGTGACGGTTCGGATTCGGGCAAAGATGACAATGTCCGCTCCGAGAAAGCGCAGTCATCGTCGTCTTCTGATCAATCTGCCGTTACCGGCGACCTCATGACAACGGCGAAAGAAGAAAAAACGGAAGATCACAATTCTCAGGTATCAACCGAGTCGATGCATGAAGCACAACAAAACGCCAACGTCTCCGACAACGATAATCGTGACAACGATGGTGTTCTGCAGGGCCTTATCCAAAACTTTAAACAATGGAGCGAAGAGCATCGTGGGGACAGCACTCTCAGGAACGACAATGGAATCGGCAAGCAGTACAATTATTCTCGCCAGGTAGAACTGTTGGAAGAATTGGCGAGATCCCACGCGTACGCAAAAGAAATGAAGCGTGCTTCTACTTCTGCTTCTACTTGGCTGAATTCAATAGGAAGAGGACAGACCACAGGTAACCATGAAATTGCGAACGGTAACAATGAAACCCCGAACGCCGCATCCACCTCGACCTTTTCAAAGGGGACAAACCAAAGCGACGGCAAAAACGAAAACAGCGATAGCAAGATCGACAAGATGGATGTGTTGACTTTAAATGCAACACTGCATAGTGCACAGCTGGAACTTGCCGAGATGAAACAGGCCAACGCAATGCTAAACAAAGAGCTCTCGGAATGCCGTGCCGAAATCGGGAGGATGAAGAGTCTTTCAAGAAACGAGGTAAGTGATGCGTTTGCCACTGTACAGATCGGACATGGCACATTATTTCTTGGTTCAATAAATCTCAGCACATTCTTTTTCACACTGTATAGCAGTTAAACAAATCGGTTCTGGACGATTTAGAGAGATCATCAGAAACATCTTCCTCGGACACTCGTTCCAAGGGGTCATCTACTAAGCCGTTGAGGCCAAATGAACCACGTCGTAAAGAAGTAACATCTTCCTCAGACACTCGTTCCAAAGAGTCATCTACTAAGCCGTTGAGGCTAAATGAACCACGTCGTAGAGAAGTAGTAGGCCATCCAGAAAGCGTTTCTGATACAGGCAACTCATACGAGCGTTTCTTCCATGGTGTACCAGTAAAGGAAGCAAAAGAAAGAATAGAATCTGCAGGCCAATTGGATGTTCTTGTTCTCATAAGTGCCTTGGATGAAGCCAATGAGACGATTCGAAGACTCCACAATGAATTGCATAAGAACGATGCGACTGAAAACACGGCAGAGTCTGAACCAATACCGCTTGTGGATATTCCAGACATTCAAATCAACAAAACCGAACCTCAATCAACACCTAGCACCCCAGATTCTTCTCACCGTACAGTCAATGTTCGCATGCTGGATGCAGAAAATTTTGTCACGGAATGGTACGACTTGAAAACGCTCCCGCCTCCTCCGGATCACGATCTACGATCACCTATAGTCTCTGCTGTCTTGGAACAGTGGACACAAGATCGTTCCCTTCACGAATCATTGCTCTCATGGATTGAACATGTGATGAGAGGTGACGATCTCGAAGGTTTGCCTCCTCTAACGATTTCCAGTCTGGACCATCAAGTACGAGATGGATTTTCCATGCACGTGCTATCCCACCTTCTCAGAAGGGCCGACATTCACGTTGCCGTGGAAACACGTGCTCATCGGAACACCACCTACGACATGTCGGTCACAGTAAATCAGAAGAAGGAGTTTACGGCTTCTTCGTTCCCGGCGGATCTAAAGTCAAGAAAGCAGCCATCTCTTCTGGACTCGGGCGATTCCACGAGTGAAGATGAATGGGCAAATCGATTCGAGTCGAATATGAATTCCACAGAAAGCGTGGCTCACAGTGCTGTCACTGAAACCATCTCAAATCTCCCCTCTGTCGCACAGACTCAACAAGTAACGGACCCATGGACTCAACCTCCACAAACTCCAAAATCAGAGTACAGCTCCTTTCCTTCGCGGCTCCGGTCTTATTCGGGTAGCGCGGACACTTTCGACGAAAACTCACAACACTACAGACAACGCTACAACGAACATAATGTTGGTGCGACTAATGGAACCATCATCGGTGCATTGGGTGGTGCTCTCAGTGGACTATTGTCCCGCAATAAATTTGCTGCTAGCCCCGGTAGGTTACATCAGCCGCAAACTCAATATTATTCAACAGGATCAACGGATGATAGCAGGGATTCGTCCAATATGCTGCCTGCTAGTCTCCGAGCGCAGATGGACCTTACGTCAAGTCCAACGTCGGGTTCAACTAGATACCATCGTCCAGGGGATTCGGAAACAATTGGATCATCCGGTCTCGATAACCGCCCGCAAGAAGAGGACGAACCCTACCATCGTGTCGTCTCCGCTCCCCCCGGACGTATTGGCGTAACATTTGTTGATTTTCGCGGTCATGCAACGGTTACTGATGTCGCCAAGGATAGTCCACTAGCTGATTGGGTTTTCCCCTCTGATGTTTTGGTCGCCATTGATGACACTCCGGTGAGTGGGATGCCTGTTCGAGACATCGTTAATATACTTTCAGCTCGCAGGGATCAGTATAGAGCGATGCGAGTGATAAGTTCTCACGCTATGAACGCATTAGTGAATCAATTGGGTGGTCCACTAATGGAAGAGACTGGCGAAGAAGACTGAACCGGACACAGCGGAGTTTGTTAATAATGTTTCACACACATTTATTAGAAGTACGGGAAAAGTTGGAATCAATCCAATCGTAGGTAGAAACGCAGAGCTTCAATGATAATTGTATCTTGACCTTGGTTTTAACAAAATCGATCTGTTGACCGGATTCAGCGACTTGTAGCACGTTGCACAACCTCGAATCTTTCTATAAACAGCAGCTAATAAATATTTATTAATAGTACTGTACTATTAATATTATGTTGCTAAGATCTCGGTTCTTGCAAAATCGTATGAATTATATTATAGTGTGCTACTTCCAATCACAGACTTTGTCGAGACTGGCAATGTGAAAAGAGGAAATGTCGCCTCCCACTATATTTCCAAACGTTCGCACTACGTGTAGTTGCGATGACCGCCCATTAAAATGCACCAACAAGTTTATTACATTTTCTTTTTTTCCAAGAATACAATTTTAGCACGAAAGAATCCCAATAACAATGAAAAATGCAAACTTTATTTTTCTTTTCTGTGTGTCGTCTGCCAATGTTGGTTTCGTTTGCATCTTTTTAGTTTCGTCGCTTTTTCGCTCATTCGCAATGTCAATAAAAAATAGTTCGTACAATTAGCAGCAGCCCCGACCACCGTTCGCATTGGAGCGTTCGTTCAATCCCGGCAAGCCACCGACTCCACCACTGTTGGCCATTCCCATCTTGATCCCGTTCGACTCATTGGTAACGTCGATTTCTCCGCTTACGATTTTACCGTGAATATTTTCGGCAGTGTTGATAAATGCGGATTCGACATTGTATGCTGTTTTTGCGGACGTTTCCAAAAAGATCAAGCCATTGGCTTCGGCAAATGCCTTCCCTTCTTCGGTAGATACAGCCCTGCGGTGCTCGAGATCGTTCTTGTTTCCGATCAACATGATCACCATGTTGGACTGCGCATGCTGCCGTGCTTCTTCCAGCCACCGTGACAAATGCTGAAACGTGTCTCTCCGGGTTATATCGTAAACTAACAAGGCCCCAGCAGCACCGCGGTAGTACGATCGTGTGATACTTCGAAATGACTCCTGTCCAGCCGTGTCCCAAATTTGCAACTTGACTAGTTTGTCACTGTCCAAATTGACCATTCGGGCACCGAATTCGACCCCAATGGTCAGATCATGAACCGGTTGGAATCGCTTGTCTGTAAATTGCAAAAGCAGACAAGACTTGCCAACGCCTGTGAATTTTGTTGCAAAATGAAGATTTCACGGAACCGATTTTCGGAAGAGAAAGTCACCATAATTAATATTGCATCGATTGCAAATTTCCAAACGAGTAATGAAATGTAGTGGGATACATAAGAGAGTAAGAAATCAACGAATGCATCGTTTGCATGATTTCAGAGTAGACAGGGTGCCGGAGAAAGACGTTACGAAAAAAAAGAGGTGTTAATGTCTTTGTCTGAAAGCTAGTGTCAATCATGTCATGACAACATAGTCAATTACCGGTATAAACGTGATAAGACATCTTTTTTTCGTACTGTTCATGTCTTCATCAAGTATTCACTATCGCTCGATCACAGAGATTCACCCACGATTCAACGAGAGCATTCCTACAGCGAAAGAGGGAACAGTAGCATCCATGGCACAAAACGTACCGGTATCACCGATGATAATGTATTTGAATAGATACGAGTAGGACATGATAATACGACTTCTTCTTCAACTTTGATGAATGGGAGTCTTTGTACTCGTTACGACACTCTGGAGTGAATTTGTCTCAAAAGTAGCAGCAATAACACAACTCTGATGCGTCAACGAATTCTCAAGAGTTCGACTATGTCTATGGCACATTAGAAAATAATGCTCGTGCCGTACCCCATACCGTACCGGTAGCGTAACGGTACCTGGTACTCGTACGAGTACCTTTGACCTTTGGGACATCCCATGTACGGAACTTTAAGAAAAAAGGCGCCTTCTGTCGGGTATTTATTAGCGTCTTTACATTCAACCGACTGGTGGGTCCTGCGGTGAGAATAAAGTTCGAGTTCGATCTGAGTGCTGTACGTACCGTACTTGTTCTACCTAGCTGTAAAGTACTTTCGGATAATACTCCTAATTACCGATACCGATATCTACCGTACGGTACGAAAAATTCGGAATGATTTTTTGATTCCGGACTCTCGCCAATAAATAAGGGATGGGCCGGCTTGCTAATGAATTCAGTCGTCATTGTTTACGCGTACCGGGTACGGCATGGTAATATTACAAATCATTTTCAGATCTGGCCGTTCTCAAACCCATCAAACGCTAGGATAAGTGGGGAATCCATCAGGCACGCTTAGTGATCATAATTATTGTTAGTTCTACTACTCCTTTGAAAGATTATGGTCACTAGTACCGCTGCAAAACAACGAACCAAATAGGCGCAACTTCGTATCGGATATCGAATAGATTCGCATGCACTATTGGATATGATCATCTATCACCCCAATCTTTGATTTAGAAGCACTTGCGGTGAACAATTGATGGACCAGATTCATCGTATTCTTCCTTGCTGATCCACATACTTTGGAAGGTGGACAAAGATGCAAGAATAGATCCTCCAATCCACACAGAGTATTTACGCTCTGGAGGAGCAACAATCTTCACCTTAATAGAAGCAGGGGCCAACGCAGTAACCTCTTTGGACATGCGCTCACTGATTCCAGGGAACATGGTGGTACCTCCAGAGAGAACAATGTTGGCATAAAGATCCTTTCGGATATCAACATCACACTTCATGATGGTCTGGAAAGTGCTGTCAGCAATACCATCCATTTCAAGACCAGTCAAGTTAGGCTGGAACAAAACCTCAGGACATCGGAATCGCTCATTTCCAATCACAATGATGTTACCATCAGGCAATTCAAAGGACTTTTCCAAGGCAGAAGACTCTGCAGCCTTCTTCATCTCATCTTCAAAGTCAACAGCAATGAAACACAATGACTCCTTGATGTCACGGACGATTTCACGCTCAGCAGTGGTTGTCAACGAGTAACCACGCTCAGTCAAGATCTTCATCAAGTAGTCAGTCAAGTCACGACCAGCAAGATCCATACGCACGACAGCATGGGGAAGAGCATACCCCTCATAGATAGGAACAGTGTGGGAAACACCATCTCCAGAATCCAACACACATCCAGTGGTACGACCAGAAGCATACAAGGAAAGGACAGCTTGGATGTTCACATACATGGCAGGAACATTGAAGGTCTCAAACATGATCTGGGTCATTCTCTCTCTGTTGGCCTTAGGGTTCATGGGAGCTTCAGTCAACAACACAGGGTGGGCTTCAGGGGCAACACGAAGCTCGTTGTAGAAGGTGTGGTGCCAGATCTTTTCCATATCATCCCAGTTAGTGACAATTCCATGCTCAATGGGGTACTTCAAAGTGAGAACACCTCTCTTTGCTTGGGCTTCATCTCCAACATAGGCATCACGCTGTTCCATACCAACCATGATACCAGGTTGACGGGCACGGCCAATCAAGGAAGGAAAGACGGATCGAGGGGCGTCATCTCCGGCGAAACCGGCTGTTCGCGTATTGAAGAAGGTCAATTGAAATCGTGAAATGGATGACGTTAGAATTGAGTGATTCTTTAATTACCATCCTACCAGGCCGCTGCGTCGCGGGAATTTGAACCACGACTCGGCCTCGACTCCAACACGGAAACTTTTCCAATTTCTGCTTCTGCCGTCTCACGAGGTTGTTGTCAAGGGGGTTCGTCCCATCCGACAAAAGATTACTAGAATGTGAAAAACCATTCAAATCACAAGTGGACGATCGGGTCATCTCTGAAACAGAAGTTCTGAAAAATTTCTTGCTGCGATACCGTTTCGGAAACCGTACAACTTTCTCACGACTCCAATACTCGGATCACCAGGAATAACATGTCACACGCCACTGCCAGTGACCTTACCTTTGCACATTCCGGAACCGTTGTCGACGACAAGGGCAGCGATATCTTCGTCATCAGCCATGTTGATAAATTTATTTGATTACTAGTGTCAAGATGATGTGTAAAACTGCGGAGTGTGGATGGCACCGATGTGATTGCTTATTTGTGACAAGTTAGGTGCGGTTATTTTTTCATTGAAATAACACTCACGGGTAGGGAGTCTCGATGAATGCCAACGATCTTTTTTTTGAACGAGAAGCAAAGTTAATCCCTCGCTGAAATCGGCTAGGTTTTCTACGTTATGTCCTTTAGTCGTTTTTTGAACCAAAAATCAAAACCGTTTCTCTGAGCGCTGGCACAGCAAGCGGCGAGGCAAACTTTTCTCTTTCTCTGAAAACCTCACCCGAAAAAATAATGATAGAATGGTCTCGTCAGACAGTTCATTCTTCTCGTCAAAATTTGGTAAGATACGGTACGTACGTATGCTCCTACCGTACATTAGTATCTTACTCCATGTTCCATCGATTACCAAAGGTGCTAGGGGCTACGGTACGAGCAACGAGTACCGTACGTGTGCTACGAGTACCGCTACGTATGATAAGATTAAACAATACTCCGGTAATAGAAGTAAGAGATTATTAATACTAGCTAAGTCAGAGAAAAGTCAGACCTCAGTCTTAACGATTGCACGCTAGTTTAACGGTTAACCGTAATTTCCTCTGACTTGGTGGAATAACCACTTTCAGAAATTCCAACCAATGAGATGATGAAGCACATAAAAATACTAGGTTCGTGAACATGTGACAGCAGGAACATGATGTGACATTCACCACCAGGCCCTCCAATACTCAAATTATTCTTCAGCCAATCAGCTTTCAGAAGGCTAGGGCGCCCAGACCTGACCCACAAACATCAGAAGGCTAGGGCGCCTGGACCGACCCACAAACACAACAGACACATACACTTCTTGATTCCAACAAACTAAACATAAAGACACAAAAAACGGACGAAAACGACGAACCGACTGAAATGAACCGAGACAACAAGCACACTTCTTACAATACCCACGAACAACACCCATCCATCCTCAACAAAACACTCCCCTTGGTCTCCAGCAAGCAAAATGTCTTACACAAGTGGTATATTTGCCAACGCAGCACGGCAAGTCCAACATGACTGACAATGATGGTATTCCAATTGATACTCAACTTGCATATGGTCGAAAAGGGGAAGAATTCCTTCAGTATTGCACCAGTGTGCTTTTCTTCCTGTGGTTACTCTACTTCAAATAGTAACTGAAGAAAAGGTCTTTGGCTTCCTTTTCTATCAGGCATATCAAACACAAAGGACAAGAGGCCGTAAGAAGCTGACAATCCCGAACACAAATTTTTGACATCTGACTGACTACCACACCGTGTGATGGTGAAATACAACAGCAATCATGCTGGCGCTGGTGCTTCTTGTGAGTCAATGCTAGAGTCAGACCCTGTAGGCTATGATACAGTGAATCAATACTTCTGTTCTATCCTCAAAATATTGTGGCATCAGAGGAGTCAGAATGCCAACACTCTTACAAAGGAACACCTTCGTACTGACAGGGTTACACAGTTTCTGTGGGTTGTCCAAGTAAGAAAGAAACGGATCAAGAGGATGTGACACAACAACAAAAAATCAATCACACTTTGTTGCCGTACATGACAGTGAAAAGCATCAAGCGAATCAATGCTTTCTTGTTCTCTCAGCATTGGTACAAACATAACTACCACATTGTTGCCTTGAGGGACCGATTCTGTTTCCTTATGACAGCATTGTGGTGCTCTGCACGGCGAGTCCTTATTCAAATGTGCATTGTAGGATCTGTGCTAGCATCATCGAATCTCATGACTGGTGTACCCTCCTGCCTGATCTTCATCATGCAAATCATGACAGGGAAAACTTTTGTGATATGACTTTGCAGATATGGCTCAACGTCAAATTACTCACTGATTGTAATAACTTGCAGAACGACCGTCCAGTAACAGACCAAGCGTATGCGAAAACCATGCAGACAGCATGCAAGGCCTTGGGTGTTGTATCAAAGCATTTTGTTCACTTTGGCCATGGTACAGGTGCAGTTGCATGCAAAATGCAAGAGGTGGATTCGCAATACATCAAGATGATAAGAAATTGGAACCTTGATGTCAGAGAAGATCATTAATCCTCAAAACTCCCACTGAAGGCTATGCGGGTCTTGGCTGTACATGGCCAAGACAAAGGCAGCTTCTTCTTGCCCCGAGGTACCATCAACCCACCTACAGAGCTTCGTTGTCAAGTGTTCCTGCTCCTTAACAAGGCAATGGAGCATGATCAAGAATGTCTGTGAGAAGCCAACTGCTCAAGCGTGCTTTGAGCTCCTGTTGAATTTGCAATGTAGGTATTGTACTGCAGGATGCCACGTTCAGTCTTGATACACAAAGGGAGACAAAATTGTCTCTTCTCTTTGCCCATTTTCAACACCAAATTGTTCCATACTTATCAAGCAGTAGCTGTTAAAAAGCTGATGGGAGCAGGAGACAACAAGGAGAGAGGTAGCTCAATCCAACAAAGTATGGACGTGGCGCTTCCAGGGTTTTGCAACCGGCTTCACAACATTCATTCCGGAGTCTATAATGTTTCAAAGGACGTTACACAGATAGACGCTAAGGTTAGTAAATTTGAAGAGAAACAAGATGCCATCAACAGACAAATACACCATTACCTGCAGCACATGGCTTCCTTTCATCTCCCAAAAGAAGCAGAAGCAACAACAAGAACAACAATCGGCGCGGCAGGTAGTAGTACTAACCTTCAAAAACCGTTGATCCAACAGCATTCAGCGGTTTCCTCAATGTGGAAGGAGTGGTTTGGACTTGAGGACTTCAAAGAAGATGACTTCCCTGAGGGGATTGAAGAGCTTGAAAAGATATTTGACAATTGATGGAGAAGGCATTATAATGCGGCTGAGCAGAAGCAGTTCTCGCGACTCAAGTGTATTATACTAGAATTCATCAAGGGGATAGTTGATTCTGGAGAATCCTTAGAGGCAATTCTGGAGCAAGGCAATGCCTGCCTTAATGAAGACAAAGACCACACTGACGTCACTCCACAACCATGTCCAGAAGGCTAAGTCATTTCATCTTGTTAGCCCATCCACTACCACCAACCAATCGACAATCGACTCGTGGTCCCTCCCCAAAGCATCACCAAACGCTTTGCAAACAGTTTGACTTGTAGACTGTTGATTGGTTTCCCATTGTCAATTGTCAATTGGAGAGGAGAGTCATCGTCAATGAGAGAGCCAATTGGAGAGCTGATTGGATTGGAGAGGAGAGAGCCGCCAATTGGAGAGTAGGATTCGATTTGATTGGAGAGGAGAGGAGAGTAGTCGCTGATTGGAGAGGAGAGTCGCTGATTGGAGAGGAGAGCCGCGGATTGGAGAGGAGGAGAGTCACTGATTGGAGAGGAGGACAGTCAATTGGAGAGGAGAGAGCCGGTTGGAAAGCCGGTTGGAGAGCTGATTGGAGAGCCGATTGTTGATTGTTCTGACAAATCCCATAGCCGATTCCAGTCGACCATTTGAAGATTGTTTTGCTTAGCATCAGTTTAGCAGATTGGTGGAGGAGGAATCCCATGGTCGATTCGATTCCAAGATTATTTGGCTTAACGGAGTTTACAGAGCAAAAAAGATGCAGAGTTTAGTTCCAAATTAGAAATTATGAGCACTTTGTTCCAAAAGTAGAAATTATGAAGTGCAATCAGTCAATATCTAGTAATATTGCATGTTACGTAGTGGAATCTCGTGCTTTTTATTTTCAAAATTAGAGTTTCCTTTTGCAAATCACTCCAAGTAATCTCAACCAATTGTGGAAATGGATCCCATTTTGTTGAGTATCAAAGAACACATCATGTTTAGTTGAATATCAAAAAACAGAAATCATTTTAGAAAAAGTTTTGGAATTCACCTCGATCAGTGAGTTTAGTCCCAGCGGGTAGGGCTGTCTTAATTTATGTTCGATCTTCATTCCGTCAAATTGATATTAAAAACTGGAGTGGAGATCATTCTTCAGGTCCGGGTTTGGTCTGTTGGATAGAAGAGGTGCAGTAGTCTACTAAAATAAGTGCCGTGCGGTACTAAAATAAGTGTCCAGTACAAAACCTACTGCTGACTCCTGTAAAATAATTTGACGTATTAATTCATTCCAGTAATAATAACTGCGGTATTATATTGAAGTCAAGAATTGCACGGGCAAGTCAGTCAGTGAGTCTGACTTCAACGCTTTTTTGGTAAAAATAATAAGAGATTATTTATACTAAGTCAGCGAAAAGTCAGACTTCAGTCTTAAGGATTGTACGCAGTTTAACGGTTAACCGTAATTTCCTCTGACTTGGTCAAATAACCACTTTCAGCAATTCCAACCAATGAAATTCAACCATGTATGCGCATGCTGGCCTGGCCGGCAAATTCCATGCGGGTTTGATTCGATGTGGGATTGGATCGAACCAATGAAATGGAACCTTATACCATTTAGACCCGGATATATGGCCAAAGAAACCTGGATATATGGCTGGGATTGAGTAATTGCAGTACAAAACCTACACTGACTCCGGTAAAATCATTCTCCTTACAAATTCATTCCAGTAATAATAACTGCGTTATTATATACTCAAGTCAAGAATTTACATGTGCCTGTAAGTCACAAGTCAGTCAGCGAGTCTGACTTCGACCCTTTTTTGGTATAAATAATAATGATAATCATACCTTGCACCATAGTCGTACCAGGTACTAGTACTCGTACTCGGTTCGTACTCGTAACCATGTGCCCATGTGCCCATGTGCCCATGTGCCCATGTGCCCAGGTTGGGGGGCAAGGGTGGGGGTGGAAGTGGATACGGTACGTCCGAACACGTAGTAATTTTGCTTAGATCCGACGGAAAAACCCACGACTGAGATGAAATAATCATCTTTCGTCGAGTTTGATTAAAAATGCCTTCTTGTCACAATTATGATGAATGATGGACAATTTTGTTGGATGCAATAGAACCATCTTCACTATGACACTCAACAATTCAGACGTCCGTCACGCTTTTCTTTTGGGACACCCGGTTGCCAAATTTTAGAGAGAAAAGCCTCATGGGTTGACGCCTTGTTGTTTTCTCTGAGAGTGCTATTCTCCGTTACACCGATTCTCCCATAGAAAAAGGAAAGCTGTCATTCAAACCATAGGACGACAAAACGAGTAAAAAGGTGGACAAGAATTGAGAGCTGCTGTCCCTTCGTTACATAATTTCTAAAGCTGGTTCATCGTTTAATACTGAATTAGTTGCGTCGTTACGTTGGAAGCTTAGTTCGATTATAGGAAATGATCCTCGAACAGCGCACCCTGCACGAAGATGCGCCGGTACGTAAAGTGACGACGATGAAACCAATTCTCTCTTCCGATCAACAATCGTCGTCGAACTATTGGCGTAGCGAAAGAAACCATGGCAGGGCAATACAGTTCCACGACACGACCTCGATATTGTGGATAGAAAGTGCGGAAGACATGTCAGATGAGGAAATTGAAGCTAGCTATTACAACACACGGGACTACTTATGCTTCCGTACTCGTGAGAAACGAATTTCCCGACATTTTTCGGGTTGGGGATTTATGAAGGGGAGCAAAAATGACGACATGCTCGGGGTTGAAACTAGAATGCAACGTTTCCACCGACGTCAAAGGAGTAAAAATGCCATTTTTGCCGTTATTTTAGAGCAAGAGCTTCGTCAAGAAGCTGCTCGTGACAGCTCCTCCTTTTCGTGTACTGAAGAAGAAGATGATGAAATCATTGCACGGGCATATCAGCAGTATACTGGAGAGGGCACTCGATTGGCTAGAGAAAGAGCCAAGGCAAACGCAGCTCAAGTGAAAAGATTAAGTTCTTCGTCAAAACATGCAAATGGGTCATTCATGAATGAAGTCCAGGTGGAGGGAAAGAAAGAAGACAGAACATCTATCACAACTGTAAATTTTGGATTCCCATGGGAGGTTCCAATTTCGAACCAAAAGAAAACCACTAGGAGTCGTTCTGTGGATATAGTCAAGTACGTTTCCTGCTCTCATCCTCTACTTCCGCTTCCCAAACAATATTTGGGAACGTCCCATCCAGAGGAACAATTGGATGAGCCTGAAGAGCTAATGGAATTTCGTCATGAAAATCAAAGCGAATCACAAGGACGAGGAGCTCATCATGGAAGAAGGCGACAGGAGGCCCCTATTCGACAACAAATCATTCGAAGTAAGGAGCACAATGATATCAGAAGACCTGCAATGGATTTTGAACCACAAGATGAATATCAATCGTTGCTTCCTCATGTCACTTCTGAATACAACTATCCCGGTACTGTCGCCCAGAAATGGATATGGAACCCAATAAAGTGCGATGCAGTTGCACCTAGTACTCCTGTCCCTAACCTTTTGAGTTGGAACGTCCATTGAATAATCGAATAAAGATAAATCTGTTTAGGTTGAAGGGATATCATGCATATTCTAAAGGACTTGTTGATTGTTTCATTCTGATGACAATAGAAGGTTATTATCATTATTTTACACATCCTAAATCCACTTGTCTTCGGTCGCTTTCAGTCAGACATTCCGAACAGATCGAGTAATGCTACGCCAGTGCATCTCCGAACGATGTTCTGGAAAGTCCCTGTCAAATATTGACCGTAGTCGGCACAAGGTACAACTCTACAATACGTGCCAGGTAGAAGCTTCATAATCCAGTATGATGAAAACACTCTACAGTTTTGATCGCGGTGCTTTGTCGTTGTTTTTCAACACTTTTCGGGCAGCATTGAGTACAAGAGTCAGCTTCATAGCTAAACCCATGTTTCCTTTGATCTTCAGCTTTCCTTGCATGAAGGCTTGTTGGGGCGTCATCTTTTTATTCAGCAACTTGTGGAAAACATTCAAATCACAAGAAGCAACAAGATCAGCAGCACCGCTAGTCCCTTTCTTATTTTTTGAGATATCGATTTTTCCCTTCTTGACATTGCTACCATCAGAAAAACAAAATTCGACCACTGCATTGAAGCGCGATCTTAAAGAAGGCGTCTCTTCAACGGCGCGGTACATGGCGGCCACAATTTCATCGGCAGAAGGTTCCATTTTGATTTGATTGCTATCGATCCAAAGACTGTTTGTTTCTGTAGCGCAAAAGCCACACTTTCAGCAGTCGAACTTTGTCACAGAACCACCTTATTTTGTTACCGAGCGGAGGAGTGGAAGAACTTGTTATCGTTCGTGAAGAGTACGAGTAGTTTGAGATTCACAATAGATGGGATTGAACGGTGAACAGGGCGGACATGAAACACTTTTTTTTTCCTGCCGAACTCTCGAACTGCGAGTACGTGTAAGAGTTTTACGATGAACCGCCCCGAGCCTACGGTAGTAAGATCTTACTTGCAATTCTCATACCGTATTCACTCTACGGTACCGGTACTATGTAACACCCCGTCCTCCGTTTTGGTTGGCAAGTGTCAACCCCTCTCTAAAGAAAAATCCGCGTGCGCCAAGGATTTTTCTTTAGATAGGGGATGGCACGTGCCAACCAAGTCGACTCCGAGTAGGAGCTAGAGTGGTACCAAGTAACACCCCTCCTCCCCACTGATACTACGAGGAGGAGCTAAAGGAGGAAAGGGGTGTTGACATGGGGGTAATCTCTATGGCTTCGGAAGGACAAGCACAATGGAGGTCCTTGCTAGCTAGTAGTACCGGTGTTGCTTAGCGTTTCGATGCTACTACAGGGGGAGTAGTAGCGTTTCGATGCTGCTACAGGGGGGGGACAAGGCTAAACTGGTACTACCATATTGGTGGTACCGGCAAGTACTCGTAGGAACAAGTACAAACAGTACGGTACCTGATCAGTGGTACCATGGTGGTACCGGAGTACCACTCACTTGTTAAGTAATAATTTTTTCAACGCATTGCACGTGTTTTTAGGTATACTCAAGCGTAAAGAGGGAACGAACGCGCGGGATTTGCAGCAGCAGCAACAGCAGCAGCAGCAGCGGGGTTTGGTTGATTCCTTGACACCACCCGTGTAGAATCTAGTAGAATCCCTACTACAACCTGGATTTTTGCTGTTTTTCCCCGGTTGTCATTCATAATTTCAAAATCAACCACTTTACAAAACCAAGTTGCTCCCCCGGCCATGGGAATAGACCCTTTTTGCTGCTTCCTAGTATCCTATTACAACAACAAGCAACCCATTCTATCACACTGTAAGTCATTGCCGGTCCTTTGTCCGCTTGGGGGGGAGGAGCTGTTAAGGCTGTTTTGATTTGAGTCGGCGGTGGCGGCATCATCGTTCTCATTTTATTCATTCCTATCACTCACGACGCTGCTTCTTTTTGCTTGTTTGACCATGGGAATAGCAATAACAAGAACTGTAAGTGTATGTTGTTGTTGTTTTTGTTGGGGGGGGAGATGCTCAGGCTGTTTTGGTTTGATTTGGAGCTGTCGGCGCGTTGTCATCATTGTTGTTGTTGTTGAAGTTGTTGTCGTCACTTTCTTTATTCACATCACTCACGACAATGCTCCTTTTTGCTTTTGACCATGAGAATAGCCCCTTCCAGCAACCATGGCTTCGAACTATTCCACCCTGAAAGAGCAAGCAACAAGGTTGCTCCAGCTCCTCAAACTCGGTCTAATGCTCAAGAAGATCTTTGGTCTCGGACTCGGTCATCTGCAGACGCAACAACAACAACAGCAGCAGCAACAACAACAACAACAACAAACCAATGTTGGTCTGTAGCAGTAAGGAATTCTTCATTGAGCAACCCCTATAACAAGAAGAAGAACCCTCCACCTCCTTCTGGACCGGCGCCCTGCAGGACACATCCTAGTTTGGTTCTTGTGTCAGACTAGTAGGGAACTGTGTATTTCTTGCTCAGGCGTCCAAACTGCAAGCACGGTGCTTTGATCTAGGGGATTGGTGTATCCACAGTATCCAAACTACAAGGAAGCACTGCGCTGCCCTGATCTAGGGGACCAGTGTATCCACGGCGTCCAAATTACCGGTACAAGCGCTGCTTCGTTTTCTACAGGACGATCGTATTTCTCGCTCCAGCATCCAAACAACAAGCACACGAGCTACTACAAGCTCTGATTTTGGCACCGACAGCCTCAATATTCATCATGACTTGCTCTCTAGCAAAAAATAGGTCTACAAACTAATTCTAGCTCTTCTTTTGGCATAGTATACTATGGTCCCTAGTCTGCCGTGTATTAGTCTGTTCTGGGAGTATCAAAAATAGTGGTAGGAGAATAGTGGAAATCACATAGAAAATAGTACCAGAATAAAGCGTGGTACCAGAGTACCACTTTTGGTACCAGAGTACCACCATCTGCTACCGGAGTACCACTCCCTTCTCCCGCCTGTTGAGCCTGTTTCAAACCCTCATTTTTCTCGGTACTTAGGCAGGGGTGAGTACACGTGCTCGTCCGCGGAAGCCATGGGATTACGTAATTACCGCTACGACAAAAAACTCATGGTCCAATCAGGTAAATTCTACGAGCACGTCTGAAGGTACGGCAATGAAATGTACGAGTTACGAGAAGATCGAGAAGAAGAGAAAGGACAGGAACACTAGATGCCGCCTAGTAGTAGTGCTGGACAAACATGCTGATGAGCTCCAGGTTCGAAGCCTGCCAGCACGAGAACTTCTCAAATGAATGTGTAACAGTGAGACCTTACCGGTACTCTTGAACAAAGAGCATAAAGAACGAACACAGATTGTACTAATCAAAAAGAATATCCATTGTGAGGTTCTGTATCGTCGGACTGCAGCGCACCTTTTCCCGCATTTTTGCGGGGATTAAGGGTTGTCTTTTTCCTGTGTTAAAAAATAATGCGCGCTTTGTTTCACATCATAACTTTAGCGATCAATCCCAGCAACACCCCATTTTATACACATTTTGTGCACATTTTTGTTCTTTGAATCATGTAATGGAACAATGTATGTTGGAACTGCCAACAATAGAATAATTCAATCCTAGAAAAAGATCGATGAAATGATTAAAATAAAGAAGAAAGAATTAATCGGATATTAGTAGCCTCAATAAATTAGTAGCAGCAACAAGCTACACTCTTATCTCCAATAGCAAGATAGATACACCAGCATCAGGACGATGACGATCAATGCTGATCCAGGCATCAACAACAATGGAATCCGAGGACGCTGCCGACACCCCCATCCCTATGCTTTGAATACTAGGCAGGAATGAAAGTAGTGGAACAATCAGCTCCTTAACCACAACAAGAATTAGAATATCATGTGCACTACTCAACCACACAACTGATGACAACGAGGACGAGGATGCCGACAAAGCCAACGCTGACGCTACTTCTACTATGATGTCAACCATGTTACTCAGTCCCAAATCAACCAAAACAACCATTGGAATGTATTGAATGAGGAACTAGACAGGGATGGAAAGGATAGTGATGAGGAGGGATCATTAGCAGCTGCCTTTGATGTACAGATACAAGGGTACAACAATGGCAATGGCAAGGACAAGGACGCTGCAGACGCCGACAACAACAACAACAACAACAACAACAACAACAACAACAAAAACAACAACAACAACAACAACAACAACAACAACAACAACAAAAACAACAAACTCCATGTTGGGATGCAAGATGGGTACTACTACAAGGATGGAACCCAAGTTGAGGAAGCAACAATTTACCCCAAGCCCCCACAAGACTACTCACCCTCAGACAATAACAAGAGCCAACTTGGAGAACCATTGTGGCATGATGTTGACAACCCCGGCGCCTGGGACCGCTTCTGCTATCAATCAAAGTTTGAGAAGGGCTCTTGTGGTAGGTACATGTACCACAAGCTTCCATCTGGATTTACTCCTGTCCCTGGGATTGGGCCTGCAAGGGTTTACAAGAGATGGACATTTCACTACCAGAACTGGGTCCCTGAAGAATACACACCTACATTCTCCCATAGGTACACCTCCAGTAGAGACCTCTTCCCCCAAGAAAGGAAAGGTAAGCTTGATGTGGCTAAGCTTAGGAAGCATGGACTTCAACTTGGAAGACTGCTTAATGGTGATGCTCTCTTCTTCTACCAGCTCCTCCTCCCCCTCCATACAGATGAAGATAATGATAAACAAGCAAACAAGACGCGGCGAAAGCCCTTCTATTCCAAAGTGTTGAAATGGACCAACAACTATGCCAATCAATCTAACACAGGGAAAGGGCATTATGTTAGAAGAATCAAGCTCCCTGAACTTGTTCACTTTGATGGTATTGTCTACCTTCATGGTGCTTGGGAGGGGAAGAAAGGCAGTATATGTAACAGATGGATGAACGTTCATGCGCTGTATTCCTGTGAAATTGCAAAGAAAATGTCTTGGTATTGGTGTTGCCAAATCAGGTCTAATTTGAAACTGAATTGCAAACATGAAGCTAAGTACAACAGGCTATTATGGAAGGATGACATGAGCAAATTCAACTATGCTTACAAGTTTGACTACATTTATGAAACTCTCATTTGCAACGTCCGTTACTTCAGCAAGAAGGGATGCTCAGACCTGTGTATAGACAAATTGAGTTGGGCATACTATGAATTTGGTGGACCAATGGTTGATTACTTGAAAGGAAAGATGTTTTCTATGGGTGCACAAACGGTTATCTTGAGTGAGATGGACAGAGTTACAAACCCCACAGTACTAAGGGTTGCTCAGAAGTACAGGATATCTTCACAAATTATGTTATTCCAGAAATTGGAAAGCTCTGGTCATCCCCACCACATCTCAATGCTGATAACTTCTTCAACAGTGATTCAATACTTGACTGGATGGGAGGGCTGGGTTTTGGAATGATTGGAACTGTGGCACAAAACAGGCTTCTCAAAACTATTGAAGACAAGTACTTTCACAAAGAAAATGTATCATCTGCATATGCTAGAAGGTTTTCAGGCATTGCCAGGCTCTGTAATCCTGTAATCATGGTAAAGGAGGTGTCTGCCTGTGCTGAAGCTGGCAGGTTTACAAAGGGGTACAGACGTATCCATTGCTCATTCCAGAGCACATGAGCCTGCAATATTGGTTATGTTAACAGTCTTGATTCCAATAGTTTCTTCATGCCGCAGAAAGATTGTGGGAGGGGGAGGGGGAAAAGGAAATGGGGAATTGAAATGAACCATTCGCGAGAGCTCTATCTCCCAGCATATGGAAAGCTAGACCAGATAGACAGTGCTATCTCAAGATCTAACATTGAATACAAGTCTTGGAAGTATTACCATGTCCCAATTCATCGTGATAAAGCAGTGACAGTTCTAACAGCCTTTGATATGCATCAGGAGCTCACCAATGGTACACATGGTCCATCCTGGCTGTTGCCTGAGAGACAGCAATTGGATTTTAGGCAATTCAAGCAGAAGTTAGCAGAACAAATGCTTGCATACAATCCATCAGATAAGTCTTATTCGGTGGACATGCTACTAAGAGAAGTTACCCAGTCTTCAACAAAGCAAAGGCTGGCACAAAGTGACTGGCGCAGATCTTGTTAATATTCCTGTGGTAGGATAATATTGAATTATCACTGTTTGGAAACAATGTTTGAATCTAAGCTGAAAGGTAGGTTCTGTTTGGAGTTTGACACAGAGGAGTACAAGGAACACCAAAATCGTTACGGGCCAGCAAGTGGAGAAGCAGGAGGAATTGCTACATGTGTGGTGCCGGTTGCTACACAGTCTGTGAGAAGTGTGTGTTTGGCAAAAAGTGTGTACCTCTTTGGAAAGGGGATTGCTTTGCAGACTATCACTCCTACAAGTACTTTGGATTAGGTAGGTGCGACTTTAGTTGCAGGATAAGAACAGAAAGAAAGCCAAAAAAGGATTGGGAAAGGTTGTCTACGGCTGAACAGGCCTTGAATGAAGCTTATTTGTATCACATGCTGTTTCAAGTTGGCAGTGCACAACCTACTACTAGAACAGTGAGCAATTGCTGTAGTATTGCGCAAGGAGGTCTTATCAGAGCTATCTCAGAGGTGCTGTAAAGTGTAAATTAATACTAGTACAGTTATTAACTAATATGTTACTATTAGTTCTTAGTTGTTTTGCGTGTTTTTGTGTTCTTAACACTGTCTTAGATTAGTTAAAATCAGTAGAATAGGTTGATTTGGGTTAGATCAATTAGATGGGTACCAATTTAACCTGGATCTGGATCAAGCGTTAGATTAGTAGATAGATAGATCAATTGGTTGATCGGCCGATCGCGGATCGATTCAATTGATCTAATTTAGATTGATTCGGAACCGTTCGAGTTTTCGATCTCCAGCGCACCTTGGTGGCCAAGTGAGTGGGGTTTACTTGTGTTCCTCTTTTTTCTCTCTGCTGTAGCTACAACTCGTCCTTCCACAGACCAAAGTTGGTCTGTTGTTGCAGTTGCAGTTGCAGGGTTACTAGCGGCGGCGGCGGCGGCGTTGAATGGGGGACTATTCCAAGATGTGTTATTGGAATGATTCTTGCGTCTTTGCATCTGCTGCCCAAGTGTTTCCATCTGCCCAAGTGGATGACTCTTGCATCGTCTTTGCATCTGATTGTTGAAATAAGATCTTCTCCAAGCCCTTAGGGGGATGGCTTTTTGAAAACCGGGGATGTTTGTGGCTTTGGCTATCCCAAGTGGCTTTGCTGTTGATGGTACTTGGGCTTTCCCAGGATTGAGCAAGTTGGATATCAGGGCCTGCAGCAGATGCTTCCATGTCTTAATGTGTCCCTAGCAAAAATAGGGAGCTCCATGCTGGAAGCAAAGTTTGTGGCGCAAGTAGGTTCGTTGTCAACCCATTCAGGGCAGTGATTAGTCATCAGCTGCATGTAGATCCCCATAAACCAATCCTGTTTGAAGTGGTTGTCATCCTTGTACTTGGGAGGAAGCTTGTGTTGTGCTGTGAATTCCCCCTCTTTAGACATGTTGTAAGCACGGTGAATCCAGGGTCAAAATTTGCACTTCGTGTTGTAGCATCCTAGGCAGTACAATTTTGCCTCGCGCAACTTTGTCCTAACGTTCCAATATTCCAGTACTAAAAGTGTGTAGATTTCTACACAAAACTTTCCTTGCGCTGCATCAAGTGCTACTCCCAGTATATCACCAAGCACTGCACCAAGTGCTGCTCCAAGTGTTTCACCAAGTGCTGCCCCTGGTGCTGCTCCTAGCACTGCCACAAGTGTGGCTCCTTGTGTTTCACCCAGTGCTGCCCCTAGCGTTACAACAAGTGTGGCTCATTGTGCTTCACCAAGTGCTGCCCCCAGTGGCAATCCTAGCGTTGCACTAATTGCTGCTCCTAGTATATCACCAACAAGCTCTGCACCAAGTGCTGCTCCAAGTGTTTCACACAGCGCTGCCACCAGTGTCGCTCCTAGCACAGCACCAAGTGTGGCTCCTAGTGTTTCACCACGTGATGCACCCAGTGCTGCTCCTGGTGCCAAACCCAGTGTGGCTCCTAGTGCTTCACCATGTGCTGCACCCTGTGCCACTCCTCGCGCTTGCACCCAGTGCTGCTCCCAGTGTCTCACCAAGTTCTGCACCCAGTGCTGCTCCCAGTGTATCCCCAAGTGCTGCACCCAGTGCCGCTAATAGTGCCTTACCAAGTGCTGCTCCCAGTGTCTCACCAAGCTCTGCACCCAGTGCTGCCCCTAGCGCTGGCCCAAGTACGGCCCCTAGTGTTTCCCCAAGCACTGCACCCAGTGCCACTCCTAGTTCCGTATCAAGTGCTGTTCCCTGCCTACACCAGTTCCGCTCCAGCATCATTCTTCTCTGTGCGACAGACACAGTATGCCTCTGATCATGGTTAGGATCTCTTGCATTGGGCCTGGTGGGATGCCCCCCAACCCAAATTCCTACCCTTGCTTCCTCCTGTTTCCTGCCTTGTCCAATTCAAATCTCCATGGGGAATCCCTTGCCACCAAGGATTCTGATGCTTTTGGCCACCCTTTCCCCCATGCCCCTTCCTCCAACTCCACCATTATTACCTTCAAGAACATTGGCCCCCAGCGTAGGTCAGCTTTCATGTCCCACTCTTGTCACAACTCTTGGCATTTTGACCAGAGCAAGGCTAGTGTTGCTCTCTATGCCGAGCACTGTCTGAATGAGTCCAAGCTTCTCCCCTGTGACCTCTTCCACTCACGCATTAAACATGTATGCCCTTCTAGCTTCTCTTATCTTGCCAGCAACAAGCATGATGCCTCCACCTGCCCTTGGCACCAGCCTGGTGGTACTGGCTTCACCATTGATCATCTCTTTCACTCTCACAAGCTTGCTCATGGCGCTGATCCTTCTGGTCTTGGCTGCTGGACCTTTGTCAAGTTTCAAGGACGGGCTCAACCTACTGTTACCTTTTTCTCTGCCTACTGCCCTGTTGAAAATGACAGGGATCTTGGATCTGTCTGGTACCAACAGTGTTCGGTATTTCCAGGCAGAAGAGGATCTTCCTTGCCCCAACCCTTCGCATCCTTTTCCACTGTGACCTGACTGTCACCCTTCAAGCGTGTCTGGAGGCTGGTGACTCTGTCATTCTTGGGATTGATCATAATTCTGATGTTTCGTTCTGATGGTCTGTCCTCTGAGCTCAAGTCACTTGGTTTTAAGGATGCTATCCTGACTACACACCCCTTATCTTCTCCACCTGCTACTTACAATCAGAATATCACCAGGACTCCCATTGATGCACTTTGGGTCACTGAGTATGCTGATGTCTTCAGAGCTGGCTACTGTCCCTTTGGTGGTGCTCATGGCATGGCCTCTGACCATCGCTTGCTGTGGATTGAAGTTGGCAATGGTAGCATCATGGGTAAGCATCTTCCACCCCCTATGTGTTCCTCCCCGCCTCGCCTGAAGTCCTCTCACCCTACTACTCTCCGTCAGTGATATATCAAGTGGGTGAAGCATGGTTTTGCCACTGCCGGAGTGTTTGCCTTCCAGATCAAGCTTGAGCACCTTCTGGCTAAGTATGTCTCCGGTGACACATCTGTGCATGACACTCTTATCCCTGCCTATGAAGTCCTCCACAAAACCTCTGCTTCCATCAGGATGTCCGTTGAACATCATCTCTGCTGTATTCATGCTGTTATGATTCCTAGGTCTCCTCAGTTGCAAGTCTACCGTGACACGATTGATTTCTGACGGGATGTCGTGAAGCTTCGGCAAGGTGTTTCTACTAGCCACACCATTGTCAAACGCCTGGCATGCAAGCTGTCCTTATACAAGGGTGAACACTGTGATCTTCCTACTGGTCTCCTCCATTTGAAGCAGGCCTACAGGCAATACCGTGCTGTCAAAATGCTGGCTCCCTCCTGGCGTGACTCTTTTAATCAAGGCTTGGTTGATGCTTTCCTTGCAGAACAAGGCAAGCCTTGCAATCAGAGCTTCTCCCAGATTTGAGCTTGCATGCGCCGTGAACGCCTCCAACGTGATCTAGGGCTCGCTGCTTGCTCCATCTGCGGTTGTCTCCACAAGGCTGCTGTTCTGAAGGCTCTTGTTGTTGGACCTGATGACACTGAACAGGTCTTGGAGTCTCAGTCTACTATGGTGCCTGCCATGGCTGAATCTAATGTTTGTTGCCAGCAACAATGCCTTGGCACCCCATCTATGTCACCTTCTTTCATCCAGGCCTTTGGTTACTTGGGAACTGCTCCTGCCTCTACTGAGGTCCTTGCTGGCACTTACACTCCTCCCACATGGTCTGACCAGTACCTCTCAGAATTTCTTACCTGCCTTCAAGTGCCTGCTTCCATTCGGCATCTGGCTCCCTTTGACTTTTCTGTTAGCCCAGCTGACAATGCTGCTGCTTGAAAGTGTCAGAAGGAACGTACTGCTGGAGAGCCTTCCTGTCTCAGTTTTTCCCACCACAAATCCTTTGCATTGGACCCTCAGCTGAACTCCTTTGGCGCACTCACAAGGTCTGCCCCTCTGACTGTTGGGTTCTCTCCCTCTACTTGGGAGGTCATCACAGATGTGGAGATCTTCAAGAAACCTGGTGAATATTACGTTGACAAGATGAGACTTATCCAACGGATGTCTCCCAAAGTCCAGATCAACAACAAAATGATTGGTAAACGCATTCTTGCTCATGCAGAATATGCCAATGCAGTGGCAGTTGACCAGCACGGCAGCCGGAAGCATCACAAAGCCATTAACACCTGTCTGAACAAGAAGCTCATCTGTGATGTCCTCTGTCAGAAGCGCTGCTCTGGGGCTGTCAGCCATGAATGATGCCAAGGGCTGCTATGATCGCATTTCACATCCTATCACCAGTCTCACTCTTCAGAGCTTTGGCATCCCAGCACATATTTGTGAGGTTCTATTGTCTACCCTCCAGCACGCGAAGCATCACATTAAAACTGGTTTTGGTAGGTCCAGCCCTGTGTATGGTGATGAATCTGTTCCCCTCAGTGGCATTGGACAAGGCAATGGTCTTGGTCCCACTCTGTGGCCACTCTGTGGGCCTTGGTTTCTACCACTGTGTTCAGGATGATGCAGCAAGCAGGCCATGGGGTTCATCTTCTCACATCCCTGTCCCTGCAGCTTGTCTCGCTGGTGGGATTTGCCTTTGTGGATGATACTGATCTGTTTTGCACTGGTGCTGCTTCCACTACCTCCGGTGAAACTCTGGCTGTTGATTTCCAGGCTGCACTAGATTGCTGGGCGGGAGGTCTCATTGCTACTGGTGGTGCTATTGAACCTGCCAAATCCTTCTGTTACTTGATTGACTTCAAGTGGACCGGTTCAGGTTGGGACTATTGCTCTTTTATCTCTCCGAATTGCTTACCTGTCTTCAAGTGCCTGCTTCCATTCAGCATCTGGCTCCCTTTGACTTTTCTGCTAGCCTGGCTGAAAATGCTGCTGCTTGGAAGCGTCAGAAGGAACATACTGCTGGAGAGCCTTCCTGTCTCAGCTTTGCCCATCACAAATCCTTTGCATTGGACCCTCAGCTGAACTCCTTTGACACACGCACAAGGTCTGCCCCTCTGACTGTTGGGTTCTCTCCCTCTACTTGGGAGGTCATCACAGATGTGGAGATCTTCAAGAAACCTGGTGAATATTACGTTGACAAGACGAGACTTATCCAACTGATGTCTCAAAAATTCCAGATCAACAACAAGCTAATTGGCAAACACATTCTTGCCCATGCTGAACGTGCCAATGCAGTGGCTGTTGACCAGCACGGCAGCTGGAAGCATCACAAAGCCATTAACACCTGTCTGAACAAGAAGCTCATCTGTGAGGTTTGAATGATGCCAAGGGTTGCTATGATCAAATCTCCCATCCCATCGCCAGTCTTACTCTTCAGAGCTTTGGATTCCCAGCTCACATTTGTGAGGTTCTCTTGTCTACACTCCAGCAAGCAAAGCACAACATTAAAACTGGTTTTGGTAGGTCTGGTCCTGTGTATGGTGATGAACTGGTTCCCCTCAGTGGTATTGATCAAGGCAATGGTTTTGGTCCAACTCTGTGGGCCCTGGTTTGTACCATTGTGTTCACGATGATGCAGCAGACAGGACATGGTGTTCATCTTCTCACATCCATTTCCCTGCAGCTTGTCTCGCTGGTGGGCTTTGCCTTTGTGGATGATACTGATCTGTTCTGCGCTGGTGCTGCTTCCACTACTTCTGGTGAGACTCTGGCTTGTTGAGTTCCAGGCTGCTCTTGACCGCTGGGCTGGAGGCATCATTGCTATTGGTGGTGCTATTGAATCTGCCAAATCCTTCTGTTATTTGATTGATTTCAAATGGACTGGTTCAGGGTGGGATTATCGTTCTATTGATGACATGCCTGGCAACTTAACGGTCACTGGCAAACTCGGCGTACGTTCTGCCCTTGATCGTTTTGAGGTTGATGATGCTGACAAGACTCTGGGTGTCTACATCTCCATGGATGGCAACAAGGAGGCCCAAAGGGCTCACCTGAAGTCCCAGTCTCAGTCTTTTGGATCCCAACTAAAGTCTGCCAAGTGTGAGAAGAACACCTCCATCTACACCTTCAAGTATTCCTTTATGAAGTCCTTTGAAGATCCCATGCCTGTCACTCAGCTTGATGCAGCTAGCTGGACTCAGATTCTCCATCCCACCCTTGTGACAGTGCTGAACAAGGCTGGCATGTCCCACAACTTCCCTAGAAAGGTCTTCTATGGTCCATCTTTGTATCAAGGCTTTGACTTCATTCACCCATTTCTTCTCCAGGAATTCCGTCACATTGCTACCCTTTTTCAGGAATCTGTCCGTGCCTCGCAGACTGGCAGAATTCTCTGCCTCACTGCTGAAGCCCTTAGGCTGGAACCGGGTCTTCCTTTCCATCTTGGCATCACACCTTATCATCCTTATACTTCCTATATCACTCCCTGCTGGTATAAACACGTCTGACATTTCTTTTCTATGCACCCCGTGAGTTTGGTTGAAGACTTCCCTGATCTTCCTCTTCTTTGCTTCAATGATTGCTACCTCATGCAAGCGTTTGTCAATGCTGGCTTCCGCGGAGACAACCTGTCCCTCCTGAACCTCATCTGGATGTCCATCAAGGCTATCTCACTTGCTGATCTTTGCACTGCAAATGGCAAAATACTTTCTCCAATGGCTTTCCAGTTGCACTCTTCCAACCATCTACGCGATCATCTTGACTGGCCTCGCTGTCCTCCGGCCTGGCCTCCTCCAGCTCAGCTTCTTTGGACTCGTGCCCTTCAGAAATCCTTTCTACCCCTGTTGCCCTTACCATCTGATAGAGCTCTTCACCCTTCTTTCTATCTGGGGCATTGGCTTTCATCAGAGTCGGCTTCTCTGTGGTCTTAGTTTCTGTCTCGTCTCCTTCTACTGAGAGGATCTTCTCCAAATGTTATACTGAATGGAAGGTTGGCTCTTCTCAAGGCCGGGGCCGATACAGCTTCACCTCTACCATTCTTCCTGCCAAACCGGCCTGTGCAGACACTCTTGTCTCCCTTGTGTCACATGCGCACGTTTATTGGATTGTTGGTTCTTCTACTTTTGTCTTGCATTCACCTGATGAGGATCCCTTGACCTACTGATCCATTTGAGTGTCTCCCAGCTACCCCTGAGGATGCATTTGATGCTCTCTGCGCTTCTCCCAGAGTCCTTCTCCGCAAATTCTCTTTTCCCCAGGACGGATGCCAGGCTCTTGCCGATGCCATTCAGAGTGGCACTGCCAGTGCTGTCTGTGATGGATCATATGACCCTATCCTTCTCCGAGGCATGTCTACATTTCTTCTGTTGCCCAACACCTCTTCACCAAGTCTCCCTCCTTGTTCCTCACCGGTTGCAACCTTGTCAGTGTTTCACCTGAGGATCAGTTTTCCTACCGGAGTGTACTTGCTGGCATCATTGGTGTTCTTACCTGCTGTATGGCTCTGGTGGACCTCTATGGTGTTGCCTCCGGCTCCATCACCATTGCCCTTGATGGGGATATGGCTCTTCAACAGGCTCAGGGCACCTTTCCCTTGGTTATTTCCAAGAAATGTTTTGACAATGTCTATGTCATTTGGAACATGCTCTCTGCTCTTCCAATCACTGTCACTTTCAGGTGGGTTGAGGAGGGACTCTTTCCTGACTGGTGGGCTCTTCGCAATCATCAGGTTGATGGCATGGCCAAGGCCTTTCTCTCCGTCACTCGTGATTTGCCCTACGTCCGAGAACTGTTTATCTACCCCCCGCGGGTTATCTCGTGGTATTTTTAAAATTCTCAACCCTATTTTTAAAATTTCCTATCTTTTTAGGCCGCCTGTCTACTAAAAAACCTCGCGCGTCGCACACCTTTACTTTCGAGACAATATCTCGTCACTCCTCAAATAAAATAACTATTTTAGGGTTAAGGATATCATATTATTTTCGTGACAAGTACTATTTTGTGTACAACTTATGCACGAATGACTATTTTCATCTTCTCAACATGTTGCCACCATATAACGGGCTCCGTCCCAAATCCTCCAACTCCAACTCCAAGTGGAATCCACCCTGGGCGGGCTATTCCACTTAAGGGTTTTGTTCCTGTTTAATGGCAGGAAGATCCGTAGTAATTTCAGAAGCTACACTGTCGGAATCGTCACCAAAATCTGAATAGTTCTTCAATAACCCAGAAGGTGGATTGATGGTTACATTTGGAATGACTTGATGATTGCTAGGTGGATTGATGATTCCATTGGTAACGACTGGATGATTGCTGGTTCGTGCAAGAATCTTACGAATCTTTTGTTGGTGTCGAGCAAGTCTCTTGGTTGTGATAAACAATCATTTTCCGGTGTTCTCGTTCGAGTTGGCCTGGGTGTTCCCGTTGTACTTTGGCTAGAAGATCCCTAACCATCATTTCTTTTTTGGAAGTTCCCTCCATGGTTGGTTCGATCGTCGAATTGGAAGATTAGGATTAGTAGGATCAGTAGAGTAGATTGTTGATTCGAAGATTAGTTAGTAGTAACACCTAACACGTTGGTTTTGGTTTTGCAGCTCGGAAAGAAAATGAAACAATGAATTATTGAAGAAGTACTAGTGAAAATAATGTATTACTAAGTATCTACTAGTAATAGCTCATGCAAAATAGCGAAGTTGGTTTTACGGGTACGAACTCGATGGTACGAGTTGAGGAAAAAAAAACTCCAAAAAATCCCATTTTCATCACAATGGATAGGGACCTGTCCCCCCCCCCCTTGTATCCTCATCAACCAAGAACTCCAAAAAGTTGGTAGGATATCAAACGATTCTAGACAACAATATTAGCAAGGCTTGCAAGTCTCAAAGGGATCTGCCGTGTGCGTTGGAAGCAATAGAAGGGCCTAGCAGAGGACTCCAAATCAGGAATTTTCACCTCCACAGAAAACACCCCCTCCAAACCCAAGGGACAGCAGATATCTCCATACTGAAGGCACCACGGGCAACGATATTGCAGGGATCCCTCAATTATATCAAGAAGGACAAGGCCTGCAAGTTTCGAATCGATTGATTGAGTGGATTGGAAGTATCTAACCGGCAAAGCATTGGACACACAAGGTCCATTTTGAAGGTAAACAAGAAGAAAAAAACGGTGAATATTAATATCTCCATACTGAAGGCACCGCGGGCAACGATCCCTTCATTATACTAAGAAGGACAAGGCCTGCAAGTTTCGAATCGATTGATCGACCTAGATTAGAAGAATCAAACCGGTGAAGCAGAAGGGAGAAATTTGGTTGTATTTCAAGGAAGCAACCCAAATAACGGTGACAGCAGATATCTCCATACCGAGGTCGCCGCTGCCAACAATATTTCACAGACCTCTTCATTACATCTAGAAGGAGACGTCCTCCAAGTTTCGGATTGATTGATTGAGAGGAATAGAAGAATCGAACCGGTGGAGCAGATTGGGAAAATTTGGTTGTATTTCAAAGAAACACCCCAAATAACAGTGACAGCAGATATCTCCATATCAACGACACCTGACAGCAACGATATTGCAGGGCCCTCTTCATTACATATATAAGAACACGCCGCCCAAGTTTCGAATTGATTGATTTAGCAGATCAGAAGAATCGAACCGGTGAAGCAGAGGGGCAAAATGTGGCTATATTTCAAGGAAGCAACCTAAATAACGGTCACAGCAGATATCTCTGCACCAACGGCACCAACAGCAATGATATTGCAGGGTCCTCTTCATTACATATATAAGAACACGCCGTCCAAGTTTCGAATCAATTGATCCAGCGGAACAGAAGAATCGAACCGGTGAAGCAGAGGGGCAAAATTTGGCTATATTTCAAGGAAGCAACCCAAATAACAGTCACAGCAGATATCTCTGCACCAACGGCACCAACAGTAATGATATTGCAGGGTCCTCTTCATTACATATATAGGAACATGCCGCCAAAGTTTCGAATTCGATTGATCCAGCGGATCAGAAAAAAACGACTCAACATGGATGGGAAAGATGATGGGCAAAATTTGGCTAAAAAATGGGCTTCCAAGCCCCTGCCCGGTTGCTGTTGTTGCTCTTGCTCTTGCTTTTGCGGCTCGATTGTTCCCGGTGGCTCCTGTTGCTGTTGGTCTCGCTCTCGCTCTTGCTGTTGCTGTTGCTTGCTATCGAATCGACAAGTCGTTGTTGTTGCCGACGAATCCTATGCTCTCGCGATGCGGTTCGATCGTTCCCGGTTGCTGTTGGTTTGATCGTTCCCGGTTGCGGCCGCTTTGATCGTCGTTGCCATTGTCAACAATCCTATTTGAATATATGATATGATAATTGAACAAAATGGGTGAGTATCTATTGATGTAGTACATAGAGTAAATAATAGCAACAGAATAATGTAATGTACATGCCGATCGATTCGTAATTATCACCAATCCAGGAAAATTCGTCAAACCTACAGGGAAAGATTTGTTGCTTCTGATTCGTTGCTTCCAATTCGTTGCTTCCAATCTGTTGCTTCCAATCCATTGCTTCCAATCCGTTGCTTCCAATTTGATGGTTGCTTCCAATGTCTTCCTATGAAAATAAGAAGAACAACAGAAGGGATGAAATACATTATCAGTAATGCCGGAGGCAGTATAGTCATTATCTATCTATCTCATTCTTACCTTTGCTGGTTCTGATTCATTTTACCGTTGCCGCCGATACGATGTTGCCGCCAATACGATGTTGCTGTCGATATGTTGTTGCCGTCGATACATTGTTGATGCTTGGAATCGTCCCGATGAAATGCTGTAGATTGGCAGACATCTTACTCCTATGTCACGAAAAACAGTATCTTGTTCCTGTTGATATAGATGCAATGGGAGGTTTGTTGCTTTCAAGACGTATATGTTTGTGGGCCAATTCAAACAACAATATCTATCCAGCCATTCCCCTCTTCTCCAATGCTAACTACTTCTTTTGCAGTACAAGGCTGTTATTTCGGACTGAAATATCTGAGAACGGATCATTGTGATCGAAGAGGGTCGGATCCCACGTTCTCGGACGGAGTGTTGATTGCAAGAACCAACACTCTACTCAAATAAGTTGGGTGTAAGATTATGAAGGGAAAGAGCATTTTTTTTTGCGAGGTAGAAAAAGTGATTTTTTTTGTCACGAGGTAGAAAAGAAAATTACTGTGTGTGTGAGAGAGAGAGATTTTTTTTTCGCGAGGTAGAAAAAAAAAAATCATCGATCGATACGACGATTCGTATGATACCATCGAGGATACTTCAACTTCTGTAGAATTCTACAGGTTTTTTGTACTAGTGTAGATTTCTACACGTTTTTTGTACTAGATAATTCCTGGTATTGAATCCGCGTAGGTTTCTACGCATGTAGAATAGTACACGCTTTTTGTACAAGATATATACTAGTATTGAATCCGCGTAGGTTTCTACGCGAGTAGATTCCTACAAGCTTTTGGTACTAGATACATACTAGTATTGAATCGGCGTAGGTTTCTACGCCAGTAGATTCGTACACGCTTGTTGTACCAGATACATGTATTGAATCGGCGTAGGTTTCTACGCAAGTAGATTCCTACACACTTTTGGTACTAGATACATACTAGTATTGAATCGGCGTAGGTTTCTACGCCAGTAGATTCCTACACGCTTTTTGTACTAGATACATACTAGTATTGAATCCGCGTAGGTTTCTACGCCAGTAGATTCGTACACGCTTGTTGTACTAGATACATACTAGTATTGAATCCATGTAGGTTTCTACGCCAGTAGATTCGTACACGCTTGTTGTACCAGATAGTTCCTGGTATTGAATCCGTCTAGGTTTCTACCCGAGTAGATTACTACACGCTATTTGTACTAGATACATACTAGTATTGAATCCGCGTAGGTTTCTATGCCAGTAGATTTCTACATGCTTGTTGTACAAGATAGTTCCTGGTATTGAATTGGTGTAGGTTTCTAAGCGAGTAGATTACTACTACACCCTATTTGTACTAGATACATACTAGTAGTATTGAATCCATGTAGGTTTCTACGCCAGTAGATTCCTACACGCTTGTTGTACTAGATAGTTCCTGGTATTGAATCCGTGTAGGTTTCTATGCGAATAGATTCCTACACGCTTTTTGTACTAGATACATACTAGTATTGAATCCACGTAGGTTTCTACGCCAGTAATTTTGTACACGCTTGTTGTACTAGATAGTTCCTGGTATTGAATCCATGTAGGTTTCTACGCAAGTAAATTCCTACACGCTTTTTGTACTAGATACATACTAGTATTGAATCCGCGTAGGTTTCTATGCCATTATATTTATACCCAATTTTGGTACTAGATACTTTCTGGTATTGAATTTACATAGCCTACTAGTAGAGTAGATTTCTACCCAGGTTTTGTACTAGATAATTTCTGGTAGTGAAATTGTGTACCCCTCTACACTCGCTAGTAATACATGGTACTACCAGGGGGGGTAAAGTATTTGTGAGGAGTTCACAATGCTTACGAATTCTTTACACCTTGCCCACCAGAGGGTATTTTTGGTGCAATTCCAGGGCACAAACTGACTTATTGGGTAATGACTTGAAATGTAGTATCCGGTCCAATCCATGAATACATTTATCATGACTCATCCAATGCATATTGGGAATTGATGTAGCAAACCAGATGAGGGGAATGGTAGTGAAGTACAGACCAGGGGAACAACCTTGAGTATACAGCGCACGTACTTTGAGAAAGATCTCACTGTATCAGCAATCAGCAACATCGGTACGGAACGTTCCCCGTAGGTACAGTAAGAATCTTACACGATAACAAGCATCGAATTCTGCAAGCATCGAATTCTGCAAGCGAATTCTGCAAGCAGATCTTGCAAGCATTGAAAATCTCTGCAAATACAGGCTAAGCGCTAACAAGCTTGTAGAGGATTCCCCCAGCAGAATCCAAGCCCACAGCTCACTCTTTTTGCTCCTAAATTATTAGTAGTAGAATAAGTAAATAAATAGGTAACGCGTCCTGGTCCAATACTTATCGTATTGTACCCGTACGACAAGCCTATCTGTTGGTCCCCTAGCCTGGCCTAGTGTACCCATACAGTAGTCCACCTGTTCTAGTCCCCTAGCCTGGCCTAGTGTACTTGTACAGCAGTCAATTTTACCTCTCACACATCACCGGCTCCTTACTGTCACCTTACAGCAGGCCTGATCGACTCGGCCAACACGCACCTCCAGTCACTCCATAATCCGCGTCTCCAATCAGTTAGCAAGCGTCGACTCGGTAGTAGATTCCTAAGATACCAACGTCTCCGACAGTCTGCACCCAGCATCAGCACCTCTGGTGATCTCTTGTGACGCCTAGATACCGACGACCATCCGCCAAGCTTCCGACAATCCGCACCTCCAGACCGGCGACTCCGACGTCTCCCTGCGCCTCCAAGCTCGCACCTCCAGCATTCAGCCAATCTCCCCTCTTAGGTTGCACCTCCAGTTGATTCCGATCGATTCACCACCTCACCTCCAAGCGTCACCTCCAGTCGAACGCCAACTCCGACGCTTCCAGTGACTGACAGAACTTCAGCCAATTTCCCCTCTTAGGTTGCACCTCCAGTTGATTCCGATCAATTCACCACCTCACCTCCACGCGTCACCTCCAGCCGAGCACCAACTCCGACGCTTCCAGTGACTGACAGAACCGCACCTCCAAAGACACCGCCGGCTTTGATAAGCCTCATCTCCAAGTTTCAGCTCCGACCGGCCCCAGCCACAACATGCTGACCTACACTGAGTATTACCAGAGCACCCCCAGATCCCTTGGAGTGGGACCCGCCCGGGACCTGGCCTACCAAACCATCTATGACTACTTTGCTGAGGAAACAGCCACCACCATACTCTTAGGCCGGCTCGTGGACCTCTTCAAACCAGAAGCTGTAGGAGCCCTAGGAATATTCCTGACCGACACCTTTGGGAGGGCTCGACTCTGATTGGTGCACGGCCTCAGGAAGTACCTGGGGCCCTTAACCGCGCCAAGTACCAACAAGGGCAAAGCCTTTGGCTACCTGGATGACATCGAAGGCGATGCCAGAGAGCTAGTACTAGTGGATGCTGCCCTACTCGAACAGGCGCCCAAGACCCTGGTGCTGTTCCTCGACCGCCACCTTGACGTCATCAAGCATGCTCACCATTCCCACATGATTCCCATGGTGCTAGGCGATGACCCTCACATGGAGGTCATCACCCCCTACAAGGCCTGCTTCATCCCCTTTCAGTTGGTGCCCCTACTCCTAGGCAAAGGTCTTAGTCCAATCCAAGCCTTGAACATCATCTACCCCTACCTCGACACACTCAACCTGGCCCTTACCTGCACCCCCCTACTGAATACCCTCTGAGCTGCAGGTACCAATCCCACCATGGCAGATGGAGGTGTCCACTTTGCCACACCCGGCACCCCCTTTCGAGGGGAGCCCGGCCTGACCTTGTACATGCAAAATCAAGTACTATATCGGGACCTCCCGGGCTTGAAGCACCCCTCCCATCCAGGGCCGCAGCCGGCAGCCGGCCAGGCTGTCGGAGTAGACCTGACTGCTGGCAGCTACCCTCACCGCCCTCGCCAACCAACAGCTCAAGCTCAGGTGAGGGCCTAGACCAACGTCGCCCCCCAGCCACTGTCAAGAACACCTGGGGCCCCTTGTACACCCAGCGCCTCCTGTTGCTATGTGGCAAGCTTGAAGAAGCCAATCTGTCCACCCATCTACCAAGCCTGGGCCCAGAAAGGCAAGCACGAGAAGACCCACATGATCTTCCAGAGACAAGTGGCCACCTGCGCCGCCGAGTTCCTCATCCAAGCACCCTTGATCAACACGGCTGCACTCAAGAAGTTCCAGGATGGCAACTTTCATGGGACTGACCCATTTGATGTGGCGGATGGCATCCTTCCACTGGCCTTCACACCTCCCGGTGGATCAGCGGCCTCCTTGAAGAGGGAACAGGAAGCAGCAGCCACGGTGGCTGCCTACGACACCATGATCTCCACCGAAGGCAACTCCCTCACCTTGAAGGACTCCCTGGAGCTCCAGAAGACCAAGGCCTACCTACCAATTGACTGGACTGAAGGCTACCACCCAACTGGAAAGCTATCAGGCTGTCCTGGCCAGCCTTCTGGGCATGCATCACCCCGTCATACAGGGCTACCAGAATGGACTCGCCAAGCTCAAGCTCCAGCAAATGCCCCTCCGCCAAGCAATTGCCGATGAACTGGGCGAGCTCATCACCCCCTTCATTGTTGTATACTACTTCCAAATCCGGGTGCGAGGTTGGCTAGAGGAACAATGGGGCTCCACCTTCACTGTCCCTTCCCCCGGCTTTGGGGACTTCCAAGCCTTCAGAATCACCCAGAACCTCTACTGGCTCCCCAAAGTCACCAATGTGCCGGCCCTGAGGCACCTACGTCGCGTCGCCGCCGTGGCTGCCCCTGCTGCAAGCCCTACTGCAGGCCCCACCAAGCCAGGCAAGTCCACCCCCAGCTCCAACCAAGGCTCTGCCGGGGGGACCCGGGTGTCCAACCCCAGCCTGGATCCCCGGCTACAGACGGCTGGGGTCGCCAACAAAGTCCAACGCGCCCGGCTGAGGGAAGTCATAGCTACCATGAAAGACAAAGGTACCCTTCCCTTGTCCCGCCCAGATGGCAGAGACAGGTGCCATTCCTGGCACCTTCGGGGAAACTGCTTCTCCAACTGCAGGAACATCCATGACCATGGTGCCATCACCAGCAGTGAACAGGACCAAGTCTGGACTTGGTGCCAAGCCGCCTTTGGTGTCTGACCGAATGGCAAGCGCCCCTTCGGCGCTTTGACCCTGCCCTCTCAATCACCAAAGGGGGCCCTGCCTCAACGCCGACTATCTACTCTGCCATCTACTCCTTCCTCACGACGACTATCTCCTCCTCCACCTGATCCTTCCTCACGACGACTATCTACTCCTCCATCTAATCATCCCTCTACTCCATCTCCATTACACATTAACCCTGACCTAGGTAAGCCCCAACGCGTGCATTTCGTTTTGCCCCCTATGTCCAAGCCTGGCCATTCCGCGTCCGCGCCACAAGTTCCTTCCTTCTCCAAGCCCGGCCGGTCCGCGTCCGCGCCCCAAGTTCCTTCCTTTTCCCTCTCTACCCCGAACAGGCCTCCATCCAAACGCGTGCGTTTCGATTTGCCCTATACCTCCACATCAATGCCAAGGCCCCGGTCCGAGCCCCGAGTTCCTTCCCCTTCCCCTTCCCTTTCTACCCCCCCCCCCCCCACGGCCTTGGTCCAAGCCCCGCGTCTGGCCTTCGGCCAAGCCCCGCGTCCAATCCCCTCCCCCATGGCCTCGGTCCAAGCCCCGCGTCCCAACCCCATCAAGGCATCGGTCCCAGCCCCACGTTCCTTCCCTTTCAAGCTACCCTCCCGACCAGCTGGACGCACACGTCGCCCACGCCGTCACTGCCTACCATCGCAGCACGAGCTGGGGGGACTTCATCCGGACCATTTGAGGACGAGGTGACATCCATCCTGATGTAGCCACCATCCCCCATCCAGCAGGGAGCCTCCTTGACCGCTATGGCAAGGACGGCACCCCCACCACCATGTCCGGGCCCCCTTGGGACCAACCTCAGATTGCAGCTGCCCTCCAACGGGGTCCTCACCAATCCTCCCACCAGGGCATTGACTTCCTGCGCAAGGAGTATGCTGACATGATGGACAAGCAACAATGGACTGTTCTCCCCGCCAGCCTCATCCAAGACCTTCCCGGACTCCGGCTGAGCCCCCTTGGCTTAGTACCCCAACGAGGCCGGCGCCCCCAAATGATCTCCGATTACACCTACTCAGACGTCAACCAAGACACCACCCCTCTTGCCCCTGCCGAAAGCCATGCAGTTTGGCCGGACCCTCCCGCAACTCCTCACCAAACTGCACCGCGCCAACAACAGGTTTGGTCCAGTGTATATGTCCAAGATTGACCTAGCTGATGGCTTCTACCGTGTCCAGTTACACCCGGATGACACCATGAAACTCAGGAGTGCTGTTCCCATCCCGGCGGGGAGAGCCTCCCCTCATTGGCATCCCCCTCACCAACCCTATGGGGTGGAAATCCAGTCCTCCCAACTTCTGTGCCTTCACTGAAACCATTGCAGACTTGGCCAATGCCACTCTCGTCACCGGGCTCGCCGAGGCCCGGCTCATCCCCCCATCGGCTGGATCTCCCTTCTGAAATCACCCCCGTCGCGCCTCCCATTGAGCCACCCGCTCCGGCCCTCCCAATGCTTGCCTCCTCCTCCCACTACTGCCTCCAGGCCGCCCCTACCCCCTCCTAGTAGCACCACTCCCAGCAAGTCACCGGTTCGCTACTGGGATGTCTATGTGGATGACTTCTGTGGCCTTTCCCAAGGCAACCAATGGACACGCCGAGTCATCAAGAGAGTTCTCTTCCAATCCCTGGACGCCGTCTTCCGGCCCCTGGATGCCACTGACACCCCCTTCCGGCAGGAGCCAGCTTCCCTCAAGAAAATGCTCCAAGGGGACGCCACTTGAACCACCAAGAAAGTTATCCTCGGCTGGCTCATCGATTCCGTCACCAAAACCATCAGCCTTCCTCCCCATCGAGTGGCCCGCCTACAGGAGATTCTCCACTCCGATTTCACCCGACCAGCGCCATGTCCCTATCAAGCAATGGCACCAGGTCCTTGGGGAACTCCTGGTTGATGGCGCTTGCCATCCCTGGCTCCATTGACCTTTTCTCCATTCTCCAAGAAGCCTTCCGCCACCAGGACCCAGGCAGGCAGCGCCTCCTGGCTCACCAAGCGCGTCCACAGCTTCCTTCGAGACTTCCAATGGCTTGCCTAATGATCTCTCCAACTGGCCTACCTGCCATTGCCGAACTCCTGCCGGACACCTTCCCTGCCACCTTGGGCGCCTGTGATGCTTCTGGTCTGGGCATGGGGGGCATCCATTTTGTCTCCCTTCCCTCTGGCGCCGTGCAGCCCGTCATGTGGTGGCATGCGTTCCCCAAGTCGGTCTCAGCCCAGCTCGTCTCCTTCGCCAATCCTGAGGGCTCCATCACCAACAGTGACCTTGAGCTGGCCGGTTCCATTGCCCACAATGATATTCTGGCCCAGGCTGCTTGTCTCCACACCCACACCACCCACAACTGCTATGACAACACAGCAGCTGTCTATTGGCAACGGAAAGGCGCCACTACCACCACAGGCCCTGCTGCCTACCTCATCCGACTCCAGTCTCTGCACCAGCGCCTCTTTCACTATGTCCCCCTCAGGGATTACATCCCGGGCCCAGCCAATCACCTGGCTGACCTCCTCTCTTGATCTGACCTCTCTGACACTGCCTTGCTCCATCACTTTAACACAACATATCCACAGGACTTGCCCTGGACCTTATGCCACCTTCGGCCACCCATGCATTCCGCGCTGACCTTAGGCGCTGTCCAGAAGACCATGCAAGCTTCAGTCACTGAGCTCTATGCCAAGCGCAAGGATGCCCATTGGGACCAATGGGTTCAATTCTGTTTGTCTCAAGGTTTTGACCCACGCCTCCTAGTCCATTCAGGATCCCGATCCCCATCCTCCAGGTCTTTGCCAAATGACTCCATGATGGCCACCTCCCACGTAGCCACAAGTCCCATCCGATCTCGCACAGTATTGGACACCATCCGGTCAGTGGGCCAGACTGCTCGCCCCCCTGGGGTCCAAAGACCCTCAAACCGACTCCACAGGCAGTCTTGACTTCCGGCTGACTGCCCAGTTCAAGGCCTATGCCAAGCTGGACCCAGCCCCCTTCCGGGTCAAGCCGGTTCCCATCACCCTCGTGATGCATGCCCTCCACTTTGCATACCACGAGTCCCCTTTCCCCTCTTGCCAGCCAGGCCATTGCGAACATGATCTGCATTGCCTTCTTCTTCTGTCTCCGCCCTGGGGAGTACACTGGTACTACCACGGATGACCAAGCCTTCCACCTACAGGATGTCTCCTTCTACCATGACTCCCGCATTGTCCACCACGATGACCCTGCGCTTGAGCTCCACGCTGCTACCTCTGTCACCCTCACCTTCACCACACAGAAGAATGGGGATAAAGGGGAGGTCGTCACTCATGCCAGGAGTGGTGACCCACTCTGCTGCCCGGTTGCAGCTTGTGCTCGCCAAGTCCTTCATCTCCGAAGCTGCTGCTCTCCCAGCTTTCCCTTTGGTCCCTCCCTCACGCTTGCAAGTTACTTCGACAATGGGGTCCTTACCCTTGTTCGCGCAGCAACTGTCACTTCCTCCATGAGAGTCTATGCCCAGACCCTCTACCCTACCACTGGCATTGCCCCTGCAGCCATCTCTGCTCGCTCCCTCCGCTGCGGGTGGGGCCATGGCCCTGCTCCAGGGCAAATGTGACTCTAATGTCATCAAGCTCCTTGCCAGATGGCACAGTGACTGCATGATGCGCTACTTACATCAGCAATCCCTCCCCATCTTCAAGAATCTTGCCTCTGTCATGTTCAACAATGGAAAATACTCCTTCCTGCCTGAGGAATGGGTTCCGGCCGTGGACCCCACTCCTGCTGGCAGCTCTCTTTGAGGCACCCTGACGCCTCTTCCCTCCCTCACTCTGCTCCAAAGCTCATGCTCCAAGCTCCAGCTCTCCACTGTCGTTCCCACCTGGTGGCTTATGGCCCAATGGCAGAAAAGGCTTAACAGCCAGAGGCTTAACCGCCCAAGCTGTTAAGCCTGACTATACGCCGGTGTGTGTGGGCGAAAGCAAACTAAGGGATCGGCCTCTGGGCAATACCACCAGAGTTCCGGATCCCCCTCTAGCACTGCTTAACCACCAACCCACCAATGAACTACAAGCATTTCACATCCATTACTACAAGTAGGTTAGCTACTGAAGCTATCACAAACGTAGCGCGTGATAGCAACTTTTACCAACCAAATGCTAGAAATGATGGGATTGGACTCTCCAAATGGCAAACACAAGAGGTATTTTGAGTGCAATTCAAGGGCACAAACTGTCTCATTGGGTAATGACTCCAAAAGTACCCGGTCCAAGCCATGAATACATTTATCATGACTCATCAAATGCATATTGGGAACAACTTTGCGCCACAGAATGCTGGAAATGTTGTGGTTTGACTCTCCAAATGGCAAACATGAGGGTATTTTGGGTGCAATTCCAGGGCACAAACTGACTTATTGGGTAATGACTCCAAAAGTATCCGGTCGCAGCCATGAATACATTTATCATGACTCATCCAATGCATATTGGGAACAACTTTGTCACACAAAATCCTGGAAATGTTGTGGTTTGACTCTCCAAATGGCAAACATGAGGGTATTTTGGGTGCAATTCAAGGGCACAAACTGACTTATTGGGTAATGACTCAAAAAGTATCCGGTCCAATCCATGAATACATTTATCATGACTCATCCAATGCATATTGGGAACAACTTTGTCACACAAAATCCCGGAAATGTTGTGGTTTGACTCTCCAAATGGCAAACATGAGGGTATTTTTGGTGCAATGCAAGGGCACAAACTGACTTATTGGGTAATGACTCAAAAAGTATCCGGTCGCAGCCATGAATACATTTATCATGACTCATCCAATGCATATTGGGAACAACTTTGCCCCACAGAATGCCAGAAATGTTGTGGTTTGACTCTCCAAATGGCAAACATGAGGGTATTTTGAGTGCAATGCAAGGGCACAAACTGACTTATTGGGTAATGATTCAAAAAGTATCCGGTTGCAGCCATGAATACATTTATCATGACTCATCCAATGCATATTGGGAACAACTTTGCCCCACAGAATGCCAGAAATGTTGTGGTTTGACTCTCCAAATGGCAAACATGAGGGTATTTTGGGTGCAATTCCAGGTCACAAATTGACTTATTGGGTAATGACTTCAAATGTATCCGGTCCAATCCATGAATACATTTATCATGACTCATCCAATGCATATTGGGAACAACTTTTACCAACCAAATGCTAGAAATGATGGGATTGGACTCTCCAAATGGCAAACATGATGGTATTTTGGGTGCAATTCCAGGGCACAAACTCTCCCATTGGGTAATGACTCAAAAAGTATCTGGTCCAAGCCATGAATACATTTATCATGACTCATCAAATGCATATTGGTGGGAACAACTTTGCCCCACAGAATGCTGGAAATATTGTTGTTTGTCTTTCCAAATGGCAAACATGAGGGTATTTTGGGTGCAATTCCAGGGCACAAACTGACTTATTGGGTAATGACTTCCAAAGTATCCGTACCGGGCCATGAATACATTTATCATGACTCATCAAATGCATATTGGGAACTATACTTTGCCACACAGAATGACGGAAATGTTGTGGTTTGACTCTCCAAATGGCAAACATGAGAGTAGTTTTGGTGAAATTCCAGAGCACAAACTGACTTATTGGGTAATGACTCCCAAAGTATCTGGTCTGGGCCATGAATACATTTTTCATGACTCATCAAATGCATATTGGGAACAACTTTTACAAACAGAATGCTGGAAATGTTGGGGTTTGTCTCTCCAAACGGCACAAATGAGGGTATTTTTGTTGAAATTCCAGGGCACAAACTGACTTATTGGGTAATGACTCACAAAGTATCCGGTCCTGGCCATGGATATATTTTTCATTACTCATCTGATGCATATTGGGAACAACTTTTACAAACAGAATGCTGAAAATGTTGTGGTTTGTACTCTCCAAATGGCACAGAAGAGGGTATATTTGGTGCAAATCCAGGGCACAAACTGACTTATTGGGTAATGACTCCCAAACTATCTGGTCCTAGCCATAGATAATTTTTTCATTACTCGTCAAATGCATATTGGTAACAACTTTGCCCCACAGAATGCTGGAAATGTTGTGATCTATCTCTCCAAATGGCACACAAGAGACAATTTTGGGTGTAAACCCAGGGCACAAACTGCCTTAGTGGGTAATGACTCCCAAAGTATCAGGTCCAGGCCATGAATAATTTTTTCATTACTCATCTGCTGCATATTGGGAACAACATTTACACTCACAATACAGAAAATGTTGTGGTTTGTCTCTCCAATTTGGCTGACAAGAGAGTATTTTTGGTACAAATCCGGCTCACAATGACTGAGTGGGTAATGGCTAGTCCCAAAGTATCAGGTCAATTCAATTTATTTTTCCGGTACATTTCATCTTATCCATAATTGGAATAACACTAATAATCCAATCACCAAACATGTAGTTTAATGAGTGTCAAATAAAATTAATTCATAAGTTGTTTAATCAAAATGGAAGTGCCGCTTTTGGAGTATTCTCAGACAAAAATATAAGTGTGCAGGCATTACTAGTTGTAGATGATACTACATGCAAAAATAAAAGGTACACCATTGGGTACTTTGCAAAAAGTGTACGTAGGTACCGGTAGGTACTATGCTGACCCAGGACAGTGTCGAACCACCGACTGGCTATCAGATTCTACAGATGAGTAGGGAATTTAAGTACATAACCTTCGTGTAATCAAAATTTCCATTTTGAAAAAATTATGGCTCGGGAGGGGTGGCTTGCACTGATACATGCTTTACTTATATAGAAAATAAAGGCCACACACAAGCCAGACACATAGAAGAAGTCAGGGTACACAGCATACACAACACACCCAAAACCACACACACATGAAAAACTGAAGAGACATGAAAAACTGAGCACACACACGAAACTGCACACACACAAAACCAAAAAAAAACATACTTCTTGGTCGGCACGGTATTTTTTTTAAAAAGCACAGAAAATGAATGTTGTGTGACAGTCACGGACAACAGAACAATGGAACAACAAAGAAACACTAGTGAGTGTAACAGGGGAACAAGGGAACAACAAAATGGAACAACAACAACGGAATGCAAGTGAGTGACAACAATGACGGCAATTTGTTGGAGATTCTATTTGTTTCTGATCTTTCTTTCTTTTATTTTTATCGGACCGAACAACAGAGCAAAACAACAAACAAAATGGAACAACGGAGCAACAATGGAACGCAAGTAAGTGACAACAATGACAGCAATTTGTTGGAGATTCTATTTGTTTCTGATTTTTCTTTCTTTTATTTTTATTGAATGGAACAACAGAGCAGCAGAATAGCAAATGAAACGGAGCAACGGAACAACAACGGAACACAAGTGAGTGACAACGACAACAATTTGTTGGAGATTCTATTTTTTCTGATTGTTCTTTCTGTTATTTTTATTTTTCACAGCAAAAATGGAACAATGAAACAATGGAACAAAACAACGACACAATGTAGTGAAACAACAAACACAGAGCAACAAAAACGGAGCAACAAAAATGGAGCAACAAAAATGGAGCAACAAAAATGGACTAACGCAAACAGAGCAACGCAAATGGAGCAACGCAAACAGAACAACGCAAACAGAACAACGCAAACAGAACAACGCAAACAAAACAACAAAAACAAAACAACAAAAACAGAGCAACAATGGAACATGGTCAAAACGGAATGCCAAAATGGAACAACAAAATGAAGTAGCGGCAGCAGCAAGCAACGAGAGCAACAGCGTGGGCACAGTAGTAGAAACAGCGGCAAAAGCTAGAGTAATAAACACAACTCCAACCCATGAGTGATGAATGTTGATCCGGCAATAACAGCATCGATGAATGCCCATTTATCCCTTCAATTAATGTAGAAAATAAAAGTACATACATAATACAAAAATACTACTTATTATGAACTTAATATTGAGAATATTAGAAATAATGGAGGATTCGTAATACGTTGCAATAGGAATAAATCAAGCATGATAGAATCTACATTTTAAAAAGGAATATTGTAGTCGAGAAATAGAATTCACAATTAGGAGAGCAGAATCGAATTGTTATTTGGGAGATTAATATTTTGGAATTAATACTGAGTAAAGATTTCTTTTTTATTCATGAATAGAAGTAAGTGTTGTTGGTACGGAATAATAATTGGGTTCTGCTAGAGACTGAAATAAATTATTTTTATTCAAGAGTAGAGTAATGTGCATCACGCACACAGAAATAGTGCTGAGTTTATTTATAGCCCGCCATTGGTCGTGATGTACGTAGCGAATTTCAGGGTGTCCAGAAATATTGCCGTGTTAAAATCACGCACAAAATTTGTGCGCGAGAAGTAAATTTGAACCCCGCAAAACAGTTCTCGGACGTACCACTATCCCCGGCTTGTGTTTGAGCCCTGGGCTGTCTCACTCAACGGTTGCAAGTGCTCTCGCTTTGACCAGGATGCCTTGCATTTTGTTATTTCAGGTCCGCCTCTTCTCCACTACTGGCAAACTCACCATGCCATCCCCATTCCCCCATAAGTTTACAGCTCCATCCATTAGTGTGCTCATCAGGCTGCTTTCCAGCGCCTTCCTCCTGGTATGCAATGGTGGTTTGTCAAGTTTGCTTTGGGCTGCATTGGCGTCGGAAATCAGCTGCTCCATTACCAGCACCAGGACCACTCCAGATGCCCCCTGTGTGTCCAGGTTGATGAGAAGGTTTCCCATGTGCTTTCGTGTGGGGACCAAGGAACTGTCAAGCACAACCTGTCTACCTTTAGGGGTCCTTTGCAGCAGCGCCTTATAGCCGAGCAAACTGATCCATCTCTGGCTCTAGCCATTGTGGATCTTATTAAGCATTCATCCTTCATCCTACCCCCCTGCAATTGCCTCTGCTGTCAGGGCTCAGCGCCGCATTGGCTGGCACAACTGGTTTCTTGGGAGCTGGTCTCCCCTCTGGCATTGCATTCAAGCTGATTACTACTCCCTGATTGGCAGCAAGCATTCTCATTGCTGCTGGGCTACTGCCGTGATTTGTCAATTCTTCCTCACTTGCTGGGATCTTTGGACGTATCGCAATGAACAGCTCCACGGGTCTGGAGGAGTGCTTGAGGCCGAGCAACGCCAATCTCTCAATGCTTCCATTTCATCTGAATTGGCAATTGGCTCTGTTGATGCCCTGCCTCAATCTCACTCCCTTCTCCAGATTCCCCTCCAAGTCCTTCATGGCTACACTCTTACTGCAAAGAGGCAATGGCTTGCAACCATTGAGCTTGCCAGGAAACACTTTGCGGTACCTCTCCAGCCATGCAGTCATATCCACAAGAGGCTGCACTGATGCGTGTATGGCTGAATAGATCCTAAGGGATGGATATTTGCCTCTTCCTCTTTGACTTGGTGCACCTAGTTTTTCTCCTAATGTATCACCAAGTGCTGCACCCAGTGCCGCTCCTCCTGCTGCACCAGGTGTGGCTCCACATGTTTCACCAAGTGCTGCACCCAGTGCTGCTCCTAGCACTGCACCAATTGTGGCTCCTAGTGTTTCACCAAGGGCTACACCCAGTGTCACTCCTAGCGCTGAACCAAGTGCAGTGTCACTCCTAGCGCTGAACCAAGTGCTGCTCCAAGTATATCACCAAGCTCTGTACCCAGTGCTGTTCCCAGTATTTCACCCAGTGCTGCACTCAGTGCCACTCCTAGTGCTGCACCAAGTGTGGCTCTTAGTGTTTCACCAAGTGTTGCACCCAGTGACACTATTAGCACTGCACCAAGTGCTGCTCCAAGTGTTTCACCATGTGCTGCACCAAGTGTGGCTCCTAGTGTTTCACCAAGTGTTGCACCCAGTGCCACTCCTAGCGCTGCACCAAGTGCTGCTCCCAGTGTATCACCAAGTTCTGCACCCAGTGCTGCTTCCTGTGTATCACCAAGCCCTGTCCCCAGTACTGCCCCTAGCGCTGCACCTAGTCTTGCTCCTAGTATTTCACCAAGTGTTGCACCCAGTGACACTCCTAGCACTGCACCAAGTGCTGCTCCTTGTGTTTCACCATGCGCTGCACCAAGTGCTGCTCCTTGTGTTTCACCATGCGCTGCACCCCGTGCCACTCCTTGCGTTGCACCAAGTGCTGCTCCCAGTGTATCACCAAGTTCTGCACCCAGTGCTGCTCCCTGTGTATCCCCAAGCCCTGTCTCCAGTACTGCCCCTAGCACTGCACCTAGTCTTGCTCCTAGTGTTTCACCAAGTGTTGCACCCAGTGACACTCTTAGCACTGCACCAAGTGCTGCTCCAAGTGTTTCACCATGCGCTGCACCAAGTGTGGCTCCTAGTGTTTCACCAGTTGCTGCACCCCATGCCACTCCTTGCACTGCACCAAGTGCTGTTCCCAGTGAATCACCAAGTTCTGCACCCAGTGCTGCTAGCCATGTCCCCAGTACTGCCCCTAGCGCTGCACCTAGTCTTGCTCCTAGTGTTTCACCAAGTGCTGCACCCAGTGCCGCTCCTAGTGCTGCACCAAGTGCTGCTCCTACTATTTCACCAAGGGCTGCGCCAAGTGTGGCTCCAAGTGTTTCACCAAGCGCTGCACCCAGTGCTGCTCCTAGCACTGCACCAAGTGTGGCTCCCAGTGTTTCACCAAGTGCTGCACCCAGTGCCACTCCTAGCGTTGCACCAAGTGCTGCTCCCAGTATATCACCAAGCTCTGCACCCAGTGCTGCTCCCAGTGTTTCACCACGTAGTCACCCAGTGCTGCTCCTAGCGCTGCACCAAGTGTAGCTCCTTGTGTTTCACCAAGTGCTGCACCCAGTGCCACTCCTAGCGATGCACCAAGTGCTGCTCCCAGTATATCACCAAGCTCTGTACCCAGTGCTGTTCCCAGTGTTTCACCCAGTGCTGCACTCAGTGCCACTCCTAGCCCTGCTGCACCAAGTGTGGCTCTTAGTGTTTCACCAAGTGTTGCACCCAGTGCCACTCCTTGCACTGCACTAAGTGCTGCTCCAAGTGTTTTCCCACGCGCTGCACCACGTGTGGCTCCTAGTGTTTCACCCAGTGCTGCACTCAGTGCCACTCCTAGCCCTGCTGCACCAAGTGTGCCTCGTCTTAGTGTTTCACCAAGTGTTGCACCCAGTGCCACTCCTCCTTGCACTGCACCAAGTGTGGCTCCTAGTGTTTCACCAAGTGCTGCACCCAGTGCCACTCCTAGCGCTGCACCAAGTGCTGCTTCCAGTGTATCACCACGTTCTGCCCCCAGTGCTGCTCCCAGTGTTTCACCCAGTGCCGCACCCAGTGCCACTCCTAGCGTGCCACTCCAAGTGTTGCACCCAGTGCCGCTCCTAGTGCTGCACCCAGTGCCGCTCCTAGTGCTGCACCAAGTGGTGCTCCTAGTGTTTCACCAAGCTCTGCACCCAGTGTTGCCCCTTGCGCAGGACCCAGTGCGGACCCTAGTGTTTCCCAGTGTCCCAACCGCCTGTTTCTTCCACCAAGTCATGCAGCGCTATGCCCCTCCTATGTGTATACCCTTCCTACTGTATGATTGTAGGCAAAGAATGCCTCCAGTTTGGTGGCTTATGCTACCGGTATCCTTCATCAGTTTGTCCTTGTACCCTCCTTGCTTGCTTTCAGGATTTGTTTGAAAAATTTGTCGTTCTACAACTTGGGGCTTAACCTCTCTTCGATTGAGGCAACGTTAAAGTCTGGATACAGACTGAGTATTTTTTAGATCCACCTTTGTTGGTTAAAGTTACTTAAATACGTATATTAATATTAAGATTTCTACACAAATTTCCCCTGCCATATCTTGCTCACTTCTACACCGCCACAAACAAAACCAGGACCTACAGGTACTAACCAAGACCTCCTGGCCTTTTCAATTTTGCTATCAGCTCAGTCTTTTGTTGCCTTCCTCGGTCCCTTTGGGCTCATCTTCACCATTGTCGGTTGTCGGTCGTCGTTGAGCACGAAAACCAACACTAATTTTCCATCCAGTACTACTTCTACCTACACTGAATCCAGTACTAAACCTACACAGCTGAAGTTTCGCGAATTGCTAACACTTTGATCCTCCCCCAAGGCTCTTAAGTATCTTTTTACTTAACGCTCTACACTGTTACACTCAACGTTCTTCATTCTTCAATGTTCTTTTGAACTGTTTCCAAGCCCCTTAAGTGATTTGCACTTAACATTCTGGTTTCCTTAAGTCTTTTCAAGCTGAAGTTGACAAACACACACATAACCCTCCCTTCTAGAAGGTTCCTAAGTCCTGACCCATAAGTATTTGCAAGTTGAGGTTGCAATATACTTTATATAACCCTTTGGTTCTTCCAGTCTCTTTGCCTGCGAGCTTGGAGGACTCGCAGGCTGAACTTCAAGTTCCCTTCTGTTCCTCCCCTGACGACCTATAAGTGTGAATTCACTTAGAGCCCCCTGATCTTTCAGTGTTTGTGATTAAGGCCCTACTTCCTATATATACCTTTCAGGTGTGCCTTACAGCTGGCATCTGTTTTCACACCTACAACCCCTTGGTTCCTAAGTGGTTTCAATTAGAGCCTGTTTCTACATAGGACCCTTCCAGTGCACCGCCCGACATGTTCTTCTTCCTCCAAGACCATGGCCCCTGTCCCCATTAAGTGTTGTTCTTTTATGGTTCTCCAGCCAACATAGGACCCCTCCAGCGTACAGCCCGCCTTGTTCTTCTTCCTCCAAGACCATGGCCCCTGTGCCCCCCACTAACTGAATTCCACTTAGAGGCTTCCATCCCACATACCGTAGGACCAGCCCACCTGCTGTGGAGTCATGCGGCGCTGCTCCGCCTATGTGTCTACCCTTCCTACTGTATGATTGTATGCAGCTGCCTCCTGTTAGGCTTCTGCTTAGGGCATCATTCATCAGTTTGTTTTTTGTACCCTCCCTGCTTGCTTTCACAATTTGTTTGACAAATTTGTTGTTCCACAACTTGGGGCTTAAACTCTCTTTGATTGAGGCAACCTTAAAGTCTGGATACAGACTGAGTGGTCTAGATCCACCTTCGGTGGTTAATGCTACTTAAATACGTATATTATTATTACTGTAGCATCCTAGGCAGTGATGGACAGGGGCGACCAGCCAATCAAGGGTATTGAGAAGGTCTGCTTCCTCTATCTTTTCTGGAGTGGGGAGGGGTTGGTTTGGATTTGCTGTCAGATCCCTCACGACTTCAATCTTCTGACCATGTCCAGGATCGATTCGCTTCACTAGTTCCTGAGCACTTTGCGCCTTGGTGGCTGAGTGCCACTTCAAACAGAGGTGTCCCTTGTTAAGTTTGTTGCTTATTGTCACCATGCCTTTGAATAGGGAGGGGAACAGTTTCTTCGTGGCTTTTGTTGCAAGTTTGTTTCTTCTTTCCCTCTTTCTTCAAATCGCAAACGCTAAGGGACCGCCCCTCGTATGATCCTTGTCGTCGCTTTTGTCATTGGTTCCAAGAGAAGAATCCAGGGAACGTTGGAATACATCCAACTGGCTAACCCTAGTAACTCTTTCATCCTCATCCTCACACTTGAAGTATGTCCCATGGAGCTGGGCTGCTCGGAACACCGGGGTTTGGATAGGTTTTGGTGGTGGCATTGATTGTTCCGGTTCAGGGGGGCAGAAGTGCTGCGTTGCTGTGTTTGAAGCAGCCTCCATCGTAGTCCCGAGAAAAAACAATGGCAGCAGCAAAAGCAGCGAGCTAACCTCAGCAGCCACAACAAAAGTCCTTCCTTCCTCTTGGGATGACAGGCTTGTCATTGACATATTTGATGGACTAACAAACGACCGGCTATTCAACAATAATGTCGATGACAAGTTGTTCCAAAGAAAAGCAAGTAATTTGATGCACAAAAATTGGCAATCATGCGGTTAAAGTTTTTTAATCAAAGGAGTCATTACTAGTAAAACTTACTCCCATAAATCCTGCATTTTGCCAAAAAAAAATGTGATATACAAAATAGTGATCCCTTCTTACTAGCGGAGGCATTTCGGCCTCAATGAACGACTTCCTTAGCCAAACACATGGTTAAGAAGGAGAAAGTAAAAGCTTTCAACCGGTGTACCACTTAGTATCCACCGTTGAATACTTTACAAGTGGTGTCAGTTAGAAAAAGGCATATTTGAAAAACAACACGTTTTGCAATTTTTGTTGTTGCCGCAGCGCGACGATAAGAAGTGTTGAAGTACTCGCGCAGCGAGTGAAACCCTTTTGCAATCTGGATGTGCACTGTGCAATCCAGTACTAAGTAAATTAATTTCTTAAGTAATGATTATGCACACACGAGAGCAATTGTAACAAGCCAGAGTGTGGTGTGCATAATCATCGGACGATTACTTAAGAAATTAATTTACTTAATACCAGATTGCACAGTGCATATCCAGATTGCAAAAGGGTTTCACATCGCAATCCACCTGAGGCCAACACTGAGGGCTTGCCCAAAGGGGGATGTGCAGCAGTAACACTCCTGAGGTTGAAGGGGAGTGCAACAACACTGATAATGAAGGAGGGTTACTGTTTGTGTTGGAGCGAGTATCCGCAACAGTTATATATGTAACTAGTCGAAGTAGTACCTATTTTCCTTGCAATCCTACGCGCGAGATTTCAAATTGGTTCTCAAAAACAAAGTGCAAGCACTGCCTCCCCCCCCTCCCCCCCCCCCCCCCCCCTTCTCCCCCACACCTAGGGGGACAGTGTACTATTCTCGCTCCAGCGTACAAACTACAATCACTGCCTGCTATGATCTAGGGGAATGGTGTGTTTTTGCTCCGGCGTCCAAACAACAAACTGGATTGGTTTGGAAGGCTTTGTTGGAATGAATCGAATGAGTCAATTTATGGAGACAAATCTTGTTAAGTGGGATTCACTTCGACAAATTGACTGGGTCTAAGTAAAATCTCAGTTCAGGAAAGTGTCACCAAAATCATGAACTGATTCAAAACAGATACACGTATAGGAGGAAATACCCGAATGGATACAATCGAACTAAGTCAATAGAGAACAATCACAGGAGGATGTTAGGGCAACGTCACTGCATAAAGAATAATGAAGTCAAAGATATATAAGGTACATGAAGAGTTGTAGATTAACACGAGATAATGCATGAAAGGGTTGAGTGAATATCTATTGAATCGGGCAGTCAGAGGACTCATATTTTCCTAAACAATAATTAATAGAGAACACTGTCAACGCCTATCAATATTTTCAACCTATTCTAACAGACTTTCTAACAGGCTTGAAAGTGTTGCTCCTTGTTGAGTCTATGGCTTCTTTTTATCAGTTTTGGGATGGCAACGACGACGACGACAATGGCAACAACGGCGACTCGTATTGGCGCGTATTATGTCGTCTCTTACTAGTCATCCTGTTTCTAATCGCAGATCGTGTTGTTAAACAATCGCATTGGCACTGCCAGCTAGTATGATGGCATCCCGTCACTGTGAAAAATAACTTTCGTTGCTCCCCTAAGCTACGAACGCAAAGCCGTTTACGATAATCGATACGGCCTTGTCATTGCGGATATTTTGGTACCAGTGTGGTCTCCTAGCTCCCAATATTCAGGTAAATATCAATCTTTACTGTCACCATTGTTGGTCTCATTGGTTGCAAGTTTCTTGTTTTTGGCCGGTTGCAAGTTTCAACTGGGCCGGTTGGAAAAACAAAAAGAAACTGCCCGGTAAAGGTGCCGTGATTCTATTTAGTAAAAAAAATATGTAAGGAGAACTCAAGGTTTCATAATCAGGTTCCTTCTTTATTCGGGCTAGAGCCTCAAAATAGGTTTTCTAGAATCTGTGTCAGCCTCGTAGTACTTAAAACCCCGCCAAATTCTCCATACTGCGCCTGACAGTGTGTGTTTAACCTGCTGTTTATGTTCCGCTGGACCTCAGTGCCGGTTTAAAAATTTAGTATCCGCACCTTTTGAGCCTGGTGATAGGTCCCCTTGCCTACCTTTGTACACAATCATTTCCGTCATTTTTTCGGGCTTATATTTGTTCCACCCATGTATTTTATTCTTGTAACATTTTTATCGCTTTCATTATTTTTGGTCAAATCTTGTTTTCAGTCGGTAATTTTTCTTAGTCTACAGTCTATATTTCTCACCCTCCCCTTCATCCTTGGGATTGGATTGTTTTTTCTTTACTTTGTACTTATTTCCTGATTCACATCCCATCATTCATCGTTCATTGGTTATTATTCATTCTATTTCCCGACGTACTCTTTTTTGGAATGAGCAAAGTTTCCCATGATGATCAGTTTTTCCACTTCAGACCATAAACCCGTTAAGTCATGGTCACCCATGTCATTACAGCAATTCCGTAATCGGCCTCCAGTTTTTTCCTCCTCCACAGACAATTTGCTTGACTTTCTCGGAGCATACTGCTTCAATTGGTGGGTATGTAAGATCACCACCTTTCATAGAACAAACTACTACTCCCACCGTTGCAATCATTCTTTTAAGTGCGTGTGTTGCAATCTTGAGATCAGAGTCATCTGTTTAAGTCATGATGCACCCTTCCAGACTCGGAAGAAACTACAATGAAGAAGGATTAACAAATCCAATTCCGACAGAATACTCTTTAAAGAAACATAAAAGGAATGGTGCAGCAGTACCTAATGTTCCAAAAAAATCAATTCAAAGGTCACCTTGACGGTCAATTAGGTTCAAAACTAAATGAAAAAAGTTTTTGTTCCGGATAGCAATCCAAAATGCGATAACAGCGATTTAATTAGAGCTTGTTCAACAATCTGATTAGTGGAACATTGCCATATTCATCGTTGTATTGTGGATCATTGTCTAGAATATTCATCTGGGACTCTTTTCCAACCTTGAAGATGACCGATTCCACTCTGTTCATTTTCAATATCTGTATCATTGGAATTCACATTTACTTCCACAATACCGCAGTGGGACAATTGAGACTCCCTCCAAAACTGACCACCACTCCTGTTTTTCTTGTTCTCAAAGTGCCCAGCTTGTTTCCAAAAAGAATTCCAGGTCTCAGTATTCTTACAGTTGGAGATATTGTTTTTCAAATTCTTTTTTGAGTGTGCCATGTCCTCTTTGTGGATCTTTATTACTTCTGCAAAGGAGACTGGATCCATGTAATGTCTTGTTGAATTTTTTTGTTTCTTATTGGAATACACACGGTTGGATAAGCTTCTTGTATGACACTTTAACAAAAACTACTTTTGGGTTTGAGACAAAACTGGACCCACTGGTAGATGCAATATTTTGTTTTTGTTGCAATACAATGCTCCGCAGAAGATTGCTGACGTCGTTCAGTTGGGCAGATGACATGATTTGACCCGGCATTCATTGAATAGGATTACAATAATACCCGATAGGTAGTAGGTAATATGTGTGTGAGTAGTGGAAGGGGAAGAGAAAAAAAAATATAATTGCCATTCATTCTTTAGCGGCGTACGTAAAAAACACCAAAGTACTACATTACCTTTAACAAGGGACCTGACAATAGGTTCTGAATAGCACAACTGACATATTGGACCTGACAATAGGTTCTCAATAGCATGACTGACATAATTGGACCTGACAATAGGTTCTCAATAGCACGACGGAAAGTTATCTCTCCGAAGAAAAAAATATCAGAAAAAATATTTCCAAATATAAATAGCGTGAATGAAAGAAATGGACCTAATAATAGGTTCCGAAAACCACGACCGGCAGAAATCGACCTGATAATAGGTTCCAAAAACCACAACTGACAGAAATGGATAGAAAAACTGCGTCGTAACAGTAATAAAACAAAAAAGAACGCGATCGGCCTTACGGTCGATTGATTTAGTGAGTAAGAATAATCATCTTAGATGTGATTGAACAAACAAACAACAGGTTAATTACTCGTCATTTGCAGGCATATTACTGTGTAATTTGCCACAGTAATGTTGCGCGCGTTACCACCGTGTTATTTGCCCCAAAACCGGTAAGACGCAAAGCACATGTAAACCACCATCGTTGGTCGGTCTTTTACCGTATAATTCACCGTGATATCCTTATCATGAGATATCACATGTAGAATCATCATATCTTATCATGTAGAATTAGTACTAGAGTGTACGTAAATTTAGGGCATGATAGTGTTTTAGAGTTCTTAATTCTTCAAAGAGTGAGCTGATGGGGAAAATCCCACTAAGAGGCAATCCACATGATCAAAGCGCCGACGATTATTCACTCAGGTTAACTAACCTTACAAATAAGGTTATTTGCCTTCATGACTCTTCGTACGTGCGTTTACACGGTGAATTCTTTTTAGTCCCCTTCAGTCGTAAATCCAATCATTAAGCTTTTGGATCTTTTGACTTAATCTATTCATCGTGAGTTATTGTCGTGTGTTGAATACCAAACTGTATCCAGTCTACCATCAGAGGCCCTATCAAAAAATGGGGAGGCATTTTGCCATTCATTCTGGCTTGTACCATGGCATTTTGCCCTGATCCTTGCTGGTTTGATATATTGTATCCATGCATCAAATTATCCATTTTCGAAATGCTCATTGCAGATCGACTTATTCCATGATCGAACATAAATCAACTTGTCGCTTCAATCGAACGACCGATCGAACATTCCATCAAATGATTGATTTACTTATCCTGTTGTTTTGATGCAAACGCCCAAAACAAACTTACCACATGCAACGAGAGCAATGCTCCCTGAAAACAGCTCCACTCATAAGCTTGGTAAACAAATCAGCAATATTTGTTGAACCTGGTTCTTTTGCAACTCTGATGATTCCTGCTATGATAGATTTGCGGGCCTTGTGGTATGCAATGCTGTTGTGCTTTTTCTTGCATGGGCTTTCTGGCCGTGTAACATTTGTGACAACTGAATCATTATCACAATACACATTGGTGCTCCCTTCAACTGGAACACCCATCATTCTCAACTTGTATCTTAAACCTTCAACCAATTCAATTGCAATTTTCAATGCAATGCTTTCAGATCCAAAAGTTGATGTTTCAACTGTTGTTTGTTGCTTTGGAAAACCAAATGATTGGCGCATTATTAATGAAGATAATAACACCAGTATGAGATCTTCTTGTTGCTTTGCATCCAGCATGATCCGCGTCAGCAAAACAACTCATTGTTACATGTTTTCCCAAAGCTTCAGGCATATCTACTGGTAAGACTTTCAGTGGCGCCAGGATAAAATTCAGACCAGTCACATTTTTGAAATTTGCTCTCATCAACGCTTGGTACTGAATCATCAAAAACCAATTTTGACCTGTTATATTTCTTCAAATATGCAAATATATGAAATAACTGGTTCAAATGCCCCATTCTTGCTTGAGCCAGATATCTTGACATGAGAGAAACTGGCATTACAATGTCTAGCCTTCCAAGTTCACAAATCCATCTGAGGACTCCAATCAAACCTTGACAGTAATTTTGTAATTCGGGATTCAGTTCCTCTGATATATCAATCTCCGGTCTGTAATCATGTGACAGTGGACTGGATGCGTACTTTGGTAAATATTTATAACCATACTTTTCAGTTCCAAGCTCTTGTTCAACAGCCGCGGCAGCTTTTGCCAGTATATTTGGTGCTTGATAATGACCACCTTGGTTTTGAATCACCTTCAAAGTAAAACTTTCCAATATCAGCTCCCAAATACAGAGTTGGTTCTTCAATGGTATCATCTTTCAACTTGAACTTTCGTTCGATATTTTCTAGCTGAAACTTAGGATCTTCACCAGAACATAAGATATCATCAACATAAGCAATCAACATTGCCCAGTATCTCGATCCATCTTTCCTGGTTTCAATTCTCAAGTGCACATCTGGATTCGCTTTACAAGGGGAATAACCAAGATCTCTCAAGTGTTTTGTGAGATATGACCTGAATGATGCACCCGCGACTGGTAATCCATACAGTGCTCTGACTATTTTGCAAGGGCAACCTGCAAGGTGTGGAGGGAAGCCATCTTCAGCTCTTGCCCGGAGAAAATATTTCTCCTTTATTGGAGCTGTCAAATATGCATTTTGAATATCTGCTGAGAGAACCTTCAAATCATTCAGCGCTGCCAGCAAGAAGAATATTCTCACTGAGTCACAACTGGGAACAGATGAGTAAGTATTTTCCTTTGCTACAGCAGGAACTTTGTGACCGTCCCCTACCAACCTAGCCTTCCTTGTTAGGGATCCAAGCTTGATATCAAATATCATGTGAGTTGTGATCTCCTTATGACCAACTGGTATAACATCATCATCAGAAAATTCAAAAGCTGCCATGTTGTTCGTCATTTCCTTATGAATCGCGCGTTCCCAGTGGTCTGTACCTGTTTTCTTATCAATTGCCAGTGCTTGTGTAATTGAATGTGGTAATTCAACACCATACTTGTGACTTTTCAACCAATACTTGGCTGATTTTGCGTGGCCTTAAGGATGCATTCCTTTCTTCTCAAAATTTTATGCCCCCATCATCTGAAGGCTGGTAGCTTTTCAAGCTTGTTGTTGACTGCATATTCTGCTAGTTGCACTGGGAATGATTCTTTGACATCACTAAGCTTACACCAAGATTCGGTTCCATCTTTCCAACTGGCCAAAATTCTCCACCCCCTAGTTGTTGGCTTATGGCTTTTTCTGCCATTTTTTGCTATGGTTGTGGCCTCCTCATCAGTTAAAGCAGTGTTGTTCGCATTCATGATCAATTAGCTCATCCAGCAGGGTGAACATTCGTCCATCATCATCAACAGAACTGTAAAGACTTTCTGCAACAATGTTTGCTGTGTATTCTTCAATGGTGCTGTCAGGTAGTTGCAATTTGTATAACCTCGTGTCCAATATTGGATTCTCATTCCTTACTCCAATTGGTCGGTTTTGCACATCGCGTACCCTATCCTTGACAATGCACCTGAGCCTTTCATCATTTCTTTCAATGATTACTTCATTCCCCAGATACTCATCTGGTTCATCAATATCTTCGACTGATGCCTCTGGCTCAGCCATTTCAAGTTTCAGATCAGATGATCTCACTGGTTGTTCATCAAATAGCTCTTGTTGAGGTTCTGGGTAATTTTCTTGGAAAAAGGACGGGCTGTCCTTGACTTCATCACCAATCTTGGATTCAATTGATTCATCAATCGCTTCCATTCTTTGCAGAACATCACAATCCCTCCATTCAAATTCCTTTACTTGCCTTATTGAATTTGTAGAGATTGGTATTGCTGATTCAGTCAGGATCCAAAAACAATCACCTCCACCCACCTTGCTTCCGCAAGGTCCAAGCCATCGACCCAGTCTTTCAACTCCTTGAGTTGAAGAATCACCTTTATCAAAATAAAATATAAAATCATACCATTCTGATGATGTGTATAACGTTATATCAGGCCTGTAGCCATGCACCAATTCAAATGGAGTTCTTCCCATTGAAGAAGGGTTGCTTGATGCAGTCCTCTGCCTGATATTTGCGCATAGCTCTCCACAAAATGACCATAGCCTTCTCAGTGATTTCTTCTTTGCTGTATTGGTTATGATTGCACTACCAAGATGGCATATCGCTTGCTCTGCTCGATTTTGGAAAGGGCAGTGTGGTTGAATGAACATTTGGTGTATATGGTTGCGTTTCACTATTGAATTCCAGTGGGTCTTGTAAGTCCTTGGTGAGCCCTGTTCTGGTGCACCATCAGAGATCAAATGTTCAGGAATTCCAACTTCATGAATGAATATTTTCAATCCTTGATGAGCTTGCGACTTGTTTTGTATTGGTATGAATACTTCAAACCCATTCCCATTTGTGAAGACCTGAGCACATTTTTCTTGTCTCATAATGCTTGTGGTTTTTGCATGCCAAGTATCAGTATACCAGGTTCCCTGGGCGACTCTCTTGTTTCTAAAGCGCTGCGTTAGTAGTTGCTTCATTAAAGGTAATTGCAAATTTCTCACGGGCTTTCTGAGTCGTGACCTTCAGTGTCTGTTCTGCCTTTTTGAAACTGATATTCCAAGTCTTGGCTAGGCGTTCACAGTCAACTTTGTTTGGGCCTTCAATAGTTCGTCACTGAAGGTCCCCATTGGTTTCTTCTATCAAGGGATCTCCTTTCAAGTGTATTGTCAATTTCTTGCAAGCTAGAGATTTGTTTTGAATTCATCCTCAGGGGCTGAAGTCAAATTCTGTGTCATAAAATAAATACTGGTCTTTCCTTTGCGCGCTTGAAATATTTGTCACTGAAGACATCTGATGAGAAATATTGCCATCTGTTGCTATTTGACATTCGGTCAGCATTCTTCTGGTTGATACCTGGTGCAATCTCATCAGCTTGCAGCGTTCCATGGGACTTGTATGGTTGGACCCTATGCTAGTCTTGGAGAGCATGTCTGTGGCATTACTTGTTGGTTCTGTTGCCACTGAACTTGCGTCTTCAGTTGACATGGCTTGAACGCTGAATTGGTCCCCTGAAATTGGATCACCATTGTCAATTGCTAATTCAGCCATCCTAAACTTCAGTGAGTGGGGATCCCATGGGGTGTCATTTGTCGCAATCAGATGTTGACATTCATCAAGCTCCGATCTTAGTTGGCTTCCTTGTTGGAAAATATGAAATCACATTTCTCATACTCAGTTTTATGAAAACTATCTTAGGGTCGTCATCCTCCATTGGTGTTTGGATTGTGATTCCATGCTTGGACCTGGGGTCAAATTGACGAGGTGTTTCTTCAACAGAATTGAAGTTGCAATCTCTCACTTGATTTGGGCATATCAAGCTGTTCTTCAATTTGTTTCCAAAGTACAGCGCTTGGTGGAACACAATAATGTAGACTTGACCTGATGTTGGGCTTGTCCAAGCAGTCGCGCAACTTCCAATTGGGATTTTCTTGATTGGCTTGTACTCTTCAGAAAAAGGGGCAACATCAACATGTGTTGTGATCTGATCCGGATTAGGCAATACCATGTTGCTTCCAGCTGCCGTGGTGTCAGCATGGGAGTCTAACTCACAGTATCCATCTTCATTTTCTCCATCATCAAAATCTAGTAGAAAATTCATCTTATATAATGACCGGCTCACCATTGTTAAACATTTGTTTTCTAGTGTCCGGTTATGATGTCATTTCTTAGATTTTGAGCCAAAGCTGTCACCTGCACCATCCTTTTCAGCTTCCTTTGCCTTTTTGGTCTCAGCAGCTTTAAGAGCCCTCTTTTTCTTACTTGCCTGTCTCATCTGGTAAAGTTCCTGACGCTGTTCCTTTGACATTGTTTCATAAAAGCTTGTTGGATAGGTCTTGTTCTCAAGTTTCCCTGTGAACGTTCCAGTTGTTTTCTGCTTTTTATTGCTTGATATGCCTACTGAATATACAATTCTGGAACCCCTTTTATGCTTTCCATTTGCAAGCTTCTTCAATCCAAGTTGATTGGTGAATAGAATCAAACATTCATTGAAGTTGTCTCGGTAGTCTTTGCTCTCATCAATCACGTCGGCTTTGGCAGCGTCAAGTCGCTCATGGCTGATTGAATTGATAAAGTCCCAAACAAATCTCCTTTCATTGTGATTCTTTTCAAATCTCAGAATTGTTCCATGGAATGCAGTCCAATTTCTTTTGTGCTTGTTCCAATCATAGTTCTTAGCATCGCCGGTGTAGTGTGATTCTTTCATTTCCTGATAGGTTTTGTTCAGGACCATAGTGATATTGGTATCAGTATAATCATGTTGCATCAATGAAATGAATGCATTTCTCGCATGCCCTGAGTTCAATTCAGTATTTTGGAAATGTGCCACATATTCCCATCCCAGCCCTTTTCTTGTTGCATCACACAACAACCTCCACACAACATTGTTGTCTTCATCATACTGATGGCCTGATAAGACACCACACCTTTCATTGTAGTCACTCCAAGTTGGATAGGTATCTGTTGGACTTTGTCCGACTGTGCCAGACCTGGCTTCATCAGTCAACATTCTTCCTTTTCTTGGGGTCCTATAACATACTAAGATTGGGAATCCTTCAGAGTTGAATCTGTATCTCAAGTTTTGTACGAAATCCTTCTTCCCATTCTCTGAATTTTGTAAGGTCCTTTAACTTCAGGTGGCGTTCGCCTTTTTCTTGTGATTTCACACTCGATTCCATCATCTTGATTCTGAATTGTTGCAGTTCTAGGTTGTCTGGGTTTGCGTTCCAGTCAATAGGCTTCGAGGTTTGACTCCAATCAATGGTTGATAGCGGGCCCAATTTGCCCATGTGAGAAGCCTTGACGATAGCCTGTTACCATAATGAATGCTTCTTAGGCCTAGGGACATTCTGGGACTGATTCGATTTCAGTCCATGCATGAATGATTTGATGCTTTCCTTGTTGAGGTCTGTGATTTCACGAATATTAGACATTCCTTCCCTCATAATTTCTTCAGCTGATTCAGTAGTTGATACCAAAATCTATTAGGCTGCTTCTGAAAGCAAGCTGTTCTGGATCCAGTAATCTTCCATTGTTGAATCCCCTGATTGTTATTTTGAGTTGGGATGACCTCCTCTCGTACCGTTCAGTCCTTGAGTGGTCGTCTCGGTTTTCACTATCCTCGCCGTTGCTTTCTTCACTGCTAACATCATCTGGATTCCTACTCCTTTCTGCAGCTTCTTGTAATGCTCTGATCCTTTTCATTACTTCTTGGTCGATGATTCTCTTCATAGTTGAGTTCTTTTCTGGATCAGTCATAGCCTTTTCCATTACACACATGATTCTTTCCTCATCAAATTTGTCGTCCTCATTCTCTAAATCCATGTCCTTCTGACTCTGGTCGTCGCTATTTGAATCTGGTGGATTCTGTCCTACTATATCCATTTTCAATTCCTCATCATTGCTGGGGTCATAGTCATCATCATCTTTTGGCTTTGCTTTTGGTCTTGTTTTTCTTTTTGCCGGAGCCATGATGGAGACTGATGTTTGTTTCGGAGTATTTGTTTCGAAGTATTCGTTCGAAGTATGCGATGATCGAATATTTAATCGAAGGTGGTATGTGGAAAGAGGGTGTAATCGAATCGAAGGATTGGATGTGAGATGGTTGGTTAACTGTTGGTGACTGTTGTGTGTGGTTTGCTTATCTGTTTGTGTATTCGTATATGTATATTCGGATCGAATTTTCGTTCCGGTTATTCGGATCGAGTTTTCTTTCTGGTTATTTGGATCGAGTTTTCGTTCCGGTTTGTGTGAGCTTTTGCTTTTTGTCGCAATTTAAGATTGTGACCTTTTCTATCCAGTCTCAGGATTTGCTCATTCTGTATTTCTGTGGTGTAAAACTGATGAATATTTCATCGTCTTGTTTTCTCTGAGAATTTAGTGTTCTCTTTTCTTTTGGATCTTTTGGATTTTTCAAATCTGTTTGAGATTTAGTGTTCTCATATCTTTGGGTTTTCCAAGTGCGTTTGAGATTTAGTGTTCTCGTTTCCATATCTTTGGATTTCTTGCGCGCAGATGCTTGCAATCTGTTTCATCCAATCTGTTTTACCACAATCAGAATACTTGAGGCTCAATCTTCTGGCTCACGTCATTCTTGTTTTCAGTGAAAGATCAGTGTTCTCGGATTGATTCCTTTCAACTGATGCCAACCTGGGCGATTTTCAATCGTCCAGCCCCTTTTCCCTTGCTTGTTTTGCTGGATCTCGAAACCCGATGGAGCCTACCATCTTGGTTCGGGTCTTTGGTCTCTTCTTTCAGGGAGACCGCCCTGGTGTTGGTCTGTTCCAGGGCTCCACAAGCAATTGCCCCTTTTACATCCTTGAGGGTTGATGCCGGTTGCTGATCAGGCTAATCCGGATTGTCTTCGAGCTCAACTGCGTTTCTCTCGGGAAACGCCGTCCTCAGCATTGTAGGATGCTGGGTCTGATAAACTAGAAAACTGTGTCGTAACAGTAATAAAACAAAAAAGAACGCGATCGGCCTTACGGTCGATTGATTTAGTGAGTAAGAATAATCATCTTAGATGTGATTGAACAAACAAACAACAGGTTAATTACTCGTCATTTGCAGGCATATTACTGTGTAATTTGCCACAGTAATGTTGCGCGCGTTACCACCGTGTTATTTGCCCCAAAACCGGTAAGACGCGAAGCACATGTAAACCACCATTGTTGGTCGGTCTTTTACCGTATAATTCACCGTGATATCCTTATCATGAGATATCACATGTAGAATCATCATATCTTATCATGTAGAATTAGTACTAGAGTGTACGTAAATTTAGGGCATGATAGTGTTTTAGAGTTCTTAATTCTTCAAAGAGTGAGCTGATGGGGAAAATCCCACTAAGAGGCAATCCACATGATCAAAGCGCCGACGATTATTCACTCGGGTTAAATAACCTTACGAATAAGGTTATTTGCCTTCATGACTCTTCGTACGTGCGTTTACACGGTGAATTCTTTTTAGTCCCCTTCAGTCGTAAATCCAATCATTAAGCTTTTGGATCTTTTGACTTAATCTATTCATCGTAAGTTATTGTCGTGTGTTGAATACCAAACTGTATCCAGTCTACCATCAGAGGCCCTATCAAAAAATGGGGAGGCATTTTGCCATTCATTCTGGCTTGTACCATGGCATTTTGCCCTGATCCTTGCTGGTTTGATATATTGTATCCATGCATCAAATTATCCATTTTCGAAATGCTCATTGCAGATCGACTTATTCCATGATCGAACATAAATCAACTTGTCGCTTCAATCGAACGACCGATCGAACATTCCATCGAATGATTGATTCCTTGACACCAGAGTAATCACCCTCCAACCATCTAAGCAATGATACAGGCCATCATGATATGACTTATATGGTATAACTGGTGTATCATCATGTGATGAGTGCATTTGGGTACTGGATTTGGAGGAATAATACACACTACTAATCTGCAATTAGAAATTAGAAAATCAGATATTTGTTGTGATATGCCCATGAATATTGTTACTGTTATGGATAAGATGGATGAGGAAAGAAACAGAAGTGGGTTATTTGTTATACTTGGTGTGTCATCATCTAATGAGTGCATTTGGGTACTGGATTTGGAGGAAAAATACACACTAATTTGCAATTAGAAATTGGAAAATCAGATATTTTTTGTGATTAGTCAATGAATATTGTACCTATAGATAAGATGACGAACCATGAGAGAAACAGAAGTGAGTTATGTGTGATAGTTTGTGTGTCACCACCTAATAAGTGCATTTGGGTACTGTATTTGGAGGAAAAATACATACTAATGATTTGCAATTAGAAATTAGGCGTGTGACGGTGATTTTACTGGTTATGAATTTGCGTAGAAATGTACGGCAGTAGTTTTCTACACTATTTTTGTACTAGATAATTTCTGGCATTGAATTTGTGTAGAAATCTAGAGAAGTAGTTTTCTACACTATTCTCGTACTGCGAAAACAAATTCTACTTAGTAGTCCAAGTAGGTACCAGTACATAGTTGTAGTAGTGAATTTGCATACCGGGTCTATGTGAGTGTTTTTCTACAGTATTTTAGTACTAGACTATTTTTAGTTACCAATGTTGGCATAATGGTTGGAAAAATGAATGATGGATGTGAGAACAAATGCAAATTGTACGGTTAATCAACCAAAGATTAAATGAAAACAAAGAAAAAGAATAATGGATAATAATATGACTTCTGTCGTATAATTCGTATAAGATAGACAACGATTGTCAGAAACAGGAAAGTAATGAATTATAATTTTAAGATAATACATGATGCATGAAACAAACAAAAAATAGATACATTTCTTCTCAGATAATGTCCGAAAGATAGTAGTTACGAGAAGTCGAGGTGGAAGGTGAGGGGGGAATAATGTGCGTGTTGGAGCTGGATACTACAACGGGAATATCGTTAGAGGAGGAGACAGACGATTGAGACATACCATTTGTGGCAATAGTTTGTTGAGGTTAAGGTAGATAATGAGTTGGTAGAAATCCATTTCTACTAAGGTCAGAAGAAAAATTGCGATATTGACCGACAGACTCGGAAACATATGGTAACCATTTTGATTTGCATTGAGGACATGTATCAAAGTCATGGTATTTGTGAGAATGATGAGAAACAGAGTAACAAATGTTACAGATAATCAGACAAGAATGAAGCGTTGATTGTTGACAGTGTACGCAACGTTGCCGCATAAGGACAAGGCAAAGGTTGATAGTGTAATAGTCAAGCGATGACTCGTAGGAACTTAAGCAAAGTTTAAGAAGTGGTAGGCATATTGTTTGCAGGCCTGTAGAAACAGGAATTTGTAGTTCGGCAAGTGAAAACAATATGTGTTTGCATACTGAATGGATGTCAGGACACAAACAGATAATAGTTTTGCTAGAAGCAACTATGGTGTAGACATTGCCGGAAGAACCGGTGACGAAAAGTGAGAAGGAGGGTGATGCTTTGGAGCAGTGTCGGAGAATATAAAATGATTCTGAAACTGAATGGCGTAAACAATTTTTGTCGACAAACAGCCAAAATGTGCAGAGAAGGTTTAGGAGAAAATGAGGGTATCATATTTGGGTGGGCAAGATTGGAGAAAGTGTAACTGTAATCAATTATGAACGGAAAATATAATAATGAAAGCACGTACTGGAGCCATTGCGTTTTGAATAAGACATGGTCAAACGGAAAGAAAATGGAATGTTGGGGTAAAGACAGAGTGATCGTAAGTGTAGGTGTTTGTTGTCAGCATCGTTGTCATGAAGTATCGAGTGTACACCGGGCTGTCGGTATATATTTCGGGGGATAAAGGAAAACAAGATAAGGAAAATAAATGGTCGAATGTCAATCAGAGCGTTATTTTCAAAGAAGATAAACGACCGCCAAAGATACGGGGAATATAAAGTATTGGTGTACGTATGGAATTGAATATAGATATAACGATCAATTAAAGACAGTTACGTTTACATAGGAGAGGAACCGATCACAAGGCTCATTCAAATGTAAGTAGATAGAAAATACCCGATAAAAAAGCCCAGTAGCAATAATAGCCAAATTTGTGGCAGGCACCGAGGCTGACACAGATTTTAGAAGCCTATTTTGAGGCTCTAGCCCTCTTTTTTCAGCTGAGCTTGATCTGAAACCTGACGAGGTGCACATATTATGTTAAAAATCAACTACAGTAGTTGTTTGCGCACTCCAATTTTTTAAGAACCACTTTGCAATCTCCCGCGCAGGATTGCAAGGAAAATAGGTGCTACTCGACGGTTATGCGCAAACTCGGCTGCGAAAATTGAAATACGAAGTACTAGTCACTTAGTTCTCAGACTTGTACCACTACCGTACTAGTGATTGGCTTGCTCTGGAGTTCACCGGATGTAAGTGCATAACGGATATCATCAGTGTCGAAGGATTCAAAACTAACTTAAACCTGGAAAAATGAATTGAATTATGTTTTTTAGAATACACGAAAAACAAGGTAAAACTGTCATATATCAACAGAGGTGATGGAAACATTACATTGGTTAGGGCAAGATTGAGTTTATATGAACGCATCTATATGGAGTAATGTGTGGGATAATATCCGGTGTCTAATACTTCGTAACATTTTATCAACGGTTTATTGTTCCATTGTGTTGATTACAGTACATGGATTGACACACGAAAGCTTGAACGTATACATAGCGATTGGATTGTTCTGTTCCTTTGAAGCCTGAGATTGGTGACAGCATTGGGGGATTTTATCTGCGTTCCCATCGTCTAATATTTTGCTTTCGCCATCTTCGATATAAATCTTGACGTAAGCATGTGGGTTATCTCCCCAACATTTTGCCGTGAACTCATTGTTGATCGTTGATAAGGATTCGACAGCTTGCTGCTCCCTGCATTCCACGTGTCCGAATGACCCGACGTCGTACTGAGTATAGATGCTCGTTAATGTAGCACCAAACGTGTTCACAACATCGAAATTCACAGATTTAATGTTTTGGGATGTGATTCTGATTGGAAGACCATAGTTGGTGAAATCGGTACCTGCAGTATTTATGATTAGAGTGGCATCCGAAGGCTTGCAGCTAGGTGGTCTCAGATTTGGTCGTGAAGATGGACTTGAAGTTGGGATCAAACCTTGGATATAAGTGGGGCTGCCAGACGGTGTAGCAAAAGGACTTGCAGAAGGGCTGGCAGTGGGGCTGCCAGACGGTGTAGCGAAAGGACTTGCAGAAGGGCTGGCAGTGGGGCTGCCAGACGGTGTAGCAAAAGGACTTGCAGAAGGACTGGCAGTGGGTGCGCCAGACGGTGTGGCAAAAGGACTTGCAGAAGGACTGGCAGTGGGTGCGCCAGACGGTGTGGCAAAAGGACTTGCAGAAGGACTAGAAGTGGGGCTGCCAGATGGTGTAGCAAAAGGACTTGCAGAAGGACTGGCAGTGGGGCTGCCAGAAGGTGTAGCAAAAGGACTTGCAGAAGGACTAGAAGTGGGGCTGCCAGACGGTGTGGCAAAAGGACTTGCAGAAGGACTAGAAGTGGGGCTGCCAGATGGTGTAGCAAAAGGACTTGCAGAAGGACTGGCAGTGGGGCTGCCAGACGGTGTAGCAAAAGGACTTGCAGAAGGACTAGAAGTGGGGCTGCCAGACGGTGCAGCAAAAGGACTTGCAGAAGGACTGGCAGTGGGGCTGCCAGACGGTGTAGCAAAAGGACTTGCAGAAGGACTAGAAGTGGGGCTGCCAGATGGTGTAGCAAAAGGACTTGCAGAAGGACTGGCAGTGGGGCTGCCAGACGGTGTAGCAAAAGGACTTGCAGAAGGACTAGAAGTGGGGCTGCCAGATGGTGCAGCAAAAGGACTTGCAGAAGGGCTGGCAGTGGGTGCGCCAGACGGTGTAGCAAAAGGACTTGCAGAAGGACTGGCAGTGGGTGCGCTAGACGGTGTAGCAAAAGGACTTGCAGAAGGGCTGGCAGTGGGTGCGCCAGACGGTGTAGCAAAAGGACTTGCAGAAGGGCTGGCAGTGGGGCTGCCAGACGGTGTAGCAAAAGGACTTGCAGAAGGACTAGAAGTGGGGCTGCCAGATGGTGTAGCAAAAGGACTTGCAGAAGGACTGGCAGTGGGGCTGCCAGACGGTGTAGCAAAAGGACTTGCAGAAGGACTAGAAGTGGGGCTGCCAGATGGTGCAGCAAAAGGACTTGCAGAAGGGCTGGCAGTGGGTGCGCCAGACGGTGTAGCAAAAGGACTTGCAGAAGGACTGGCAGTGGGTGCGCTAGACGGTGTAGCAAAAGGACTTGCAGAAGGGCTGGCAGTGGGTGCGCCAGACGGTGTAGCAAAAGGACTTGCAGAAGGGCTGGCAGTGGGGCTGCCAGACGGTGTAGCAAAAGGACTTGCAGAAGGACTAGAAGTGGGGCTGCCAGATGGTGTAGCAAAAGGACTTGCAGAAGGGCTGGCAGTGGGTGCGCCAGACGGTGTAGCAAAAGGACTTGCAGAAGGACTAGAAGTGGGGCTGCCAGATGGTGTAGCAAAAGGACTTGCAGAAGGGCTGGCAGTGGGGGCGCCAGACGGTGCAGCAAAAGGACTTGCAGAAGGACTTGCAGTTGGGGCGCCAGACGGTGCAGCAGAAGGACTTGCAGAAGGACTTGCAGAAGGACTTGCAGAAGGACTTGCAGTTGGGGCGCCAGAAGGTGCAGCAAAAGGACTTGCAGAAGGACTTGCAGTTGGGGCGCCAGACGGTGCAGCAAAAGGACTAGAAGTAAGGGGTACCAGTTGGACTTGCAGTTGGACTTGCAGTCGGACTTGCAGTCGGACTTGCAGTCGGACTTGTAGTCGGAGATCCAGTGGTAACTACGCATTTGTTGGTAGGTGGCTCTGTGTCACAAGATTTGACGATAGATCCCGTTCCATCGTTGCGAAAGATGATAACATCGGCGTAGTCAATAGTCCCAGGATTCATACTGTCTATGAAAATATCACAAACCATCACCGTGACTGATTCCTGAGCAATAGTTTGGAATGTAACGGCGGCACCGTTCGAAAGAATCCCCCCGACCTTCTGTCTCGAGACGTCTCTGTTGTTAACCGTGATTCTCTCTGTAACGATAACATTGTTACCTTTGTCGACGTCTCTTGTAAAATCTTCTGCTCTGTTGAAAATGATGTACAATTCTCCAATTTTCGCCACAACGCGATCTCCATCGCATTCATTACCGTCGTATTGATCGGTGAAATAGTCGTGGACCCCGACAAGTTTTCCTCTCCATGATGCTCCGATATCGATACCGATATCTTGGTATCCCATTTTTGTTTCTTGACTGTACCATTGCAGGTCGTAAGATTTGACTCCGTTGAAACACTTTTGCGGATAATCATAAACGTTAAGCGAAATGGAATATCCCATTTGGCATGTTCTGACGAGCGAGAGAGAGAGAGAGAGAGAGAGATGAAAAATAAATCCGAACCAAACCGATGAGAATGTGATCCTAGTCTTCCGCATGTGTTTCGTGTTTCGTGTTTCGTGTTTCGTGTTTCGTGTTTCGTGTTTCGATGCAATTTGACAAGGCACCAGCGTTTTCACTCACGTGTCTCCGTATTCTGTGTAAAAGGAATCCAAACCATCTTCGATACCCGAGTGTCCAAGGCCAATGTTGTGACCCACCTCGTGTACGGTCGTTTGAAACGAAGGAACTCCTCTGTATACCGACTTGACCCCCCCGACATACGCATAACCAAGAACATTGTTAGCTCCGAGGTTCGTAGTCTCGGGCATGATATACATCACGAGTCCGACTGTTGGGTATTGTGGAAGGCACGTATCACGTATGTTGACAAGTAAGAAACAAAACGAAACGAAACAAAACGAAACGAACAGGGTTAGGCATTCTTTCGAAGTGGTGCGTGCAACACCACCAAGCCCATACAAAGGTCGTAAAATAATCGCAACATATGCAACTACCGTACTCACAGCTTCTGACATTATATCCAGCGTCTGCGATCATCCCATTTACAACTCTCTCCAAGTCTTTTCGCTGCTCATGGCTGTAGTCAGCCACGGCTACCTCGAGGGTGAGTTCTAAAACTCCACCTACGATGTCAGAATTCCGGGTGGTTTTATACAACTTAAGCCGATCACCACTGCATGATTCGATTTGGGTTTTGATAGACTCCACGCCACCCAAAGTTGCAAAGATTCTGTCGGAAATAGCCGCCGCATCCAATCTAGGTTGCATTCCAGCACTGTCGGTGACACGAACTACAAAAACTTCGAGTTCTCCGGAGGATCTCACCAAAAGCTTCCTTCTGGTGCTCGCCCTCGCGCTTGCACTCGCGCTTGCACTCGCGCTCGCACTCGCACTCGCGCTCGCCCTCGCAATCGCGCTGGCCCTCGCGCTCGCACTCGCAATCACGCTGGCACTCGTACTCGAAATATCACCGAGCACAATCTTCGAGGTCTCGTGTACGGTAATGATGGGGATGCCGTGAAACGAATCCGGTGGCTGCGTTACGGTTACGTCTTGGAAGTCGAATACGGTGAGTCCGGATTGAACGTCGAAGTCTGTGAACATGCGTTCCCAATCTCCTTCGAGTTTGTATAAATTGTCTGATTCGTCCACGCAATTCCATTCGTCCTCGGTCGCTAACGCGGACGAGAAACCCTCTTCGTCAGAGAATGTGTAGTCGGTCAATTCCATTTCACAAGTAACACTCTCCGAGCCCGTGGTTGTCTCTGCCGATGCTACGTTTGTCATTGCAATCATAGCGACAGCGACCGCGACAGCGACCACTAGGAACTGTTGGGACGTGAGGATCAACATCACCATGATGATACCGATACTTTGTGTTTGTGTTTATCGTACTTGTATTGTTTGAAAGAGATGGAAATTCAATTTTTATGAGCACGCTGTGGGACGCTGTGATGCTGTGACGCTGTGACGCTGTGATGCTGTGATGCTGTGATGCTGTGACGCTGTGACGCTGTGACGACGCAACAAAAAATGTTTCGGATGATCCTTTGGTCCTGGTCTTGTGCGACAGGTTGAGAGTTCAGATTCAAAGAGATAGGAACGGAGTTACAAGTTCGTACTATGAGTGGCGCTTCAGGCAGCTACAGAGGCATCTTCGGGCAGCTTCCGGTGCATGGGTGATACTCTTGTAATTGCGAATCCGTACGGTAGCGGTACTATACGGCACGTCGAACAGAGTGGCCACGGTTCAATCTACCGTCTGAAGTCTGTCTGAAGTCTGTATGGTCCTATTCGCGATCACTTTATTAACAGATCCGGAGCATTACCGCCTCGTACCGTACGAGTACCGTACGAGTACCGTCCTCGTACCATAACTTACCACTTCTATGATTCTCGAGTAGAGTACAAACTACAATACCACTACTTCGTATTATTATTGTTTAGTGATCGTTTCTATCGCCACACCAACGAATTTATCGCGAGACACTATTGCGATCCGGAGGATGACACTGATATCTTCGTCTTCTTACAACGGTCACGTACGGATACAATACGAATTGTGCTCGATTGGAATTGAAGACCACAGCTTCGCTCGAAAATGTCAATCAGATGAACGGTTAAAAGAGAACAAAAAAGTACGAGTAAGAAGAACCTGTTCGATCGATCAAGACTTCGTACAGATACCGTACCGGTAGTTGAAATCGTACCGTTATCTACTACTGGTTCTCGGGTAAGAAGTCTAGTCATACGGTAAGGTACGGTACCGATACCGTGCTAGTAAAAAAAATCTTGGTCACTCACAAAAAAAAAACGAAGCTTCCCGGTATTAGTATTTCGTATTATTTTTCAATTCCTATTATTTTTTAATCCAAATCAATGGGCCTTTTCCATAGGTTTTCGCTCGCAGTTGGTCGTTAGGGATGTAATAAAATAATTAGGCGAGATATTTTATCCAAGACAAGTTCGAACGTAATCATATTATTATGGAGAAGGATTGAATCCCGTCCGGATCCAAACCAATTCAATTGGCAATCGGTAAGTAATTACTCGTACTTCAGGATTGAATCCCGTCCGGATCCAAACCAATTCAATTGCAATCGGTAAGTAATTACTCGTACTTCAAATAATGTCTCGAAGGAAGCCTGTGCTAGTACGTAAGCGGACTTACGCATTCTCAAAAGCTGCTCTCCTGTGGGAACATTCGTCATTCGTCATTCATCATATAAAGCCCTTACTAACAATGGATTGAGAAGAGGCAATAAGTATCTTTTATCGGAGACAATCTACGGAAAAGAGGTTAAGTTTGGAAACGAAGAAATCTCGATTCCTATTATTACTTATTATTTTAAATTCGAGGCCTTCGACCTGCATATCGGTATCGTTAATAGAAGTAAATATTAGGAATACTGTAGTCCGATAAAAAAGAAAGAGAAGCTGCGTACAACATGTGGGGTCGGATACTATTGTTAAAGAAATCTTAAAAATCCACGATTACATGGGAGAATGAGCGGTCACGTACAAGGTGGATTCAAGGTTCGGAAAAAAATGACATTCTACTTATGACTGACCGCTGAAGAAAGCCCCGAAGCTTTGAACAGAACACAAACCCGTTGGACGCAATCCATTGGAATGAAAAAAATCAGGATCTACACTTCATAGGTACAAGTACGGTACGTACCGGTACGTACGGTACGAGCCACAAGTACAAGTACAAGTAAGATTACTCGTACTCATACCGTACCGGTAGAACGCAATGGATTTCATCGACTACACTATTATCCTACATGCAATAGTTACGATACGTACATACGTACGGTACCATAAAAGCCATTCTACAGAGCTGTTGTGCAGAGAAGATTTTCTCTACGGTACGGTACGGTACGAGTACCGGTACTGGGGTGAATACCGGTAGAACAAAATATACACTTCGAAAGAAACAGGGATTCAACACAGTTTATTGCAGCCCAATCAAGTAAGTTTGAATGCCCATGTCCCCGAGCTCTGATACTACGACTACTAGTAGTAGTAGTGCTAGTACTAGTACTACCTCTGCTGTCTGGTGCTGTGGCCTGGTAGCGGCTACTACGTCTGATAACTTTCACGCGCCCCAACGCAACCCCTCGCAAGCCCTATTTTTATATAATCTGACCTGCTTTTGTTATGCGCAAGGGAAATTTTTTAAATTCACAAGATTTTGTGGTGAAGAGTTTCAACCCCCCTCAGGTTGCGACAAAAACTCTCCCCGAGGACTCAAAATGTCCCTTGATCTCTCAATTTTGACTAACATGATTTGAAAAATCTAATTCTCGCTACCACACTTCCTAACCTTAACCCAAGATATGAAATAAAACTATTTTAAGAAGTTTATTTGCTCCTTTGCCGTGGTCCACACTGTGTACAAAATACCACAATAAATACACAGTACAAAAACCATGTACAAGTCTACAGGTAATGAACATGTGTGTGCTCCGTACACTGAAATCTCTTCAAAAAAAGAACAAGTGAAAAGACCCTGCAAACACAGCAGAAAAACCCTCAAAGACATGATTTATTTTTGACAGGAATTCCGATCATCGAAATCACCGATGTCATTGACTTCCATTTTGACGACCCTGCAACAACCCTTCTGTTTCTCCTTCACTAGAACAGACCATGAAGGTTCACCACCATACAAATAGTACAAAATGGCACCAACTTAAATACCTACACATTACTCTACTTCATTTTTGATCGGGAAGGGTATTCAAACAGCAAAGACAACGACAACTACGGGCCCTACTCCGACCCATCTCTTTCCCCTTGGATAAAGGAGAGAATGGAGGCAGACAAGTACAAACCCTACCAGGTTTGAACGCCAGCATCATGTTACTCTACTGATTTGCTGACCGGGAATGGAAATTGAAGGGCTATCTGATGGCTATTTGGATTGCTATTCAGATGGGAGGGCCAAGCAGAAACTCCAATTCCGTTTTTTCAACACCACAGAAAACACACACACCCTCCAAATAACAGCGACAGCAGATATCTCCATACTGAAGTCACCGACAGCAACGATATTGCAGGGATACCTTAATTATATCAAGAAGGGCAAGGCCTGCAAGTTTCAAATTGATTGATTGAGTGAATTGGAAGTATCTAACTGGCAAAGCTTTGGAGACATGAGGTCCATTTTGAGGGGGAACAAGGAAAAAAATGATGAATAGTAATATCTCCATACTGAAGACACCAAGGGCAACGATATTGCAGGGATCTCTTCATTATATTAAGAAGGACGAGGCCTGAAAGTTTCGTATTGATTCATTCAGCAAATTAGAAGGAACAGACTCAACATAGCATAGCAACAAATTTGGTTGTATTTCAAGGAATCAACCCAAATAACAGCGACAGCAGATATCTCTATAACAACGGCTCCAATCGCAACGATATTGCATGGTCCTCTTTATTACATCTATGAAGAGATGTTGACCAAGTTTTGTATTGATCCATTGAGCAAATTAGAAGGAACGGACTCAACATAGCAGAGTGACAAATTTGGTTGTATTTCAAGGAAGCAACCCAAATAACAGTGACAGCAGATATCTCTGTAACAACGGCACCAACCGCAACGATATTGCAGGGGCCTCTTCATCACATCTATAAGGAGACGCCGACCAAGTTTTGTATTGATCCATTGAGCAGATTAGAAGGAACGGACTCAACATAGCAGAGTGACGAATTTGGTTGTATTTCAAGGAAACTCCCAAAATAACAGTATCTGCCAAATACAAAGAACACATTAACCTGCTTCTTGAAAACACTACCATTTGGTACATTGACAACCAGGAGACGAGACACCTGGTTCATAACAATCAAGTACTGGCTATTGCAGCAAACGACGCAAGGTACAACTATGATGGGAATAAAGACCCTACCATCCAATTGGAATGCAGCATCCAACATTGGGGATTCCGAAGCGGATGGTAACCATACGAATTTGCCAAGGTTTATGACAAAAATGGTGGAGCAACAGCATCTGCAACAGCTATGTCTGTGGAGCCAATGCCTACAGCTGTGTCATACAACAATCTAGTGGCAAATATCCTAAAATTCTCCAGGAGAATCATTTCCTGTGAAAATGAATTTTGCCTTGACTTACCAGATCCCCATTTTGAGTACGTTGCGTTTGAACAAACTTACCTCATGGCCTTTCCTCCCAGTTACACATGGACATGGAAATACTCCCCCAACAGTGACTCTGTCTCCTTCCACCGCATCTGATCCAACTCCGTCTCCTTCCGACGTGCTGCTTCTTCAAGTCCTCCTGTCCAACGTCAGGACAAGTCCGCTGTGACTCCTGTCCAACGCTGGGACAACGAGTCCACTGTGACCGCACTACCTGCCACGCCATCTACATTGCCCAGTTCAGATCATCACCCTGCTGTTCCACTTTATGTACCAGCCAACTTCCGATGGACATTTAACCCTTCAGAATGAGACTGTGACGTTCCATCACTCGCCAAAACCAGCTACTGTCCCTCTTGAGCCACCCTCGCGATTACCATTGTCCGACGCGAACTGCTGATGATCCTGTTTTCTCGTGTCCCATCCAATCAACACACAGTGCATATTCAGGTTGCCTCAAACCAAACCATCAGCCAACTGTCCTACGACTCTCCAAACGACATCGCGATGTCCTTGAAGATAAAGATGTATCACATGTATGCTAACATCTTGTCAATGAATTGGTTCTACGATGCTTTTGACTGAACATGGCAATCGACTGCAACTTCCTCATCAGAGTTAGTTGCTTTAAACCATCACTCTCCCTCGGTCATTCCTCCAATTTGCGATATGATCCATCAGTCATATTCGCTTGCATCGCACAAGTTTTACAATTCGTTCCACTCGAATGCCTCCCACATTTGGATTTGTCTCCTCCATTCCGGCCAATACCATCGTGTGATGATCAGCTCCAGGCTGAGGGGGTGTACCCTGCATCCTTCTACGACACAACCATGGGGCACTACTTGAGCGATTCTGTGACATACGTATCATAGAAGAATGCTACAAATCTACACGTCAATCTGTTCCTACGGCTTACTTCTCCTACGATTAGACCTACATCGATACGATTGGATTCCCCGTTACCGGTGTTCACGATTTGACACCATCTCAATCTTCAAACTACAATCGATCCTACGATCTGCACCACTACAAATCTAAGACGATTACGATTGATAACTCGTCTACGATCACCATATGTTTCTTGATCCGATTCGTGTGTTTGATTATATCAACCTTTCGCATCCTCCCTTTGTTTCTACCACCATGGAATCCGCCCCCCTACGGTTTTGTTTTATTCACAACCATGGAATTCGATTGACCCACGGAATTCAATCCCATAAGTGTTGAATCGAGGGGTGTGTATCTGGATCAAGGGGTGTGCATTGGATAACCATATGCCGCTTAATTTGGACCCATCTACCTTACAAAGTTTTCCTCATAAGCCTCAACAAAATTAACTTATCATCGCGCGCACGAGATAAAGATCCCACTGAAAACAAATCAACGAACAGACAGGTAATCCAACACTCCTTCACCAAGTGTTGCATCAAGGGGTGTGTTGCTGGTTAACACGAGCGACTTCACGTGCTGAAAACATAAATGAGAGTTCAGGTATCCAGACAACGGTATGATTCAAAGCTTAATTAACATGCGAGCTAGACAAGATCTCATACAGAAGGAATCTACTAGTCGGCAATCCTTGACTTGATATTCTCCTTGCATTCCTTCCGACCAATCCTTGGCATCTACGACTCCCTTTGTTTCTACAACCATGGAATTCAATAGAACCATGGACTTCGCTCTACGGTTTTTTATCATTCACAGCCATGGAATTCTATTGAACCATGGAATTCTATTCCATAAGTGTTACATCGAGGGGTGTGCATCTAAATCAAGGGGTGTGCATTGGCTAACTGCATTGCGCTTAATTTGAACGCATTTAACTTCTAGCGTTTTCATCATAAGCCTCCACCACTTCACTTATGCTCCCGCACGCGACAAGGATTCCACCGAAACCACATCGATGAACCGACAAATAATTCAACACTCCTTCACTCCGTGTTAAATCAAGGGGTGTGTAGCCGGTTCATGTAAACCCAACACAACAGAATTCAAGGCACTTACAACTTCACGTACAAAAGCATGACTTAGCGTGCAGCAATATCATGTATCAAGCCAAAGATGCAATTCAACGCTTAGTCGACATTAGACTTTCAACAATCCTTTGGTAGACTTGATATCCAGCATCGTCACCCTATATCAATACACACTCACTCATGGATCTCCCCTTCGTCAAGATCCTCAATAGAGCCTTCGGCTCCAGTGCAATTGATCTAGTATCTCTACGTGATCTATCTCTACGTGTGATCCTAGTCTACAATCAAATCTATACAAGTTGATTCTGATTCCCCAACCCAATCTTCCAAGATTAAATCCCATCCGGCTCCATTCGCTTCCACGCTAAATCAATCGACTATCGATGTTCCATTTCTTTCTAAGAGCAACTCTGATTAACCTTCTAATTGATTTCGCGACCACTACATACTCAAGCACCTCTCCTCCCTCATTGATGTCTCACACTTATTACAATCTTCCGATTTGATATCAAAGCTCATACTTAAGTTTTTTAGAGTTCTACAAGATGGAGAACCGACTTGTAATTCAACACTCCTTCACTAACAAGTGTTGAATCAAGGGGTGTGCTGTCGGTCAAAAATACACGTACTGTACTTACGTACGTTCTACAGGAATTATATCCATTCTACACTTGAAAAGTTACTTATACTCCTCCAGAGATAAATGACTTCAAGTATCAAGATGTCTACGTCACATCATGTGTTCTCTGTCTTATGACAAATTGCACATGATCTATGACCGGTTTAGACATCCCTGCATACAACACGAATAACACAGGGATACCGGTCGATTACAAGAATAACACAGTAAGAATAAGAGCGTCTCTCTGAGCTCACTTCTCTTTATTGTCCTATACCTTTCGGTCGATTTTTAGAGTAACAACACAATTTTTGTACTAGATAATTACTGGTAATGCATTTGCGTAGCATTCTACATCAGTAGCTTTCTACACCATTTTTGTACTACATAATTTTTGGTAACACATTTGTGTAGCATCCTACGAGAGTAGCTTTTTACACAATGTTCGTACTAGATAATTTCTGGTATTGAATTTGCGTATCTTAATATGACAGTAGCTTTCTACACCATTTTCGTACCAGATAATTTCTGGTAACAAGTTTCCGTAGCATTCTACGACAGTAGCTTATCTACACAATTTTTGTACTAGATAATTTCTGGTAATGAATTTGCATAGATATCTACAGCAGTAGATTCCTACACAATTTTTGTATTAGATAATTTCTGGTAACGAATTTGCGTAGAAATCTACAGCTCTACCTTCCTACACTATTTCACCACCATTATCCCTTTTTTCCTTTTTTTGGAACGGCGTTCCAAAAAATGCTCTTTTCGTAGATATGAGTCCGGGTGTATTGTGATAGTAGTAGTAATGTAGGTATGATAGTAATGACTTCTGTTGGGGTGGTGAAACGTTTTTTTGTACAATTTATGTCAACAATCATGGAACGGCGTTTCAGAATTCTCTAACCGGAACGGCGTTGCAGGCTTTGTGTTCAAAGCATGTTTAAATTTGAAATCTCAAAATGAATGTTACTGGGTATTAAGGAGGTGGTTGGAAAATCTCAAATTTGCAATTAAAAATTAGAAAATCAGATATTTTTAGTGATTAGTCAGTGAATATTGTTCCTGTTATGGATAAGATGAATCATGAAAGAAAAAAAGTTAGTTATATTTGATACTTTGTGTGTCACCACCTAATGAGTGCATTTTGGTACTGGATTTGGAGGAAAACTACACACTCATTTGCAATTAGAAAATAGAAAATCCAATATTTTTGTGATTAGTCAGTGAATATCGTTCCTGTTATGGATAAGATGAATGAGGAAAGAAACAGAAGTTAGTTGTCTTTGATACTTTGTGTGTCACCACCTAATGAGTGCATTTGGGTACTGGATTTGGAGGAAAAATACACACTCATTTGCAATTAGAAATTAGAAAATCAGATAGTTTTAGTGATTAGTCCATGAATACTGTTTCTGTTATGGATAAGATGAATCATGAAAGTAACAGAAGTGGGTTTTGTGTGATAGTTTGTGTATCACCACCTAATGAGTGCATTTGGGTCCTGGATTTGGAGGAAAAATACACACTAATCTGCAATTAGAAAATAAAAAATCAGATACTTTTGGTGATTAGTCCATGAATACTGTTTCTGTTATGGATAAGTTGAATCATGAAAGAAACAGAAGTGACTTATCTGTCATAGTTTGTGTGTCACCACTAATGAGTGCATTTGGGTCCTGGATTTGGAGGAAAAATACACACTCATTTGCAATTAGAAAATAGAAAATCTGATATTTTTTTTGATTAGTCAGTGAATATCGTTCCTGTTATGGATAAGATAAATGAGGAAAGAAACAGAAGATAGTTATCTTTGATAGTTTGTGTGTCACCACCTAATGAGTGCATTTGGGTACTGGATTTGGAGGAAAAATACACACTCATTTGCAATTAGAAAATAAAAAATCACGTACTTTTGGTGATTAGTCAATGATAATTGGTCCTGTTATGGACAAGATGAATCATGAAAGAAACAGAAGTGACTTATCTGTCATAGTTTGTGTGTCACCACCTAATGAGTGCATTTGGGTCCTGGATTTGGAGGAAAAATACACACTCATTTGCAATTAGAAAATAGAAAATCTGATATTTTTTGTGATTAGTCAGTGAATATCGTTCCTGTTATGGATAAGATGAATGAGGAAAGAAACAGAAGATAGTTATCTTTGATACTTTGTGTGTCACCACCTAATGAGTGCATTTGGGTACTGGATTTGGAAGGAAAATATACACTAATTTGCAATTTGAAATTAGAAAATCATATATTTTGGGTAACTAGTCAATGAATATTATTCCTGTTATGGATAAGATGAATCATGAAAGAAACAGAAGTGAGTTTTGTGTCATAGTTTGTGTGTCACAAACTAATGAGTGCATTTGGGTACTGGATTTGGAGGAAAACTACACACTAATTTGCAATTAGAAAATAAAAAATCAGATACTTTTGGCTATTAGTCCATGAATACTGTTTCTGTTATGGATAAGATGAATCATGAAAGAAACAGAAGTGACTTATCTGTCATAGTTTGTGTGTCACAAACTAATGAGTGCATTTGGGTCCTGGATTTGGAGGAAAAATACACACTCATTTGCAATTAGAAAATAAAAAATCAGATACGTTTGGTGATTAGTCCATGACTACTGTTCCTGTTATGGATAAGATGAAAGATGAAAGAAACAGAAGTGGGTTTTGTGTGATAGTTTGTGTATCACCACCTTATGAGTGCATTTGGGTCCTGGATTTGGAGGAAAAATACACACTAATCTGCAATTAGAAAATAAAAAATCAGATACTTTTGGTGATTAGTCCATGAATACTGTTTCTGTTATGGATAAGTTGAATCATGAAAGAAACAGAAGTGACTTATCTGTCATAGTTTGTGTGTCACCACTAATGAGTGCATTTGGGTCCTGGATTTGGAGGAAAAATACACACTCATTTGCAATTAGAAAATAAAAAATCAGATACGTTTGGTGATTAGTCCATGACTACTGTTCCTGTTATGGATAAGATGAAAGATGAAAGAAACAGAAGTGGGTTTTGTGTGATAGTTTGTGTATCACCACCTTATGAGTGCATTTGGGTACTGGATTTGGAGGAAAAATACACACTAATCTGCAATTAGAAAATAAAAAATCAGATACTTTTGGTGATTAGTCCATGAATACTGTTTCTGTTAATAATAATAATAATAATATACTTATTTAAGTAACCTTAACCACCAAAGGTGGATCTAAGCTACTCAGTCTGTATCCAGACTTTAACGTCGCCTCAATCGAAGAGAGTTTAAGCCCCAAGTTGTAGAACGACAAATTTTTCAAACGAATCCTGAAAGCAAGCAGGGAGGGTACAAAGAACAAACTGATGAATGCTGCCCCAAGCAGAAGCCTAACAGAAAGCAGCTGCCAACAATCATACAGTAGGAAGGGAGACACATATGAGGAGCAGCGCCGCATGGCTGCACTCAGGCGGGCTGGTCCCACAGTATGTGGGATGGAAAAGACAGGGGCCATAGTCTTGGAGGAAGAAGAACAAGGGTAGGGAATTTGAGTAGTGGAGGTGCGTGTCGTCGACAACTCGATCAAATTTTCGGTCCGTATTTTGCGCCCACAGCCGAAGAAGGGATCCGAGTCTTTTTGATCGGATTTGCCGCCGACAAGGTACTAGGTCAAGTCTACCGCACCTCGGTCGTCAAGTTTGCCGCCGACAACAGTAGGAAGGGTTGTCGGGTTTTTCTATCGAATTTGACGCTGAGTTTTTTGATCAAATGTGCCGCCGACAACAGGAGCAAGTTTTTCGATCAAAGTAGAGCTAGGAAGGGATACACATAGGAAGGGCATAGCGCCGCACTGCTTGCTTGGTGGAAGAAGCAAGAGAGCCTACGGTAAGTGAATGGAAGCCCCTAAGTGGAATTCAGTTAGTGGGGGCACAGGGGCCATAGTCTTGGAGGAAGAAGAACAAGGCAGGCTGTACACTGAAGGGGTCCTATGTAGGATGGGAACCATAAAAGAACAACACTTAAAGGCACATGGTATGTAGGCTGGAACTTGAAGTTCGACCGGTGAGACCTCTCTTATCTCGCAAGAGACGGGAAGAACCGGGGGGGACACTGGAAGGGTCATATGTAGAAATGCGGTCGAAGGTTGCTGTCGGGTTTTTCGATCAAGCAAGTTTTTCGATCGAAGTGGAGCTAGGAAGGGATACACATAGGAAGGGCATAGCGCCGCACTGCTTGCTTGGTGGAAGAAGCAAGAGAGCCTACGGTAAGTGAATGGAAGCCCCTAAGTGGAATTCAGTTAGTGGGGGCACAGGGGCCATAGTCTTGGAGGAAGAAGAGCAAGGCAGGCTGTACACTGGAGGGGTCCTATGTGGGATGGGAACCATAAAAGAACAACACTTAGGGGCACATGGTATGTAGGCTAGAACTTGAAGATCGACCTGTGAGACCTCTCTTATCTCGCAGGGAACACTTGAAGAACTGGTGGAACACTTGAAGGAGGTTCCTATGTAGAAACGGGCTCTAATCGAAACCACTTATAAGCCAATGGGCTGTAGGTGTGGAAACAGATGCCAGATGTTGGGCATACCTGATGATGCATGGAGGAGGTAGGGCCATAAGTGAAAACACTTAAATACCAGGGGCCATACGAGGATTCGTACTTAAAGGTCAGGGAAGGAACAGAAGGGAACTTGAAGGTCGACCTGTAAGACCTCTCGTATCTCACAGGGAAGGGACTTGAAGAACCAGGGGGAACACTAAAGGAGGGTCCTATGTAGAATCGGCCTCTAATCGAAACCACTTAGGAGCCAAGGAGCTGTAGGTGTGAAAACAGATGCCAGCTGTAGGGCACACCTGATTGGATAGGGAGGAAGTAGGGCCTTAGGGAAAAACACTTAACGACAAGGGCCATAAGTGAATTCACACTTAAAGGTCAGGGAAGGAACAGAAGGGAACTTGAAGTTCGACCTGTGAGACCTCTCTTATCTCTCACAGGAGACTTGAAGAACCGGGTGGTACACTGGAAGAAGGGTCCTATGTAGAATCGGCCTCTAATCGAAACCACTTACGAGCCAAGGGGCTGTAGGTGTGAAAACAGACGCCAGCTGTAAGACACACTTGAAAGGTATATGTGGGAAGGAGGGCCTTAAGCGAAAACACTTAGGGACCAAGGGCCATAAGTGAATGCTCGCTTAAGGGTCACGGAAGGAACAGAAGGGAACTTGAAGTTCACCTGTGAGACCTCTCTTATCTCACAAGAGACTTGAAGAACCGGGTAGTACACTGGAAGGGTCCTATGTAGAATCGGCCTCTAATTAAAACCACATAGGAAGGGACTGTAGGTGTGAAAACAGATGCCAGCTGTAGGGCACACCTGAAAGGTATATGTGAGAAGGAGGGCCTTGAGCGGAAACACTTAACGACCAGGGGCCATAAGTGAATGCTCGCTTAAGGGTCAGGGAAGGAACAGAAGGGAACTTGAAGTTCACCTGTGACTTGGGGGAGAAGCTCACAGATCAAAGTGGTAGCGCTTCGCGAAACAGATCGGAGAAGGAGCTTTGTGGGGTTAGTACTGGTCTACAGGATCCAGTGTAGGTAGAAGAGATACTGGATTCAGTGTAGGAAATTAGTGTTGGTTTGCAAGCGCAACGACCACGGCGACGACGACGATGACAAGGACCGACAATGGTGAATATGCAACCACAGAGGCCAAGGAAGGCGCCAATCGACTAAGCTGATAGCAAAATCGAAAAGGGCAGGTCTTGGTTAGTATGTGTAGAGCCTGGTGTCGGTGGTGGCAGTGTAGAAGTGAGCAAGATATGGCAGGGGAAATTTGTGTAGAAATCTACATGTTTTTAGTACTGGAACATTGGAAATTTGGAACGTCGGACAAAATTGCGCGAGGCGCAAAATTGTATGAATACTGTTTCTGTTATGGATAAGTTGAATCATGAAAGAAACAGAAGTGACTTATCTGTCATAGTTTGTGTGTCACCACTAATGAGTGCATTTGGGTCCTGGATTTGGAGGAAAAATACACACTCATTTGCAATTAGAAAATAGAAAATCTGATATTTTTTTTGATTAGTCAGTGAATATCGTTCCTGTTATGGATAAGATGAATGAGGAAAGAAACAGAAGATAGTTATCTTTGATAGTTTGTGTGTCACCACCTAATGAGTGCATTTGGGTACTGGATTTGGAGGAAAAATACACACTCATTTGCAATTAGAAAATAAAAAATCAGATACTTTTGGTGATTAGTCAATGATAATTGGTCCTGTTATGGACAAGATGAATGATGAAAGAAACAGAAGTGACTTAGCTGTCATAGTTTGTGTGTCACCACTAATGAGTGCATTTGGGTCCTGGATTTGGAGGAAAAATACACACTCATTTGCAATTAGAAAATAGAAAATCTGATATTTTTTGTGATTAGTCAGTGAATATCGTTCCTGTTATGGATAAGATGAATGAGGAAAGAAACAGAAGATAGTTATCTTTGATAGTTTGTGTGTCACCACCTAATGAGTGCATTTGGGTCCTGGATTTGGAGGAAAAATACACACTCATTTGCAATTAGAAAATAAAAAATCACGTACTTTTGGTGATTAGTCAGTGATAATTGGTCCTGTTATGGACAAGATGAATGATGAAAGAAACAGAAGTGACTTATCTGTCATAGTTTGTGTGTCACCACCTAATGAGTGCATTTGGGTCCTGGATTTGGAGGAAAAATACACACTTTTTTACAATTAAAAATTAGAAAATCTGATATTTTGTGGGATTAGTCAATGAATATCATTCCTGTTATGGATAAGATGAATGATGAAAGAAACAGAAGATAGTTATCTTTGATACTTTGTGTGTCACCACCTAATGAGTGCATTTGGGTCCTGGATTTGGAGGGAAAATATACACTAATTTGAAATTTGAAATTAGAAAATCATATATTTTGGGTAACTAGTCAATGAATATTGTTCCTGTTATGGATAAGATGAATCATGAAAGAAACAGAAGTGAGTTTTGTGTCATAGTTTGTGTGTCACAAACTAATGAGTGCATTTGGGTACTGGATTTGGAGGAAAACTACACACTAATTTGCAATTAGAAAATAAAAAATCAGATACTTTTGGTGATTAGTCCATGAATATTGTTCCTGTTATGGATAAGATGAATCATGAAAGAAACAGAAGTGACTTATCTGTCATAGTTTGTGTGTCACCACCTAATGAGTGCATTTGGGTACTGAATTTGGATGAAAAATACATACTCATTTGCAATTAGAAAATAAAAAATCAGATACTTTTGGTGATTAGTCCATGAATACTGTTCCTGTTATGGATAAGATGAATCATGAAAGAAACAGAAGTGACTTATCTGTCATAGTTTGTGTGTCACCACCTAATGAGTGCATTTGGGTACTGAATTTGGATGAAAAATACATACTCATTTGCAATTAGAAAACAAAAAATCACGTACTTTTGGTGATTAGTCCATGAATACTGTTCCTGTTATGGATAAGATGAAAGATGAAAGTAACAGAAGTGGGTTTTGTGTGATAGTTTGTGTATCACCACCTTATGAGTGCATTTGGGTCCTGGATTTGGAGGAAAAATACACACTAATCTGTAATTAGAAAAGAAAAAGTCTGATATTTTGTGTGATTGGTCCGTGAATATTGTTCCTGTTATGGATAAGATGAAAGATGAAAGAAACAGAAGTTAGTGATCTTTGATAGTTTGTGTATCACTACCTTATGAGTGCATTTGGGTCCTGGATTTGGAGGAAAAATACACACTCATTTGCAATTTAAAAATAGAAAATTCAATATTTTGTGTTATTAGTTGGTGAATGTTGTTTCTGTTATGGATAAGATGGATCATGGAAGAAACAGAAGTGAGTTATCTGTCATAGTTAGTGTGTTACCACCTAACGTGTGAATTTGGGTACTGGAATGGGAGGAAAAATACACACTCATTTGCAATTAAAAATTAGAAAATCTGATATTTTGGGTGATTAGTTAATGAATATTGTTCCTGTAATGGGTAAGATGAATCATGAAAGAAACATAAGTGAGTTATCTGTGACAGTTTGTGTGTCATCACCTAATGAGTGCATTTGGGTCCTGGATTTGGAGGGAAAATATACACTAATTTGCAATTAGAAATTAGAAAATCAGATATTTAGGGTGATTAGTCAATGAATATTGTTCCTGTAATGGATAAGATGAATCATGAAAGAAACAGAAGTGAGTTATGTGTGATGTTTGGTGTGTCACAAACTAATGAGTGCATTTGGGTACTGGATTTGGAGGGAAAATACACACTAATTCGCAATTAGAAATTAGAAAATCAGATATTTTTTGGTGATTAGTCAATGAATATTGTTCATATCATGGATAAGACGAAAGATGAAAGAAACAGAAGTGAGTTATATGTGATGGTCGGTGTGTCACAAACTAATGAGTGCATTTGGGTACTGGATTTGGAGGAAAAATATTGGGTAATGACTCTCAAAGTTTTTGCTGCCGTGCATGAATATATTTGTCATGACTCGTCTGATGCATATTGGGAACAACATTGCCACACATAATGCTGAAAATGTTGTGGTTTGTGTCTCCAAACGACACACAAGAGGGTATTTTTGTTGCAAATCCATGGCACAAACTGACTTATTGGGTAATGACTTACAAAATATCCGGTCCAGGCCATCAATAATTTTTTCATGCCTCCTATGATGCATATTGGTAACAATATTGCCCCACAGATTGCTGAAACTGTCGTAGTTTGTCTCTCCAAATGGCACACAAGAGAATATTATTGGTGCAAATCCAGGGCACAAAATGACTTACTGGGTAATGACAGGCAAAGTATGAGGTCAAGTCCATAATAGGAAGAACATTTACTTTGTATAATTCAATCACCAAAAACATACTTTAATGAGTGTCAAATGAAAATAATCCATAAGTTGTTTAATTGAAATGAAGGTGCTGTTTTTTTATTATTCTCAGACAAAAAAAGGGTGTGGATATTACCAGTACTACTAGTTGTAGCTAATATTGCATGCAAAAAGGTACATAGTTGGGGACTGTGCAAAAAGTGTATGTAGGTAGGTACCATACTGACCCAAGGGAGTTTTGAACCACTGACTGGCTACCAGATTCTGCAGACGGGTTAGGGATTTAGATACATAACCTTTGTGTGATCACAATTTCCTTTTTGAAAAAATTATGGCGCGGGAGGGGTGGCTTGCACTGGTACATGCTTTACTTATACAGAAAATAAAGACCGTGCACAAGCCAGGCACATGGAAGAAGTCAGGGTGCATAGCACACACAACACACACAAAACCACACACACATGAAAAACTGTATACACACAGAACCACCACACAAAATGCAACACATGCTTCTTGGTTGGTGGCATAGCTTTTTTTAAGCAGGGAAAATGAATGTTGTCCAACAGTCATGAACAACGGCACAACAGAACAACCAAACAACAAAGAAGAAACACTAGTCAGTGACAATAACAGCAATTTGTTGGAGATTCTATTTGTTTCTGATCTTTCTTTCTTTTATTTTTATTTTTATTGAAATGGAACAACAATCAAACAAACCAACGAGGGAAAGAACGACACTCAAAATGGAACAACGAATTAAAAAAAAGGAACGACAGAATGGAACAACAGAACAACAGCAGTGAGTGACAATGACGGCAATTTGTTGGAGATACTATTTGTTTCTGATCTTTCTTTCTTTCATTTTTATTTTTATTTTTATTGAAACAGAACAACAATCAAACAAACCAACGAAGGAAATGAGGGCACTTAAAGCAGAACAACCAATGAAACAGAACAGAACAATGGAACGGAACAATGGGACAGAATGACAGAATGGAACAACAGAAAAGTTCACACACACAAAACTGTACACACACAGAAAACTGTACATACCCCAAATCAAAACCACACAAAAAGCAACACATCCTGCTTGGTTGGCAGGGTATTTTAAAAAAATGAAAAGCACGGAAACAACGGATCGGCAACGAAAGAAAACAATGAGAAACACTAGTGAGTGACAATGACAGCAATTTGTTGGAGATTATATTTGCTTCTGATCTTTCTTTCTCTTATTTTGATTCTTCAGGAACAACAAACCAACAAAAGGACATAAGAAGGACAAAGGGATGAAGCGGAATGACAAAACAGAACGATCAAACGGAACAGAACAGCGGAGCGAGGCAAGTGTTCGCTAGATTGTGCAAGAAGGTACAAACGTTAAGAGAAGATCCGGAAACGGGTAAAATTGGAGAAAATGATGCTGGAAAGATTCAAGTAAAAAAAAAACCCTAATGTATCAAAAGATGGTGGCACTGTTGCCAGTAGTCTTGCTGAAGAGGAAAATGAGGATGACAACTATATTGATCCTGTATTGATGCAATTGCTTGGCGGAATGGAGGAAGTTTAGGCATTGTTTTCAGAATCGTTACTGTTGATTGTGTAAGTCCATTCACTAATTTGACGCGGGTGGGTTCACACCTAGTACGACACGGGTAAATCTTCAGGGAGAGTGATTAGGGTAAAAGGTACATATTCTACATACATTGCATACCGTTGCAATAAATATGACATTGTGTGACACAAATGATTAAAATGTACGGAAAGGAGTACTCATACCTATCATACATATTTTGCATATGATACTACTAGACATATTCTTGACCCCAAAAATTCAACTGTAGTGGTAGGTAGTTGCAAGCGATGATACTAAATTTTAAGGGTTGTTTGTTTCGAGCACAAATATTAAATTATAAGGGTAGTGTGTCGCGAGCAATGGAGATACATTTTAAGGGTTGTGTGTCGCGAGCACTAATGTTAAACTTTACTGGTTGTGAGTCATGACCTTGCGTATTTGATTTTAGTAGGTGTGATTCGCGAACGTATGGGTAGGTTATATTAAAAATTAATAATAATTATTCATGACCCAAGGAAAAAAATAATCGCGAACCAGGGATTGAGAGTTAGAAAAATGAGTATGATACGAAGCTACCGAATCACAGGGGGGGCTCGGTTGTGAGTCATGACCTTGCGTTTTTAATTTTAGTAGGTGTGATTCTCAAACGTACGGGTAGGTTATATTAAAAATTAAAAATAATTATTCATGACCCAAGGAAAAAATAATCGCGAACCAGGGATTGAGAGTTAGGAAAGTGGGCATGATACAAAGCTAATGAATCAGAGGGGGGGGCCCGTGTCAAAATTACACACAAGCAAGGGTGGCGAAAGTACCTTGCGACGAAAAAAAAAGGGTCGCGGGACAGTTATCGGACGTAGTAGTAGTTGCTTCGACTTGAGGATTTGGAAAGTATTTCTTTTTCTGGGTTTGTTGCCATAGAGATCTGGTTGCTTACAAAACCATGTCAGCAAAATGATACACATTGGTATGTTATTATGGTCTTGTAACCAGTCAAAAAACAGCCAGTGTGGATCCCAAAAAAGGATACAAACTACTAGTACTAGTAGTACTGTATCAATCTAAATAAATCCATCTTCCTAGTTCATCCCTGCGACTTAAGGCAAAGGAACACTAAGAGGTGTTTGCTACTGTTGTACATAGTAGTACACACCGATAGTATTTACATGATATGCACTATCATACATACGTACAGCACACTTAAATGTGATAAATTTCTAGATTTAATCTGAGGAGGAAGAATAATTTACTTCTCTCACTTTTTTATTTTAGTACAATATCAATGTATGTCTTAGAGAGTCTACCTTCTACAGGTTATGCCCCCATCTCAAAGGAAAACAGCAAAAGCAAACCTATACTGTCTTATGGACGGCCCGTCAGCAGTTTGCTGACCCCCCGCCCTCTGCTACCTCTACCTTAGTAAGCACTAACTCGTGTGACGCTTGTCAACCGACCTGGTTGAGAAACCTCGTCTACTTCAATTTGTATGGGATGTGTGCTTGATACAACCTAACAGTATCAGGGTTGGATGGAAAATACTTCTTTTCCATTTTTATTAAAATATTGAGCCTAGTTAATGCTTAGTAATGCTAAACGGGACAAGGTAAAACCAGATACTCATGAAAAGTCAAGGCATTTTACACCAACTATGTCAAGAATTGCTGCAAATGGGAAAAGGGAACATTACCCAACATACACATTGGGAAATGGAACATTGCAACCAGTGGATATAATCCCAGTACCAGTGTGATGTCTGGTAAAATGAATAGTGTTTATTCCCCTATGATATAAAAGCCACTATACACAGCAGGCTGAGCATTGAGACTGATTAGAACATCATACATGAGTAAGAAAGTTAGATTGAACCTGATGAATAGTAGGAATTGAGCAAAATGATGAAATTAACATGGCAAATACACACAAAAGTTTACACAAGAAAACCATGAGAAAAGAATATAATCGTATTTGCAATCAATTTATTAAGATGTTAAGCACAGCAGACACTAGACAGTTTAAGGTAAAACCAGATAATTATGAAATGGCACTTTGTTGTTATTGCGTCACATACAATCCCAGCTAATTTCTTTTGCTTGTGTCTGTTTTGAAGTTAAAGTAGAGTTATTTACAAGCATAAGCATAAGGTTCATCTTGGGCATATTCCCTGGGAAGCATGTTATTCTTGACTTCTTGTGTTATTCCTCGTGTGAGCCCTTGTGTGGTGTTTACCGTGTCAATCTCTTCATTTTGCCCTATTCTGATTTGCTAGGTTGAATCTTTCTTTCTTACTTGTGTATGGTGTTTTCATCTGTCTTGATGTTTGGCTTGAGCAAACTCCCTTTTTCATCATAGGGGTACACAGTGTGACCATACACTGTATTGTTCCTAACAGGATAATGTGTATTGTCTTTCCCGTTATAATTACCCATATTAGTGTTGTCATACCCCGTAGGATTTAAAAACCTGGCCTTCTTATTCCAACTGCTGGTGATATTTTCACTATCAATAATTACCGGCATCGGTGATCCTAACAAGATAACTGACCACAATGATACTCTTGCTATCATTATATTTACTGACATCCATGTTCCTAAAAGGAAAATGCTTACTTGTTGGTATTTTCACCCTGTCAGTGAATAGTGCATGTTCATGAGTATTTGGGCTTACCTCAGATTTTCCCTTATCCGGTTTATCTGCTACCAGGCACATTATCTCGATACTTTCCACCGACCAGGTAATAAATTGGGCCAGTGACGTAATTAGATACAATGAGAAATACGACACATGATAAAGTGAAAAATTACCAGACGTTCACATGAGGAAAAAAATACTGATGCCAGTAAGTATTGATGGTCATCAGAACAGGAAATGTTTATTGGTGCCGGTAAATATTATCACTGGTAACTATTGGGAAGGTTGGTAAACATTATCCCATTCAAAACATCAAGAATCCCATTGGGAGCAATGAGACTGATGAAGTGTTGTGTGCCTCTGTGATTAAAAAGTGGGTTTAGCATAAAGAATGATGAAAACACCATACATGAGTAAGAAAGTTAGATTCAACCTGACAAACAAGAATTGAGCAAAATGATGAGATCAACACAGTAAACCTCGTCGAAGGGTTTATATGGGGAATAACACAAGATGAGAATACAATCATGTTTCTGCAGAATATGGCCAACAGCCTATGATCACACTTGTAAATAACTCTACTTTAACTTCATACTGAAACAAGCTTTGAAACTAGCTCTGATTTTAATAACAATAGAATTATACATACAAAGAGGAGCCTTATGCTCATACTTGTAAATAACTCCACCTAACTTGAAACAAGCTTCAAGACTAATTGTGATTTTAATTACAATAATCTTTTGCAAATTTCCAGGTATGATGTTGCAAGTAGCTCAAATCCAATCAAAGGAATGACTGAGTGCAGAATTTTTGTACAGTGCATGATAGGTTAAAGGAGAATAGAGTGTCTTATGGACATAAATTGTGGTACAGAAATTCAGTTGAAATTTTTTGAATGTTTTGATCATCTATTATTATCTTTGACTATCTTACTTTTCCTCCTTCCGGAGTACTATTTTCAGCCTGATTGAAGTGCAAAATTCCATTCCAAAGTTGTAACGTAGTACAGGTGCTAAGTACTACAAGTGTATGTACGGCTGAATGATTATCATTGATCACAAATACAATTAACCTATCATGATTAGGATTAAAATGCCTGGGCTCCTTTGGTAATCTGGATGAAGTTGAAGTGACGTCATCTTCTCTATGTAAAGAACTTGATTAGGAATTTGATCATGTAAATTCTGTCTTAAGACCAGTGTCAATTATTGGTCGCACCAATGATGTACATTGTGCCAGTCTTCTTAAAAATACATACATACATACATAAATACATACTTTAATCTCTTAGTCACACAATTTTATTATTCATTCACAGATACTCCTCTTATTTTGTTACACAGTAATTACTGGTTCTGAACCGTGCAGAATCACACTACAAATCAGCACTGAAAATGAAACACAATATAAGAAAAATAAACAAAACTCAAACATGGCCAGGCTTTACCAGCAACCCCCACTCTTCTACATGCCAAGCTTTAATCGAACCAAACCCCAACTCACCACCATGTTATCAACAATGGTGATAACAAAGACTCGATGAAGATACCAATCCTCTCAGAGAAGGGCATTGTCAAAGAACTTCTCTATTGCAAAGAATCCTTGCAACATGCAGCCAATTGCATGCAGATCCCTAACTACGATCTAGTCAGCTACTTCCTACAAATTATAGTGCCCGGTGCGCAAACCAAATGGGACAAGCAGATGGTTTGGACAGCAGCAGGCAATATGCAACTCAGGTATCAGCCAGCCAGCCGCCAACCACAGTGGATACAACCATGCAATCAGCAACTTAATCAAGCTGTATTATGATGCGCCGGACGCCAGGGACATCATGCATACTACCTACCTACGAAGCAGGGAATGCAAGAAACCACAAAACACCTCTGCCAAAGACCATGCTCTTTGTCTGCAAGTTTTGATGACGTACACAGACAAATTGCATGGGCATCATACAAATCTCAGCACCACAATTCAGCAAGTCACTTTACTTCTGCACAGTTTCCCCGTGCTCTGGGTTAACAATTATGGCAGTATCTACCATGGAGTCACAGAAACCACGATGGGGCAGTTCATTGTGAAGCACATGCAATGCCTCGAACGGGACTCGGAAAACAAAAACAAAAACAAACGCAAGAGAAACAACCATAACAACAACGACAGCAAACGCCAGAGGGGCAACAACAGTGGCAATAGTAACAAGGGCAAGGAAAAAATCAATGTCGTAAGCCAGGGCCACAACAATCGTGAGTGGGCGGATTGTCCTGACAACCAATATGGCAAGAATTACAAGCACAAAAAGGGCCAAAATAACAACAATCAGAATAACAACAATGGGAACAACAATGGCAACAACCCACCTCAGCAAAAAATGAAGTCAATCAAGCGCGCATGCATGCGGCTTTGGAATCATTCCATGCCAAACATGGTGGCAACAGCAAAAACAATATCATATGGTATCCATGAAATGAGGACACAAAAAGATCAGCCACCAACCCTGCCCGCAGATCCATCCCTCTAAGAGCAAGACCATTATTAGCTCTACTTGATAGTGGCAGCACTCCTGTAACTCTCATCAACGAAAGAGCGCTGCCAATTGGGGTGATGCCAATCCAGTTCAACAAGCAAGTCATCATGACAACAGTCAATTGATTATTCAACACCACGGCATATGTTACAATTTTTGCCTCACGCAATTTTTGTCTGACGTTCCAAATTTCCAATGTTCCAGTACTAAAAACACATAGATTTCTACACAAATTTCCCCTGCCATATCTTGCTCACTTCTACACCGCCACAAACAACGCCAGGACCTACACATACTAACCAAGACCTGGCCTTTTCGATTCTGCTATCAGCTTGGTCGCTTGGTGCCTTCCTTGGCCCCTGTGGTCTCCTATTTCACTATTGTTGGTCATTGGCTGGTGGTTGTTGAGCTTGCAAACCAGCACTAATGTCCTTCTACACTGAATCCAGTATGACTTCTACCTACACTGAATCCTGTAGACCAGTACTAAGCCCAGGAAGCCACTTCTTTCGCTCTGTTTCTTCGCCAAGCGCTAACACTTCAATCTGTTTCCAAGCTTCTCCCCCAAGGCCCTTAAGTATCTTTACTTAAACGCTCTACCCTGTTACATTCAACGTTCTTCATTCCTCAAGGTTCTTTTGAACTCTTTCCAAGCCCCCTAAGTGCTTTTCACTTAACGTTTTGGTTTCCTTAAGTATTTTCAAGTTGCAGTTGACAAACATACACATATCCCTCCCTTCTAGAAGGTTCCTCAAGTCCTGACCCTTAAGTATTTGCAAATTTAGGTTGCAATATACTTTATATAACCCTCTGGTTCATCAAGTCTCTTTCCCTGTGAGATAAGAGAGGTCTCACAGGTTGAACTTCAAGTTACCGACGTTCCTCCCCTGCCCTTTCAGTGCAAATTCACTTAGAGCCCCTGGCCCCTAAGTCTTCTGCATAAGGCCCTCCTTCCTACATATACCTTTCAGGTGTGCCCTACAGCTGGCATCTGTTTTCATACCTACAGCCCCTTAGTTCCCTAAGTGGTTTTGATTAGAGACTGATTCTACATAGGACCCCTCTAGTGTATCACCCGGTTCTTCAAGTCCCTGCGAGATAAAAGAGGTCTCACAGGTGAACTTCAAGCTAGTTTCAAAGCGGTTTTGATTAGAGCCCGTTTCTACATAGGACCCTTCCAGTGTATCCCCCGGTTCTTCAAGTCCCTTCCCTGTGAGATAACAGAGGTCTCACAGGTCGAACTTCAAGTTCCCCTATGTTCCTCCCCTGACCTATAAGTGTGAATTCACTTATAGCCCGTGGTCTGTAAGTGTTTTCCCTTAAGGTCCTACTTCCTCCCTATACCATCAGGTGTGCCCTACAGCTGGCATCTGTTTTCACACCTACAGCCCCTTGGCTCCTAAGTGGTTTTGATTAGAGGCCGATTCTACATATTAAATTCCTTTCGTGACCAGAAGTACCAAAGTTACCAAAGGGTAGATTTCCTATGCGCATGAATCAATGAGTCCCGTATTCATCTAAATAATCGATTCCCACGGCATATCGGTTCCCACGGCGCATCGATTCCCACCGCGCATAAACGGTGAGCAATCCCTGTCTTACGATATTGCCATTGTTCTTCGGTGAGCAAACTCTGATTTCATAAAATATCACACGAGCTACGGGAGCAATTCCTGACCTTAATGATAAACATTTCATGGAGTCTTCCTAACGGAACAAGAGAAGAAAACCGTTGGCATGTGATTCTCACACAATACATATACATGCATACAAATATATATGGTCAACGACTAATACATGCACGGAAATAATCAGCGAGTAATCTCAGCACTACGCAACAGCAGTTGCAACGTATTCATCTCAATAAAAGAGATATCTTGCATTTCAGCAAGATTTCACTTTATCTCATACTTTTAACATTCAACTGATTTATATCCCAAAATTCACACTAGTTGCTACCAACTACCTGTAATCTACATACTAAGGTCTGTCTCGCTGCAATCTGAATAAGTCACAGCAAGAGGAGATCTGGCGTTTCCCTAGTCTCGCCTGTAGTCCGATTATCCGTTGCCGAAAGTATCCAACCACAATTGTCACGCGTAGAGTACAATCGTTCGTCTACTAACACACTAACACAGCGTTGCTGTTCGTCAGAAGCCCTTGAATCAGACTCTCAACGAATCGGATTCAGAAGGAAAATAATAGATTAACAGTCGCAAGCTCTAAGAAGGCTTGCACACAAGAAGGAACAGGAACGGAATTGAACATAATCCCTACGCTGGCATATGCACGTCGCACATCGCACAAGAAGCAGTTCCCATTCTCAGTTACCACGCAATTCTTTCCAAGGCTCCGAACCACCACAGATGCCGAACATACCGTTAATGCCCGGCAATGCACTCGGAGGCGAAGAGAAGAATGACGCCGAAGTCACCACTATCGAACGCTTTCCCAGCTTCGATGCTGATATGAGAAAGATACTCATATCATTACTCAACGTAACAAGTGAGATTACTAGCAAGTTGTGTCTAGCTCTCAAAGAAGGCGGATTATGCGAGTGGAAGTCGTTCCTCGACGCACTTATCGAACCGGATTTTGCACGCGAACTTACCTATATGGAGCAAGGATTGGCAACGCATATCCCTCGATCCATCCAAAGGAGCATAGAAGCACTTGCGGATTTCGCTATCGACCTACAAGAAGAAGGTGTCGACCTAGGAGAAGACGAGAAGGACTGGAAAGATGTAAAGTCATATACATACAGGGAATTCCAGGCATTCCGCGGAGAGCGTGCCCAACGCTTACGTAACGAATCTGCTCTGAACCCACCACCTCCTCCAGCGGGAAGTAACAAAAAGTCCCCTCAGCAGGTAAAGTACGAATCATGGTGCCGAAAAGCACGAGATGAAAAGTCCTTTACACCCCTCACGAATGACTCGAGATTCGAACACTGGCTCGTCGGTTTCAAAGCTAAACTCGAGGCATACGACATCGATACAGAGACATTCCTCGATGAAACTTGGCCTCCAGCCACGCTTGTGGGTTACACCCGTGATCTCTACGTCAAACAATGTGCCTTCTTCTGGGTACTAATGTTGGAAGTCTTCAAGAGTGACCTTTCTGCATCATGTGTACACAGTCATTCTACCACTCGTGATGGACGCAAGGCCTACTTCGACTTCGTAAACCTTCATAGCCAATCAAAAGCAAAGGTATACGACAACTCGACTCAACTACAAGCGTTGCTCAAGTTGAACCTCAACAATTGGAAGGAATCCAAAGTGAAATTCATCACACATTGGTTTGATGAATTGAATCACCTCAACAAGCTCCGTCCTCCCAACAAGCCCCTTGAGTACCATACCGTAAAATCAGCATTGTGTCAGGCATGCTATTCCAGCTTCCAGCTAAGCGAACAGTTTGCCAAAGTCAAGGATCCAGGTGGGACGAATAGCACTGTAACGGATGCAGTTGCCGAAGCCGCTGCTATCCACGATCTTAAAATCACGCTTTTACTCGAAGCAACTCGACTTGATTCCCAGTCTGCGATGTCTGCTCCTCGGTCGACCGTACGTGCACACGTTCATGATTTCTCTTCTGACTCGATCCAAAACCATGAGGACTATGCTCTCCCCATCAAATTTGAAGGAGACTATCAAGATTATGCTGTGTTCAAGGCTGGACGTACCCCTGACCCTACCACAAGGTTGCCTACAAACATATGGAAGGCCTTGTCACGTCAGGACATGAAGAGTTGGCTCAGTTTTTCTCCGGAAGGCAAGAAAATCGTGGTTGCCTCATTGCGACACGACTTACTTAACACTAACCAACCTGACCCCAACAGTGTCAAACCCATTACCCGAAAAGCATACCAACATGAACACTCGGTATCTTTTCAAGAAGACGGTACTTCGACCAAGGATGAGCATGCCAATTCCGCAGCAGACCTACATCCTGCTGTAGAGAATGATCGTAGAGGCGTTTTCCATGCATCCCTAGGTGTATACAAATCCACGACCTCCTCGTCTAAGGACCAGCGACCTCTCAAGTCTTCCGTGTCACCCGCGCATCCAGCTCGATTCCTTTCAAACAACCCTGACATTCAGTACAAAAAGGACGGTGACACCCAAATACCTGTCGGAACACCATCGTATTCCGCCAATTTTCACCAGTGGTATACTCCCGAGGATGATCTCACCTTTCCTAATGATGGTCCCGTAACGTCATACACATACCGTATACACAAAACTACGATTACTAGCCCTGGTTTTGCCATGGTCGATCGCGGCGCAAATGGCTGCATCATCGGTAATGATGCATGTCTCATCTCCAAGGATATTCCACCACGATATGTTAACGTCACCGGCATTAACAATCATCAGGTACAAAACATTCCCATTGCTACATGCGTAGCATATTCCATGTCGAACAGAGGCCCCGTCATTCTTATTTTCAATGAATGTGCCTATACAGGACGACATCCTTCTATATTGTCATCCGGCCAGATGGAAGCATATTTTTCCACTGTAGACGACACGTCCATCAAAGCAGGCGGAGGACAGGTCATCACCACCTCCGATGGCTATGCACTGCCTCTTAGCATACGACGCGGCTTACCATACCTTGCGATACGAAAGTATACGACTGTCGAATTTGACACGCTACCACATGTTATCATGACGTCCGATAAACATTGGGACCCATCTGTTCTCGATACCACGATCAGTGCAAAGGATGAACAATTTCTCCAGAAATATCCTCCCCAACCACAGCAACTCCCTTATGCCGATTACGACAAATATGGGAACCCACGCTGCCTTGAAGGATTCGATATATCTGTTTCTCCCGGGTCCTCCACGGTCACATCCCTCAGCTTGTATTCCAGCCATTCCACCCGATCTCCCTTTCTTCCAATTGATGATCATAAGAACAACGATCGCTCCTTTTGGCTTACTTCCACTGACTACGCTCATCAAGAACCTCTCGCATGCTGCGCACCAACCGCAGTCTCTGGAACAGTCACTGCATTTCCGACAGATTGTACAGCCAGTGACACTACACGCATTGCAGCTACGCCTCGCGAAAGATACCCCAACGAACATGACTACTTATCCCTCAAACCTTTCTTTTGTTGGGTTTCCACCGATCGCATCAAAGCTACTTTTGAAAACTCAACCCAATACGGTTCGTTAGCGGTTAGCCCTGATGGTAACATTTTCAAACGGTTTCATTCCCCTCAACCGGCCATGAACGTTCGCCCCTTCAATGACGATGTTATGTCCGATGCAGTCTATTCAGATGTCCCAGCAATTGATGGTGGATCCAAGATTGCTCAGATCTTCTTTGGCCGAAAATCACATATTATTCACGTTGAAGAAATGCGTACCACCGGCGATTTCCTATCCTGCTTTCAGAACTTTGTTCGAAAATGGGGCAGGCCCATCCGCCTCCTTTGCGACCACGGTAACTATCAATCAAGTAAGAAAGTCATGGATTACCTCAAAATGTTATGGATTGGACTCTGGCAAAGTGAACCGTACCATCAACACCAGAATCAATTCAAACGACGATACCAAACGTTCAAACGCATTGTCAATCGCGTCATGGACCGTACCGGCACACCGCCACACATGTGGTTACTGTGCATGACATACGTCGCGGGTCTCCTCAATGTTGTCTCTGACCCTACGCTGTCCGATAAACAACCGATCTTCATTGCCACGGGTACACTTGGCGACATCAGCGCATACACCAGCTTCTTCTGGTTTGAACCTGTGTATTTCAAGACCAATGACTCTCCTTTCGGTACCAAATCTACCGAACGCCTCGGTCATTTCGTCGGCATCGCCGAACATGTTGGCAATGGACTCTGCTTTCGCATCTGGGACCCAGTTACCAACAAGTTACTAGACCGGTCCGGTGTTCGATCTGCTCTTACACCTGAGTCACGTAACAAACGCGCGGGCCTATTTACTGATGATGGTTTCATCAAATGGCGTAATGCAAAGGATTCCTTACCCCGTATATACGCCACTGGAGAAGCTCCAGCTTTCAAACATGGGGAGCATACCAATCAGAATAAACTCATTGACGAGTCTACTAAACCAAACAGCTCAGTTTCACCTAACGGTTCACCTGCTGATTCTGACACCGCCGATGACACCGTTCCATCTGCACCCAACAAACAAACAGATACCACGCTCCACGCATCTGGCACTCAACCAAATCTTCACCCACCCGCCCACCCCTCGTTACCGAGCTTTCTTTATAAGAAGGTCGATGACAGCCCTAGCTGGTCACCTTCTCCACTCCCTAACAACTATGGGGAGAGTCTTGATGGTCCTCCTACGACACACATCTTCAGCAAGACATCCGACGGCGTTCTCCTTACTGAAAATGATTTTGACCCACCGGAATTAGCATACTTTGATGTTAGTGACGTCGCAACCCCACACACAAACCCAGCTACTCCTTCCGTAGACCCATCACAGGTAGTTGTTACCGACGAAGAAGGTAACGCACAGTTTGACGATGACGGTAAACCTATTACCATTCCTACGATCCCGATTGCCGATCTACAAGGACGTTCCTTCCTTGTAACCAATCTCGATGGCACCCGGAAGCGTCTTACCATTGTCGATGTTGAAGACAGTCTTGAACGCAATAAAGACTTCATCAAGTTCAAGTGCAAACACTCCGATGACGAACTCGATGATATCATTGCATACAATGACGTCATGAATTACATACATCGTGATTCAACACAAGAAGACGGCAAACTCTGGTCGTTTCGCCGCATCCTAGGACACCAAGGTCCACTGGATAACAAGCATCCTCAATACAAAGGTTCCAAGTATAACCTCTGGATTGAATGGGAGAATATGGAACGCACATATGAACCTCTGGCCAACATTGCAGCCGACGACCCGGTCACCGTTGCAAAATATGGGAAAGACAACAACTTGCTTGATCTCCCGGGTTGGAAACGTCTCAGAAGAATCACCAACCTAGCCCGACGAACCAAGAAACTTGATCGACTCGTGCACCAAGCCAAACTACGTTCCTTCCGTACCACTCCGCAGTATCAATATGGATTCAAAGTTCCTCGTAGCCACGAAGAAGCCCTCCGATTTGATCAAGCCAACGGAAACACCAAATGGGAAGATGCCACCACTCTGGAAATGGCACAACTCAATGAATACAATACATTCATTGATAAAGGCGTATACAAGACAAGCTCCATTCCCACGGGATTCCAACAAATCAAGGTACACATGATATACGCTGTCAAACACGACGGAAGACACAAGGCTCGCCTCGTTGCTAACGGTAATCTCACTGAGGCCCCTATCCACAGTGTTTACGCAGGCGTCGTATCTCTTCGCGGTCTACGTATGTGCCTATTCCTAGCTGAACTCAACGATCTAGAAGCATGGGGCACCGACATAGGTAACGCCTACTTAGAAGCAGTCACCTGCGAGAAAGTATGCATCAAGGCAGGTCCCGAATTCGGATCGTTGGAGGGTCACCTGTTGGTCATTTACAAAGCCCTATATGGTCTCAGGTCTTCAGGCAAGTGTTTTGGAGACTTACTCGCGGCTTGTCTCATCGAACTCGGCTTCGAAAGATCCCGCGCAGAACCGGAAATATTCCTCAAACCCGGAACAAACAAGCATGGTGAACGTGTATATGAGCTTATATGCACATATGTCGATGACCTATGTCTCTGCATGGCAGATCCCAATTCCTTCTTGAAGATATTGCAATCGTCACCATATAACTTCAAATTGAAGGGATCCGGACCTATGAACTTTCATTTAGGATGTGGATTTGAGCGCGACGAACATGGTGTTCTGTGCATGAATCCCATAAAGTTCATCGAAAAGATGGAAGCATCTTACGAACAAATGTTCGGATGCAAACCTAGCACTAGGTTCCGATCACCCATCGCGGAGAACGATCATCCTGAATTGGACTCCTCAGCCTTTCTTGAAGAAACCGGTATACAGAAATATCAAAGTATGATCGGTTCACTGCAATGGATCATCGCTATTGGGCGTTTCGATGTACAAACAGCCGTGATGACGCTCTCAAGTTTCAGAGCTCAGCCACGAGATGGGCATCTCGAACGTGCTAAACGTATCTATGGATATATCTCCAAGTTTAGACATTTTAAAATCAGATTCCGCGTGGAACCGCCCGATTTTATATTGACTAAACCCGACACCATCGACTGGTCCAACACCGTCTATGGGGAGCATTCTGAAGAGCTACCCGACGACGCTCCTGCACCGCTTGGAAAGACAGTAGTGTTAACACACTTCTATGATGCCAACCTCATGCATGATATTCTCAGTGGCAAGGCAGTTACCGGCATTCTTCATTTCGCGAACAAGACTCCCATGATGTGGTTCTCGAAGAAGCAGTCTACTACGGAAACAGCCACCTTTGGAGCTGAATTTGTTGCAGGAAGAACTTGCATCGAACAGATTGTCGATCTACGCCACTCATTCCGATACCTCGGAACACGAGTCCATGATATCTCATACTCCTGGGGTGACAACGAAAAGATGATCCAAACGTCGACATTTCCTTACGCAAGGTTGCATAAGCGTCATAACATTCTATCGTTTCACTATGTACGGAGCATGATAGCGAGAGGTTTCATTTTAATGATGCACGTCCCAGGTAAGGATAACTGTGCAGACATTCTCACCAAGCATTGGAGTCACTCAGTTGTGTATCCACTGCTCAGGCCCATATTCCACTTCTGTGGTAATACTGGCGACCTTCTCCAAGATGATGGAAGCATCATGTAGAGCGTGATGACCCTTCACAAGGAGACATGGGGAGTATTAAATTCCTTTCGTGACCAGAAGTACCAAAGTTACCAAAGGGTAGATTTCCTATGCGCATGAATCAATGAGTCCCGTATTCATCTAAATAATCGATTCCCACGGCATATCGGTTCCCACGGCGCATCGATTCCCACCGCGCATAAACGGCGAGCAATCCCTGTCTTACGATATTGCCATTGTTCTTCGGTGAGCAAACTCTGATTTCATAAAATATCACACGAGCTACGGGAGCAATTCCTGACCTTAATGATAAACATTTCATGGAGTCTTCCTAACGGAACAAGAGAAGAAAACCGTTGGCATGTGATTCTCACACAATACATATACATGCATACAAATATATATGGTCAACGACTAATACATGCACGGAAATAATCAGCGAGTAATCTCAGCATTACGCAACAGCAGTTGCAACGTATTCATCTCAATAAAAGAGATATCTTGCATTTCGGCAAGATTTCACTTTATCTCATACTTTTAACATTCAACTGATTTATATCCCAAAATTCACACTAGTTGCTACCAACTACCTGTAATCTACATACTAAGGTCTGTCTCGCTGCAATCTGAATAAGTCACAGCAAGAGGAGATCTGGCGTTTCCCTAGTCTCGCCTGTAGTCCGATTATCCGTTGCCGAAAGTATCCAACCACAATTGTCACGCGTAGAGTACAATCGTTCGTCTACTAACACACTAACACAGCGTTGCTGTTCGTCAGAAGCCCTTGAATCAGACTCTCAACGAATCGGATTCAGAAGGAAAATAATACTACATAGGACCCTTCCAGTGTTCCACTTGGTTCTTCAAGTCCTTCCCTATGAGATAACAGAGGTCTCACAGGTCGAACTTCAAGTTCCCCTATGTTCCTCCCCTGACCTATAAGTGTGAATTCACTTATAGCCCGTGGTCTGTAAGTGTTTTCCCTTAAGGTCCTACTTCCTCCCTATACCATCAGGTGTGCCCTACAGCTGGCATCTGTTTTCACACCTACAGCCCCTTGGCTCCTAAGTGGTTTTGAGTAGAGGCCGATTCTACATAGGACCCTTCCAGTGTTCCACTTGGTTCTTCAAGTGTTCCCTGCAAGATAAGAGAGGTCTCACAGATAAAACTTCAAGTTCCAGCCTACATACCCTGTGCCCCCTAAGTGTTGTTCTTTTATGGTTCCCATCCTGTAACACACTAGGGGTAGAATTTGAGTAGGAGTGATAATTATGATAGATTAATACTTTACAAAAATGGATGGAAACTTAGCAGATAAAATAATGAGCGATCGAGCGTGCTTGCTTCGATCGCACATGAATATTCATATATGGCACCTGATAATAATATTGTGCGCGCGCCTGCCATCTATATACCAGCGTATACAGATGTGATGGTTCGATACTTAATGATTTGTAGAGTGGTCCAGGTCTCATTAGTTTGATCGTACGTACCTATCTTTGATGGTATCTCAGATAGTACGACTTGTATGGTAGATTGCAGTATGTAGCTTCGTAGTACGTAGCTTACGTTACAGAGTCCTCCAATGAGCGCCTTGACGATTCCTAGAATCATTTGACTAGACTTCTTCCATGGCTAGATCATTGTTTGCTGCCTCGTTTGCTTGATCATTGTTTGCTGGATGCTCGTTGTATGGAGTGAGCTTCCGAATGTTGACTCTTTCCGTGACATTTGGAGATAGCCTTAATTTCACTGTTCCATTGGTATGTACTTGAACAATTTGATATGGACCTTTCTTCTGAGGTTGTAATTTGTCTGGATCTGGTTCTTTCATCCATACTTTATCATCAGCGTTGAAAACATGCTTGATGCGCTTGGCATTCTGTCGTAGTAGGTTCATGTTAATGCCTTGTTGTCAAATTTGTTGTAGCGCAATGAGATTGGATGTCAGTGGAATATCCAACAGCATGTCCCTGTTGAAAAACAACGGCTCCTGGAGAAGAGCCCATAGATGCATTGATTGCACACCTGGATGCATGCATACAGGTGGCTAAAGCATTGTCCATGAGCTGTGTGGCCTGTGTGTTGGTTTGTGGTGGATTCACATGTACCAATATTCAAAGGGTGTCAGCGATAGTGTGATGTACTCTTTCGCAGACAGCATTGCTATGAGGATTCTTGACTGTAGTAGTCACACCTTCAATTCTGCAGGCCGCGACTGTATTTTGGAATTCATGACCTACTAGGAACTCTCCACCATTGTCATAAACACACTTGACAGGTCTTGGGTATCTTGATAGCCAGCAGTTGGTGAATTGGTTGGAAACATGTTGACTTGACTTATCTCTGATGCGAATGATTTCCAGTAGGTTGGTCACTGGATCAATGCAAGTGAGAGCCTTGAAGTTGTAGATTTTTCCTTGAGCTTTCACCTTCCACGGTCCAATGAGATCCACATGCACTTCACTGAATGGTGCCAGGGATGCTTGCTTGGGAGCTAACAGTCCATAACTAGCGTTTCTGCTCTTGTACTTGATGCAATGATCTGTACACGTATATTCCTGGCATAGCTTGGCAAGCCATTCCACGTGGAACCTGGCTGCTATTGTTTGATTGAGCCTGGTGGATCCGCAGTGCCCTAGTAGTAGATGGTACCACTTGAGTAGTTGAGGAGCAAGGGACGTTGGGATGTAGATTTTCCCTTCCTCTCTGGTTTCCACCTTGGAGTAGCATGTAATAGAAAGCGTATTGTCATTTTGTTGATGTTGAGCAACAGTTGCGTAGTTCACTGGACATTCCATTTCCTGGAGGGTTGGTAGGTTGACTAGACACTCATTGTTCAGCAGACATGAATATAATTCAGTGTTCATGTCATGGCATAAGTGTGGGAATACCTCTGGAAATTCCTGTAGGAAGAGTTCTTCATCTGACTGTTCTGGAATGTCTAATTTGCGAAAATCAATTAGAGTTCCTTTGCCTTGCTTCTGTTTCTCCCCCACTGTAGGTGGATCCATCCTGGGTAATCTTGAGAATGCATCCGCGAGGACATTCTGGGGGCCTTAAATGTAGTTCCACTTGAGGTTGTATTCTTGTAGAAAGAGATTCCATCGTAGGACCCGTTGTGGAGAGAGGGTTTTGAAAGTGAGATTTTTGTGATTGGTGTGAACGTTGAGTTCACAGCCTAATAGTAGTTTCATGTATTCCTTGCAACACAAGACTATTGCAAGTAGTTCCTTTTCTGTTGTTGTATAATTCTTCTGAGCTGCATTCAGCTTTTTGGACCAATAAGCAATGGGTTTGCCATTTTGTAGGATGGCTGCGCCAAGTTGTAGATCTGAGGCATCTGTGTAGATATCAAATGGTAGGTTCCGATCCAGGTAGGTGTTCAGCGCATCCCTTGCTATTATTGCTTTCATTTCTTCAAAGGTTTTATCCTGAGCCGGCCCCCATGTGAAGGCTGACTTTGTTGATTTGGGCTGCTCATTGGCAGCTACTTTCTTGGGAGTTCCCGTGAGTTCAAATAATGGAGATAAAACATGTGATCTTCTCAGCCACATATCTCTGTAGTATCCAACAGCACCTAAAAAGGACTTGACTTGTGTAACAGTTTTTGGTCGGTCCATTCTTAAGATTGCTTCAATCTTTTTCTTCCAGGGCTTAACAGCTTCCGGTGTCATCCAAAATCCTAGGAAATCTGTTTCCTGTACAGCCCACTCACATTTGAGAGGGTTGCATTTGAGCCCATTTTCATCCAGTCTTTCGCAGAATTGTATCCACTGTTTGCATATGGTGGGTGAAGGTGCCATTTGTCCAGATTTCAATATCATCAATGTAGACCGTACAAGCAATCAGTATCTTGTAAAATGTCTTCCATGAGCTGTTGCGTGACATCTGGAGAGATTTTCACACCCATTGGTAGTCTCTGATATTTGTAGCAACCATATGGTGTGACAACCGTGCATAATTTCTTGCTTGCTTCATCCAATTTAAAACAGTAGTATTGCATTGACAGATCAAACTTGGTGAAGTGGGTGTACTTGCCACAACGGTGCATGATGTCCTGGATTCGAGGTATAGGGTACGGCCTTCTGATTAGCAGTTCAATGAGTTCCCAAAAGTCTGAAACCCACCTAACCCTATTATCCTTCTTTGGAATGATGAAAGTAGGAAATGCCCATTTGGCCGGTCCGTCACATCGTTTGAGTACTCCATCATTTACCAAATTCTGGAGCTCCCTTGTGAATAGGTTTTCTCGTTTGTATGCGGACGGCATAAGCCTTCTTGTGAACTGGCTTGGCGTCGGGCTTCAGCTTGAGCGAGATTTTCTTGTGTGGGTATTTGACTAATTTTCCATTGAAGACATTTGGATATTTGCTGAAATTGTTGTTTTTCTGTAGCTGTCATGTGTGCTTGCTGTTCTGCAACAGAGGTTGGATCAGTTGCTTCATAAGCTCTGTCTAGAATGACGGGTGATGAAGATACCAAATCATGCACAAATAGCTCAGAATTGATCAATTCCTCCAATAGTGCTTGAAAATATGCTTCTTGCAAATTTGGAGTAATATCAAAAATGGCTGTTTCGCGCATTGGAATTTGTCAGTTGCTTCCACTGAATCATGCTTGATTCAAATAACAAGTTGATATTGGCACCGCATAGAAAGTCTTGACCGAAGATAATGTCATAGCGTCATGATTTGGATTCAAATAATCTGGCTTCACAACGCTCGATTGTTGTGTTCCTGAATTCTTGTAGTTTGAGATTCTTCATTACAACAAACAGCGATGTGTCAAATGAGCCATTGGCTGTGGTTGTGATGGTTCTTGTTTTGGACTGGATTGGTAGAACTCCAAGGGAAAGCGCCCTTTTGTTGATGAGGGTTGTCGTGCTGGCACTGTCGAGTAGGGCAAGTAGGGTTTTTGCTGTTTTTACAGGAATGCCTTGAATGTATTGGATAGTTGTTAAAATAACCAGAGCCACATCGCTCTTCTTTGTTTTGGTAGCTACGGGATATTCCGTATTTGGTTGTAGGGTTCTTGCTAGACGCGAGGTCCAGCTTGCTGTCATCGTACCCAGGCCGATCGAACCTTCATTGGATTTGACTGTTTTATTGGCTTCTGTACCCGTATCGCCGATTGAATCGTCATTCGATTTGGCTGTTTTATTGGCTTCTGTCCCCGTATTTTTATTTTTATTTTACCAACGCGTTTGTCTGTTTCAAGCTGGACTTGTCGTGAGCTCTTGTCAACATCAGATATACGTCCTGTAGGGGCCTTCTCCCCTTCTGTGGAGGAGAGAGGTCCTCCTGGCAAGCCCAATTGGCCTGTGCCAAATTGGCATCCAGGTCCTGTGGAGCTAGAGGCAGGGTGATTGCTCTTTGACTTCATGGAAGCCATATTTGCTCACCGCTCTGCATGCTGTTTTCTGCCTTGCCTCCGTGTTGTTGGAGGAAAGCCTCTTTTGCACGCTGCATGTGTGCTTGGAATGATTCATTGCTGGCTGTAGTGGTTTTGCCGGCCATGTAATTTTTCTCATTGTCCGCTCGTTGTATCTTCCTTTGTTTGGAATATCTGTTCTTTGAACATTCAGACCAGTTGTGGTTGTGACCTGGAATCCGACAAGGATTGGAGGATTTTCCTTGGTTTTTGTTTTTTTTTTTTTTTGTTTTGCATTGGAATTATTGGCATTGGTTCCGGGACGTCTCCCTTGCTTCTTGCCTCCATTCCGCAGCTTGGACTGGCGTTCTTGGCTGGACATATATTCCACGATCTTTTGGATGGATGTTTCTTCGGTGACGCCACCGTGGATTTGGCCGTACTGTTTGATCCAAATGTTGGGAAAGGTGTGTAGCAACATGGTTGTTCTGCTGAGTTGGCTGAGTTTTGGGCCATGTCCTTGTAGTTTGTCAGGAGTACCGTATGAGCGGGTTGATACAGAGTGAGTGATCCTTGGCGGTAACACCAGGTGGTTTCTTGCATGCGTCACTGCGGATATAGGTCTGCATGATTTCTCTTGCATCGCCCGCATCGCAGTAGTGTTCTTGGATGTAGTCCTTGACTGCCTCTTCGTAGCCCTCGATATTGTCCGGATACTAGTTCATCTCGTGATTGTTGTCACAGGTTGTTTTCTGCCACTTGCGTTGGGCGTCAGGGCATAGTATCTTGGTGAATGCTTTGTTGTATTGGTCTTCTGGTAGTGGTAGGGTGTTTGCCGCGATGAGAAAGGCTTCTTCACAATACAATAATTCTTCCAGGCCCCCTTCTTCTGAAAAGATTGGTACTTTCCATTCCTGTGAATTACTGTTGGCATCATAGACTTTCAAAGTGGTAAGTTTGTTCTTAGTCCGGTCAAAGCTGGAATCATAGGTAATTGGTGGTTCACGATGCAATCCTGTTGACATGGTTGATACTTGCCTTGTTTTGTTTAAGTTCTTTGATGATTTGTTTTTTGACAGAGACGATATTTGTTTTATTGGTGATTTTCTGATTAACAATTTTCGAGACCGCTTTTGTTATTTCGTTTTGTTTCGTTTCGTTGTTTCGTTTCGTTATTTCGTTTCAATAGACGGTTTCTCGTTTCGTTATTTCGTTGGGCGAGCCTGAAAATAAGTTTTAAAAATTTGCGTCAGCCTCAGCCCCTGTCAAAAATTTGGCTATTATTGCTACTGGGCCTGACCGCAGGTGTTTTACCTGCTGTTTATGTTCTGCTGGACCTCAGTGCCGGTTTGAGGAGACTCATGATAGGTTCCTCTCCTATGTAAACATAACTGTCTTTAATTGATCGTTACATCTATATTCAATTCCATACGTACACCAATATTTTATATTTCCCGTATCTTTGTCTGTCATTTCTCTTTTTCGAAAATAACGCTCCGATCGTCATTCATCCATTTATTTTCGTTTATCTTGTTTTCCTTTATCCCCCAAAATATTTACCGGCACTCAATGTACACCCAATACTTCAGGACAACAAACACTTACACTTACGATCCCTTTCATTACGTCTACTTTGTGTTTCAGAGCTTCTGTCTTTACCCCAACCTTCCCCTTTCTCTCCGTTTGGCCATGTCTTCTTCGAAACGCAATGGCTCCAGTACGTGCTTCCTTATTATACTTGCCGTTCATTATTGATTACATTTACACTTTCTCTGATCTTGCCAGCCGACATACGATATCCTCATTTTCTCCTACACCTCCTTTTCTGCACAGTTTGGCTCTTTGTTGACAAAAAACGTTTACGCCGTTCAGTTTCAGAATCCTTTTATAGTCTCCGACACCGCTCCAAAGCATCACCCTCCTTCTCACTTTTTGTCTCCGGTTCTTCCGGCAATGTCTACACCATACTTGCTTCTAGCAAAACTATTATCTGTTCGTGTCCTGATATCCATCCAGTATGTAAACACATATTGTTTATACTTGCCGAACTACAAATTCCTGTTTCTACAGGCCTGCAAACAATATCCCTACCGCTTCTTAAACTCTGCTTAAGTTCCTATGAGTCATTGCTTGACTATTACACTATCAACCTTTGCCTTGTCCTTATGCGGCAACGTTGCGTACACTGTCAACAATCAACGCTTCATTCTCGTCTGATTATCTGTAACATTTGTTACTCTGTTTCTCATCATTCTCACAAATACCATGACTTTGATACATGTCCTCAATGTAAATCAAAATGGTTACCATATTTTTCCGATTTTGTTGGTCAATATCACAATTTTTCTTCTGTCCTCCGTAGAAATGGATTTCTACCCACCCATTATCTACCTCTACCTCAACAAACATTTGCCACAAATGATACACCTCAATCCTCCGCTTCCTCCTCTAACGAAATCCCGTTGTAGTATCCAGCTCCAACACGCATATTATTCCCCCATCACCTTCCACCTCGACTTCCCATAACTACTGTCTTTCTGACATTATCTGAGAAGAACTGTATCTAATTTTATAGTTTCATAGTCGTGTATGGGAACAATTACACTGCATGAACTCCAAATCCACATGATGGATATGTGGTGAAAACAATTCACGCACAAGCCCTGAAATGCCATGAATGCTTCTATGGGATGTCGAACGTGTTCAGAATTCTCCGTGACAGATTCCGACATACTGCGGAAAAAATTCCGTATTGCATCTGAAGCCATCTATGTAATATTTCAGTTGAAAATTGAAATCGTTGATCTCCTTTATGATGTCGTTGTTGATGACAAGGTCATCAAATCAGAAGTAGATATGTAGTCTGAGATCGGATCAGCCTGGTGTTAGATACGTTTATTATGTTGTCCTTGTCAATGACTTGGTTGACGAACTAGATTTAGAAATGTATGCTGAGATTGGAGCAGCCTGGTGTCAGATATGTTGTAATAATAATTCTATTTTACCAATATAACAGTAATAAATTTTGAAGAATGCCTGGCCTCCGATAGCCATTGCTAATTAATGATAGTACCACACTCAAATTGAAGATAGAAAATAGACAAGAAATCTTGTCCCAAAACCGGAACATTTTTGACCTGGCAAAGAAAAAAGGTAAGCCATCTTGCCCAGATACTTTTGGAACATTTTTATGGCAAATCATTCCTCATCTCTGTCTCAATCTGCCATGCACCCACGAACGCTAGTAAAGGCCGATTACCCGACCTCTTTTTGTGAATAACAATATAAGGTTCCATTAGGCGTATAACCTCATCGTACTGTTTTTTCAGAGCTGCTTCAAGAACATTTCTGCCAAAGTACTTTCTGTCCCAATGATACATGAATAGGACCAAAGATTGGATTGCGTTCACCAGCACACAATGATATCTTTTCACCTGACCTTTCAACAGAAAGACTGCAATGGCATTGTTGTAAGGGTTGTGCTTAAAAGTTCCTTCTCCAGGCTGAGATGTAATCAGTCCACACAAATCAATGTCTAGTTTTTTCATATTTGGAAACTTGGTCATGAAATAGTCCAAACCCGTCTCTGCCGTTACAACATCTGCATGAGTTTCCGCAATTTTAGTGATCATTTCCACAGGTTGCTCTTCTTCTTTTGCTTCTTTTGCATCTGCGTCCGAGAACTGTTTCTCGACCCCCCGCGGGCTATCGCGCGCTATTTTTACAATTCTCGACCCTATTTTTTAAATTTCCTACCTTTTTAGGTCGCGTGTCTACTAAAATACCTCGCACGTCGCACACCTTTACTTTTGAGACAAATATCTCGTCACTCCTCAAATAAAATAACTATTTTAGGGTTAAGGATATCATATTCGTTTCGTGACAAGCACTATTTTGTGTACAACTTGTGCACGAATGACTTATTTCATTTTCTCAACATGTTTCCACCATACCGGTATAATGGGCTCCGACCCAAATCCTCCAACTCCAACTCAAATCCCAGCTCCAACTCCATGTCAACTCCAAGTCGAATCCACCCCAGGCGGGCTATTGCACTCAAGGGTTTTGTTCGTGTTTAACGCCAGGAAGATCCGCTGTATTTTCAGAAGCTACACCGTCGGAATCGCCACTCCAATGTTGTTCGCTCCTCTCAAATAACCCGCTTTGTGGATAGATGCTGCTGGTTACATTCGGATCGACTTGATCATTGCTAGTAGGATCGACGCTTTCAATTTTAACGTTTGGATCATTTCTTTTTTCTTCACGAATCTTACGAATCATTTTTTGGATTCGAGCAGTCTCTTTCTTGTGATAAACAAGCATTTTCCGGAGTTCTTGTTCGAGATTGGCTGGGTGTTCCTGAACCACCTTTTGTAGTTTGTAAATTCCCTCCATGGTTGGTTCGACTGTCGATTGGATGATTAGTATTAGTAGTATCAGTAGAGTAGATTATCTATTCGAAGATTAGGTCGTAGTAACACCTAACACGTTGGTATTTGTTTTCCTCGTCGGAAAGATAATGAAATAATCAATTATAATGATGAAGTACTAGCGAAAATAATGTATTACTAGTATCTACTAGTAATAACTCATGCAAAATAGCATACTAGTTGGTTTTACCGGTACATGAAAGTCGGAATCAACTCGATCGTAATCAACAAAACAATTGTCCACGATTTCCATTTCGATAATCAACAACGCAATTGTCCACGATTTCGTACTAGTATCTACTAGTAATAACTCATGCAAAAATAGCGTACTAGTTGGTTTTACGGGTACATGAAAGTCGGAATCAACTTGATCGCAATCAACAAAACAATTCTCCACGATTTCCATTTCGATAATCAACAACGCTATTGTCCACGATTTCCATTTCGATTCACATTTCCGTGCACCTTATGGAAGAACTGACGCGCCTGCCAACAAATGTTTGGAAGAACTGATGGGATTGACCCGTCCGGCGCTGTGTATTAACCCTCTTAAGGAGTTGACTGTACGTACTGTTCACTACTAAACATATTGTACGAGGAATGTTGCAATCATCACTAAGTAGTAATTACTTTACGGACCATTTTTGCAATCGAAGTACGGTAGTAAGGAAATCTACCGTACAAGAAAACACATCACACACAAAGTAACACATGTAATTTTTTCCTTTCAACGATTCATCTTTGTGATCTCCTTCGTTTCGACCCCATCTACTGATATTTTCCTTCAAACAACTCCGCAACATCATGCCTCCTGTTATGAAAACCCCTCTTCTATTCTACTGCCGTTGTTGCGCGCTGAATGGCAAAAACTCCAAGTTTTTAGGATATAAATCCACGGCAAACAAGCAGGGTACTTTGAAATACGTCTCCGTTGGCCTAAGAAGACATCTTTATTGTCTTGATGAGTGCCGGGATTTCTACCATAGTCAGGGTCTAATTAAACGAAAGATCTATAACCTCTCCACCTCTATCAAAGTGCAGCCTACCTTGCCGTCTGTTCAACATTCTCCGTCTGATTTTGGGATGACTATGACACAAAACGGTCCATCTGTTCCCCCTTCCCATCTCTCCCAACAACACACTGTCACAAGTCAGTCAGCGACGGGTCTTCATTCTGTTCTAAACCAACAGATTGTACATGATGTCTTTTTACCGCCAATGGATCGGAACGCCATTGAATCTTACATGGCTGTTTCTGCTGTTCAAGATGAAGATGCATTCCCGCTGAATAATGATATCGACAATTCCGATGACGAGGATGACAATGACGATGACGTAAATGAAATTAACGACAACAATTCTACCAACAACATTGATTGTGGAGACAACGAAGAAGATAACACTAATGGTTCTGCTGTTAATGTCGTTACTGCTCAGCCCGCCCCTCCACCACCTTCTTTTCATGAAAGCATTAATTTGAACGAAAGAGAGGATGCATTTCAAAGCCACACAAAACTACCGCCGCCCCCTCATCTTCTTGCTGAATTGGAACTCATGAATTTAATGGCCAGACATAAATTGCCACTGAACACATTCAAATCCATTTTCCAGTGGGCAAAGAAAAGTCAAATGAGACCGGGTTTTGATTTTTGCGATGCCAAAATTAGATCTCGGCAAGCAATTTTTGACAATCTCCAATCCAATCTTGGTCTCTCCGATATGAAATTTCATCCTCATATACTGAATTGGTTACCTGATAATAAGCCCACTCAGGTGTATGTCCGTTCTTTTAAGGATGCCATTTATTCTCTTCTTTCTGACCAGCAGCTAATGATAGAAGAAAACCTCTCCTTTCCCGACTATTCCACCCCTCTGTCTCCCGACAATAATCCTGAGTTGAATCCTAATTCTGTAATCTCAGAATTGCATCACGGCTCGTGGTGGAAATCTTCTTGGAAAGAAATTTGCAATCCCAATTCGCAAGAAATTCTTGTTCCTATTATATTTTACATGGACGGCATATCTTTGGATGCGCACGGACGACTTACGTTAACACCATTGAACATGACACTTGGTATTTTTAATGTGGAGACTCGTTCTCGACCTGAAGCATGGACAACTATTTACTTCCATCCCGACCCCGAATGGGAGTCAACCAGACACTCTCGTCCTGCCACTTCAAAGGAAAAAATTCAGAATCTTCACAATGGTTTGGAAGTAGCGTTTCGTTCCTTCAAAGCCGCGTGTAACGAAGACGGTGGTATCGAATGGAATTATCTTCCGTACGCAAATCAACAGTGGAGGGTGAAAATGAAATTTGCCATTGCCTATGTTATTGGCGACACAGAACTTCACGATAAATTGTGTGGAAAATACGGCTCCTTCAATAAGGGTGTCATGCGGATGTGCCGTCACTGCAACTGTTATTCTCCAAACATAAACATTCCTTCTGTTCAACCTGCAACAAAGAAGTGGTCACCTGTTGATTTCCATTGTTTTCCCGGCACAGATCTAAACGATATCAATAAGAACTTCAAAAACAACTCTCATCACAACATAAGGAATGTATTTCATGATTTATGCTTTGGTACTAATCAGAACAACATTCATTTTGCAACTCCCGGTGAATGTTTGCACATGCACCAGCTTGGTACTGCCAAACGGGCCATCGAGTCAATTGAATTGTTGCTCCGCGGAAGTGTTCCATGTGTTTATGCCCCCAATTTGAAGCACGGTGTGGCTGTTGCTAACAGTATTGGCCATTTAGCACAACGGTACGGTGGTTTGTTATCACGCCAGTCTGATAGAGATTTTCCTCGCACCAAATTTGGGACTCAGCTATTATCAACTACGAAGAAAGAAGGGCATGATTTCTCTGGAATGCTTATTTCTCTTCTGATCGCTATGGTTTCCAAACATGGATCTGACATTATTGGTGACCATCGTTTTGTAAAGAAACAGATAGAGGTAATTCAGCTAATTCTATCAATGGAAGAATTTCTTAAACACGGTCGAATGAAATATGGTTCCTTAAAGAATCTCCCAAAAACAATTGTTCACTTTATTAATTGTATAAACTCAACATGTCACAGGAAAGGGATGGGAACAAAACTAATCAAGAATCACCTGTACTTTCACCTACCAGATTATATCTCTTTATGGGGGAGCCCCGCAGGCTGGGATAGTGCTCCGAATGAGTCTCACCATAAAACTGAGATTAAAGCTCCTTCCAAGAACACGCAAGGTAATGCTGCATCACTAATCGGTCAAACGGCGAAGCGAAAGTCCGAGAAAATGATGCTAAGCCAGGCAACATATCACTTCAACTTGCATCCGCCTGATCCTCCTCCAATTGAACGACCTGATGGTGGCGGTTCTCATTTTCATATAATGAGAACCGAAAATGGGGAATCAACAATGAAGTGGCTTCGTTCTACGAACAAAAGCAAACCATTTTTTCCTTCTGACATACTCGATTTTGTTTGTGATTCTGTGCTACCTTTATTGGAGAATCCTTCACACATTTGTGGAGTTACAGAGCACAATCGTTTCGATGTTGCTTGTGGGTCTAATTTTATATTTCGCTCGCATCCTTCATATAGATCGGATAGTTCTCTGCTGAACTCCGTCTGGATGGATTGGTGTTTGATGAAATTGGACTTTGATTTAAATAACAATCCCAAGCTCATACCGTGCCATCTGGTATGCTTCTTAACTGTACAGAGTTTGAAGCAGCCATACAGTAGTATTGGTGGCTATCCAATTGATACAAACGGAATGTATGCTGTGGCTCGTCGGTTTCAAGATGTGCCTAAGAAAACAGCTTCTGAATTTGTCCAACGTGGTCGCCTGATGAATTCACTGTACCTATTTCATGTCGACACTATCCATTCCGAGCTGGCAGTTGTTCCAGAGCAAGGCCTTGATGGGTCCATAACCAATTGCGATTGGCTAGTGATATCGAATCGGATCTCCTGGCTACATTTTTTTGAAAGCAAAAATGCTGCTACACCACCGTCTTACGAATCTTTGTACAACGCATGCACACTACAGGACGACATCCAGTTGGAACCGTTTGAGATGGCATTGAATGATAACGAATCCAGTGATTCTCTATCTAGTTCAGAGAGCGAAAGCTCGGACAGCAGTTCCGATTGAGTAGCAAGGGTGAATGTACCGGCTAACTTTAAACTATTGTTTAATTTTACTATAGAGGGTTAGCTCTAAGCACAGTTTTGCGAGATACATAGGCGCTCATAATATAACAGCCTTCGTATTTTGGATTCGAACAGCTATGTAATACTAATGGATTGAACAATAGAGTATCTCCTGACCTCAATGGAACTTTCACTCCATACGTGGGGAAGACAAAATAATAAATCACCTCGTCAGCAGACACTTCCGCCGGAGCAATTACTGTCAAACGAGTGTAGTACATGTCATCGTCCACATGGCATCTAGAATGGTAGTTGCGACCGATCGAAAATGCTAAGGCCTGCTGCCCAATTGCATTTAGCTTTGTACGAGACAGAATCTGAGACAACACATCCATTTCCTCCGCAACAAATGGTTCGACGTCAATTAAACTATGATGCATATGCTTCACAATTTCAACTGTTGTCTCTTCTAGCTCTAGTTTGATGCTGGGATCGACATGACTTTTGAAAACATACTCACCAATATTTGAATCCAATCTTTCTGGTCGAATTCCAATGATAGCATAATCATCATTGATACTGCCGCGCTTAACCCCTCTTCCAACGGTTGGTTTTGCTCCAACAATGGCAGGAGCAAACTGTCTCAACAATTCGATATTATTCTTCAAAGCGAGGTGTCGTTCCGCAAAATGGCGTGAAACTTTGGCAAAAATTCGCAATGATGGTTCGTAAGGATCAAACGCAAGAATATGCTCATCCTTCGTACTATCCAATGTATTGTAGTTTTCGATTGACAAAGCCTGTTCCGGTTGATACTTCTTCTTTCCGCCTGTCTTGCCACCCCAATCTGTCTCCATGTATTTACCTGCCACGGCAGCGGTACTGGATTTATTTTTCAGCGCTATTGTACGGACGCCATCTTTGCAAGTTGAACGCCTATTCCTTTCCTTTTTCATCGGTTTTATCAGAGACAAGTTCGTATAAGTTTCGTGGCTCTTTGACACCGGTGCAGCAATCCTCAGAAAGTTGGAAGACATTCTCTGTTTATGTCTTCTCTCATGTTTCCTATTTGCTTTTTGCCTCCTTCCTCGTGCTGACAATTGCTTTCCATTCGTTGTGGTTGGTTTCATTGTTGCCGAGACGAATTGCCGTTGGAGGATGACGAGGACGAATCGATTTGCCGATGGAGTGCCGCTTGCCGGTGGAGGTGGAGGAGGAGCGACGTTGTTTGATCACCGGTGTAGGAGGAGGAGGAGCGACGTTGGTGGAGCGACGGTGGAGGAGCGATTCGATGCCGGATCACCGGTGGAGGAGTAGGAGCTACTCGATGCTGACGATTCGTTGCCGAGGGCCGGTAGAGGAGATGGAGGAGGAGCGACGTTGGAGCGACGGTGTAGGAGAAGGAGGAGCGACGTTGTTGGAGCAGATCGATTGCTGTTGGATCGATTGGTGTTGGATTGATTGGTGATGGATCGATCCGTTTTGCAGATCGATTCGTGTTGCAGATAGATTCGTGTTGCAGATCGATTGTCGCTTGCCGTTGGAGGAGGAGGAGGAGGAGGAGCGTTTCGCTGATTCGTTGCCGCTTGCCGGTGGAGTAGGAGCGTTTCGCTGATTCGTTGCCGCTTGCCGTTGGAGGAGGAGGAGGAGCGTTTCGCTGATTCGTTGCCGCTTGCCGGTGGAGGAGGAGCGTTGCCGAGCGCCGGTGGAGGAGGAGCGTTTCCGTGATTCGTTGCCGCTTGCCGGTGGAGGAGAAGCGTTGCCGAGCGCCGGTGGAGGAGGAGCGTTTCCGTGATTCGCTGCCGAGCGCCGGTGGGGGAGGAGCGTTTCCGTGATTCGCTGGTGCCGAGCGCCGGTGGAGGAGCGTTTCCGTGATTTGTTGGAGGAGCGTTTCGGTGATTCGCTGGTGCCGAGCGCCGGTGGAGTAGCGTTTCCGTGATTTGTTGGAGGAGCGTTTCTGTGATTCGCTGGTGCCGAGCGCCGGTGGAGAAGGAGCGTTTCTGTGATTCGTTATTGGAGCAGCGTTTTGCTGATTCGTTTTCGCTTGGAGCGATTCCCGGTGGAGTAGGAGGAGGAGCGTTTCGCTGATTCGTTATCGGAGGAGCGTTGCGCTGATTCGTTATCGGAGGAGCGTTTCGCTGATTCGTTTTCGCTTTGAGCGATTCCCGGTGGAGGAGTAGGAGCGTTTCCCTTATTTGTTGTCGGAGGAGCGTTTCGCTGATTCGCGGAGGAGCGTTTCGCTGATTCGTTTTCGCTTGGAGCGATTCCCGGTGGAGTAGGAGGAGGAGCGTTTCGCTGATTCGTTATCGGAGGAGGAGGAGCGATTTGATACCAACAATTCGTTGCCGCGCGCCGGTGGAGGAGGAGCAAGTTTGGTGGATCCCCGGTGGAGAAAGAGGAGCGATTGCCGGTGGAGGAGGAGGAGAGATTCCCGGTGGAGGAGGAGGAGCGATTCCCGGTGGAGGAGGAGGAGCGATTTGATACCAACAATTGAACAAAATGGGTGAGTATCTATTGATGTACTACATAGAGTAAATAATAACAACAGCATAATATGATAATGTACATGCCGACCGATTCGTAATTATCACCAACCAGGAAAATTAGTGCTTTGCAGGGGCCCTGTGGAGTTGTTGCGTACGTAGTTATTGTATGTATTGTAAGTATGTGTCAGTAAAGTTATGGTAAGAAGTTCTACGACCAAAATATAACTCAGTCATGAACCCAAAAACCCACTAGGTTTGAGCACTGTGCAAATCCTGCAAGTCCAAGACCAAAATAAAACTCAGTCATCAACCCAAAAACCCACCAGATTTTAGCAGAGTGCAAATCCTGCCAGTCCCCGACCAAAATATAACACAGTCATCAACCCAAAAACCCACCAGATTTTAGCACAGTGCAAATCCTGCCAATCCCTGACTAAAATATAACTCAGTCATCAACCCAAAAACCAACCAGATTTGAACACAGAGCAAATCTTTTCAGTCCAGAACCAAAATATAATTAAATCGTCAACCCTAAAACCCACCAGATTTGAACACAGTGCAAATCTTTTCAGACCCTAATCAAAATATAACTCAGTCATCAATTCAAAAACCCACCAGATTTTAGAACAGTGCAAATCATGCCAATTCCCGACTAAAATATAACTCAGTCATCAACCCAAAAACCCACCAGATTTTAGCACAGTGCAAATCCTGCCAATCCCCTACTAAAATATAACTCAGTCATCAACCCAAAAAATAAACCAGATTTGAACACAGTGCAAATCTTTTCAGTCCCGAACCAAAATATAATTAAATCGTCAACCCTAAAACCCACCAGATTTAGACACAGTGCAAATCTTTCCAGTCCCTAACCAAAATATAACTCAGTCATCAATTCAAAAACCAACCAGATTTTAGCACAGTGCAAATCCTGCCAATCCCTGACTAAAATATAACTCAGTCATCAACCCAAAAACCAACCAGATTTGAACACAGTGCAGATCTTTTCAGTCCAGAACCAAAATATAATTAAATCGTCAACCCTAAAAACCACCAGATTTGAACACAGTGCAAATCTTTCCAGTCCCTAATCAAAATATAACTCAGTCATCAATTCAAAAACCCACCAGATTTTAGAACAGTGCAAATCATGCCAATTCCCGACTAAAATATAACTCAGTCATCAACCCAAAAACCCACCAGATTTTAGCACAGTGCAAATCCTGCCAATCCCCGACTAAAATATAACTCAGTCATCAACCCAAAAAATAAACCAGATTTGAACACAGTGCAAATCTTTTCAGTCCCGAACCAAAATATAATTAAATCGTCAACCCTAAAACCCACCAGATTTAGACACAGTGCAAATCTTTCCAGTCCCTAACCAAAAAATAACTCAGTCATCAATTCAAAAACCAACCAGATTTTAGCACAGTGCAAATCCTGCCAATCCCTGACTAAAATATAACTCAGTCATCAACCCAAAAACCAACCAGATTTGAACACAGTGCAGATCTTTTCAGTCCAGAACCAAAATATAATTAAATCGTCAACCCTTAAAACCACCAGATTTGAACACAGTGCAAATCTTTCCAGTCCCTAACCAAAATATAACTCAGTCATCAACCCAAAAACCAACCAGATTTTAGAACAGTGCAAATCCTGCCAATTCCCGACTAAAATATAACTCAGCCATCAACCCAAAAACCCACCAGATTTTATCACTGTGCAAATCCTGCCAGTCCCCGACCAAAACATAACGCAGTCATCAACCCAAAAACCCACTAGATTTTAGCACAGTGCAAATCCTGCCAATCCCCTACTAAAATATAACTCAGTCATCAACCCAAAAACCAACCAGATTTGAACACAGTACAAATCTTTTCAGTCCAGAACCAAAATATAACTAAATCGTCAACCCTAAAAACCACAAGATTTGAACACAGTGCAAATCTTTCCAGTCCCTAACCAAAATATAACTCAGTCATCAACCCAAAACCCACCTTTTTTTTAGACAAGTGCAAATCCTGCCAATTCCCGACTAAAATATAACTCAGTCATCAACCCACAAACCCACCAGATTTTAGCACAGTGCAAATCCTGCCAATCCCCGACTAAAATATAACTCAGTCATCAACCCAAAAAATAAACCATATTTGAACACAGTGCAAATCTTTTCAGTCCCGAACCAAAATATAACTATATCGTCAACCCTAAAACCAACCAGATTTAGACACAGTGCAAATCTTTCCAGTCCCTAACCAAAAAATAACTCAGTCATCAATTCAAAAACCAACCAGATTTTAGCACAGTGCAAATCCTGCCAATCCCTGACTAAAATATAACTCAGCCATCAACCCAAAAACCAACCAGATTTGAACACAGTGCAGATCTTTTCAGTCCAGAACCAAAATATAATTAAATCGTCAACCAAAAAACCACCAGATTTGAACACAGTGCAAATCTTTCCAGTCCCTAATCAAAATATAACTCAGTCATCAATTCAAAAACCCACCAGATTTTAGAACAGTGCAAATCATGCAAATTCCCGACTAAAATATAACTCAGCCATCAACCCAAAAACCCACCAGATTTTAGCACAGTGCAAATCCTGCCAATCCCCTACTAAAATATAACTCAGTCATCAACCCAAAAACCAACCAGATTTGAACCCATTGCAAATCTTTTCAGTCCCTAACCAAAATATAATTAAATCGTCAACCCTAAAACTCACCAGATTTGAACACAGTGCAAATCTTTCCAGTCCCTAACCAAAATATAACTCAGTCATCAACCCAAAAACCAACCAGATTTTAGCACAGTGCAAATCCTGCCAATTCCCACTAAAATATAACTCAGTCATCAACCCAAAAACCCACCAGATTTTATCACTGTGCAAATCCTGCCAGTCCCCGACCAAAACATAATGCAGTCATCAACCCCAAAACCCACTAGATTTCAGCACAGTGCAAATCCTGCCAATCCCCTACTAAAATATAACTCAGTCATCAACCCAAAAACCAACCAGATTTGAACCCATTGCAAATCTTTTCAGTCCCTAACCAAAATATAATTAAATCGTCAACCCTAAAACTCACCAGATTTGAACACAGTGCAAATCTTTCCAGTCCCTAACCAAAATATAACTCAGTCATCAACCCAAAAACCAACCAGATTTTAGCACAGTGCAAATCCTGCCAATTCCCACTAAAATATAACTCAGTCATCAACCCAAAAACCCACCAGATTTTATCACTGTGCAAATCCTGCCAGTCCCCGACCAAAACATAATGCAGTCATCAACCCCAAAACCCACTAGATTTTAGCACAGTGCAAATCCTGCCAATCCCCTACTAAAATATAACTCAGTCATCAACCCAAAAACCAACCAGATTTGAACCCATTGCAAATCTTTTCAGTCCCTAACCAAAATATAATTAAATCGTCAACCCTAAAACTCACCAGATTTGAACACAGTGCAAATCTTTCCAGTCCCTAACCAAAATATAACTCAGTCATCAACCCAAAAACCAACCAGATTTTATCACTGTGCAAATCCTGCCAGTCCCTAGCCAAAATATAACGCAGTCATCAAACCAAAAACCCACCAGATTTTAGCACAGTGCAAATCCTGCCAATCCCGACTAAAATATAACTCAGTCATCAACCCAAAAACCAACCAGATTTGAACACAGTGCAAATCTTTTCAGTCCCGAACCAAAATATAATTAAATTGTCAACCCTAAAACCAACCAGATTTAGACACAGTGCAAATCTTTCCAGTCCCTAACCAAAATATAACTCAGTCATCAACCCAAAAACCAACCAGATTTTAGCACAGTGCAAATCCTGCCAATTCCCACTAAAATATAACTCAGTCATCAACCCAAAAACCCACCAGATTTTAGCACTGTGCAAATCCTGCCAGTCCCCGACCAAAACATAACGCAGTCATCAACCCAAAAACCCACTAGATTTTAGCACAGTGCAAATCCTGCCAATCCCCTACTAAAATATAACTCAGTCATCAACCCAAAAACCAACCAGATTTGAACACAGTGCAAATCTTTTCAGTCCAGAACCAAAATATAACTAAATTGTCAACCCTAAAAACCACAAGATTTGAACACAGTGCAAATCTTTCCAGTCCCTAACCAAAATATAACTCAGTCATCAGCCCAAAACCCACCTTTTTTTTAGACAAGTGCAAATCCTGCCAATTCCCAACTAAAATATAACTCAGTCATCAACCCAAAAACCTACCAGATTTTAGCATAGTGCAAATCCTGCCAATCCCCGACTAAAATATAACTCAGTGATCAACCCAAAAAATAAACCAGATTTGAACACAGTGCAAATCTTTTCAGCCCCGAACCAAAATATAATTAAATCGTCAACCCTAAAACCCACCAGATTTAGACACAGTGCAAATCTTTCCAGTCCCTAACCAAAATATAAATCAGTCATCAATTCAAAAACCAACCAGATTTTAGCACAGTGCAAATCCTGCCAATTCCGGACTAAAATATAACTCAGTCATCAACCCAAAAACCCACCAGATTTTAGCACTGTGCAAATCCTGCCAATTCCCCGACCAAAGTATAACGCAGTCATCAACCCAAAAACACACCAGATTTTAGCACAGTGAAAATCCTGCCAATCCCCGACTAAAATATAACTCAGCCATCAACCCAAAAACCAACCAGATTTGAACACATTGCAAATCTTTTCAGACCCTAACCAAAATATAATTGAATCGTCAACCCTAAAACTCACCAGATTTGAACACAGTGCAAATCTTTCCAGTCCCTAACCAAAATATAAATCAGTCATCAATTCAAAAACCAACCAGATTTTAGCACAGTGCAAATCCTGCCAATTCCGGACTAAAATATAACTCAGTCATCAACCCAAAAACCCACCAGATTTTAGCACTGTGCAAATCCTGCCAATTCCCCGACCAAAGTATAACGCAGTCATCAACCCAAAAACACACCAGATTTTAGCATAGTGAAAATCCTGCCAATCCCCGACTAAAATATAACTCAGCCATCAACCCAAAAACCAACCAGATTTGAACACATTGCAAATCTTTTCAGACCCTAACCAAAATATAATTAAATCGTCAACCCTAAAACTCACCAGATTTGAACACAGTGCAACTTTTTCCAGTCCCTAACCAAAATATAACTCAGTCATCAACCCAAAAACCAACCAGATTTTAGCACAGTGCAAATCCTGCCAATTCCCGACTAAAATATAACTCAGTCATCAACCCAAAAACCCACCAGATTTTATCACTGTGCAAATCCTGCCAGTCCCTAGCCAAAATATAACGCAGTCATCAACCCAAAAACCCACCAGATTTTAGCACAGTGCAAATCCTGCCAATCCCCAACTAAAATATAACTCAGCCATCAACCCAAAAAATAAACCAGATTTGAACACATTGCAAATCTTTTCAGACCCTAACCAAAATATAATTAAATCGTCAACCCTAAAACTCACCAGATTTGAACACAGTGCAACTTTTTCCAGTCCCTAACCAAAATATAACTCAGTCATCAACCCAAAAACCAACCAGATTTTAGCACAGTGCAAATCCTGCCAATTCCCGACTAAAATATAACTCAGTCATCAACCCAAAAACCCACCAGATTTTATCACTGTGCAAATCCTGCCAGTCCCTAACCAAAATATAACTCAGTCATCAACCCAAAAACCAACCAGATTTTAGCACAGTGCAAATCCTGCCAATTCCCGACTAAAATATAACTCAGTCATCAACCCAAAAACCCACCAGATTTTATCACTGTGCAAATCCTGCCAGTCCCTAGCCAAAATATAACGCAGTCATCAAACCAAAAACCCACCAGATTTTAGCACTGTGCAAAACCTGCCAGTCCCCGACTAAAATATAACTCAGTCATCAACCCAAAAACCCACTAGATTTTAGCACAGTGCAAATCCTGCCAATCCCCGACTAAAATATAACTCAGTCATCAACCCAAAAACCAACCAGATTTTAGCACAGTGCAAATCCTGCCAATTCCCGACTAAAATATAACTCAGTCATCAACCCAAAAACCCACCAGATTTTATCACTGTGCAAATCCTGCCAGTCCCTAATCAAAATGTAACTCAGTTACCAACCCAAACACCAACCAGATTTTAGCACAGTGCAAATCCTGCCAATCCCCGACTAAAATATAACTCAGTCATCAACCCAAAAACCAACCAGATTTGAACACAGTGCAAATCTTTTCAGTCCCTAACCAAAATATAATTAAATCGTCAACCCTAAAACTCACCAGATTTGAACACAGTGCAGATATCTCCAGTCCCTAACCAAAATATAACTCAGTCATCAATTCAAAAACCAACCAGATTTTATCACTGTGCAAATCCTGCCAGTCCCCCACCAAAATATAAGTCATTCATCAACCCAAAAACCCACCAGATTTTATCACTGTGCAAATCCTGCCAGTCCCCAACCAAAATATAACTCAGTCATCAACCCCAAAACCCACCAGATTTGAACACAGTGCAAATCCTGTCAATCCCCAACCAAAATATAACTCAGTCATCATCCCAAAAAACCACCTGATTTGAGCACGGTGCAAATCTATCCAGTCCCTAACCAAAATATAATTCAATCGCCATTCCAGAAACCCAACAGATTTGAACACAGTGCAAATCCTGCCAATCCCCCACAAAAACTATAACTCAGTCATCAACCCAAAAACCCACCAGATTTGAAGACTGTGTAAATCCTGCCATTCCCCAAACAAAATATAACTCAGTCATCAACCCAAAAACCCACCAGATTTGAACACAGTGCAAATCTTTCCAGTCCCTAGCCAAAATATAACTCAGTCATCAACCCAAAAACCCACCAGATTTGAACACAGTGCAAATCTTTCCAGTCCCTAGCCAAAATATAACTCAGTCATCAACCCAAAAACCCACCATATTTGAACACAGTGCAAATTTTTCCAGTCCCTAACCAAAATATAATTCACTCAACCCAAAAACCCACCAGATTTGAACACAGTGCAAATCCTGCCAGTCCCAAACCAAAATATAACTCAATCGTCAACCAGAAAACACACCAGATTTGAACACAGTGCTAATCCTGCCAATCCCCGACCAAAATATAACTCAGTCATCAAACCAAAAACCCACCAGATTTGAACTCAGTGCAAATCCTGCCAGTCCCCGACCAAACTTTAACTCAGTCATCAACCCAAAAACCCACCAGATTTGAACACTGTGCAAATCCTTTCAGCCCCCGACCAAAATATAGTTTCGAACAATAGTAAATACTGCCCGTCCACAACCAAAATATAATTCAGTCATCAACCCACAAACCCACCAGATTTGAACACAGTGCAAATCCTGCCATTCCCCGACCAAACTATAACTCAGTCATCAACCCAAAAACCCACCAGATTTGAACACACCAGTGCAAATCTTTCCAGTCCTTAACCAAAGTATAATTCAGTCATCAACCCAAAAACCCACCAGATTTGAACACAGTGCAAATCTTTCCAGTCCCTAACCAAAAAATAACTCAGTCATCAATTCAAAAACCAACCAGATTTTAGCACAGTGCAAATCCTGCCAATCCCTGACTAAAATATAACTCAGTCATCAATCCAAAAACCAACCAGATTTGAGCACAGTGCAAATCCTGCCGGTCCCCGACCAAACTATAACTCAGTCATCAACCCAAAAACCCACCAGATTGGAACAAAGTGCAAACCTTTCCAGTCCCTAACCAAAATATAATTCAGTCATCAAGCCAAAAACCCACCAGATTTGAACAGAGTGCAAATCCTGCCAGTCCCCAACCAAAATATAATTCAGTCATCAACCCAAAAACCCACCAGATTTGAACACAGTGCAAATCCTGCCAGTCCCCGACCAAAATATTGTTCAGTCATCAACCCAAAAACCCACCAGATTTGAACTCATTGCAAATCCTGCCAGTCCCCGACCAAACTTTAACTCAGTCATCAACCCAAAAAACCACCAGATTTGAACACAGTGCAAATCTTTCCAGTCCTTAACCAAAGTATAATTCAGTCGTCAACCCAAAAACCCACCAGATTTGAACACAGTGCAAATCTTCTCAGTCCCCCACCAAAATATCATTCAATCGACAACCCAAAAACCCACCAGATTTGAAGACACGAGATTTGAAGACAGTGCAAATCTTGCCCATCCCCCATCAAAATATAACTCAGTCATCAACCCAAAAACCAACCAGATTTGAGCACAGTGCAAATCCTGCCGGTCCCCGACCAAACTATAACTCAGTCATCAACCCAAAAACACACCAGATTGGAACAAAGTGCAAATCTTTCCAGTCCGTAACCAAAATATATTTCAGTCATCAACCCAAAAACCCACCAGATTTGAACAGAGTGCAAATCCTGCCAGTCCTCAACCAAAATATAATTCAGTCATCAACCCAAAAACCCACCAGATTTGAACACAGTCTAATTGCAAATTAGTGTGTATTTTTCCTCCAAATCCAGGACCCAAATGCACTTACTAGGTGCTGACACACTAACTATGACAGATAACTCACTTCTGTTTCTTTCATGATTCATCATATCCATAATAGGAACAATATTCATGGTTCAGTCACACAAAATATCTGATTTTCTATTTTTTAATTGCAAATTAGTGTGTACTGTCTATGTGGTACTTGCATTACTACTGGTAGTAGTACCGTACCTGTAGTAGTACTTGTACTGCTTGGCATGTACTTGATGGTCTGTCCTTTTTCCGTTTTTATGGTCTGTCCTTTTTCCGTTTTTATGGTCTGTCCTTTTTCCTTTTTCATGGTCTGTCCTTTTTCCTTTTTTATGGTCTGTCCTTTTTCCGTTTTTTGGTCCGTCCTTTACCCCTTTTTTGTTTTTATGGTCTGTCCCTTATCCGCGGCTGGCATGCGCGCGCGTGCGCGCGCAGGCATAGCCAGAAGAATCAGGTAAAAAGCTGTTATTCTACTTACATTAAAAACATCTAGTTCTCCAAAGTTTTTTTTGGGGTGTTTAGATAAGCCTCTTTTTTTGCAGGAGTTGATCTGGAGAACCAGACATTGCATGGTCATTCTGAAGCAAACTCGTAACAATAGAGACTTTCAGCTGTTTGGGGATATTTTCAGAATTACCAGGCGATGTCTGGTTCTTGAGATCAACTCCTGCAAAAATTGGCATTCTCGAAACGGAGGGAACCTAAGTGAAATTGAGGTAGGATTAGGGTTAGTGTTTAACGTTCAACTAACAACTCCACCAATTTCGACTCCGAATCGAAATTTTGCAACTCCACCAATTTCGACTCCGAATCGAAATTTCCGAGACGATCTTTTGCACCTCTATTGCAGAAAAAAATCCTTCTCACTTCTTTCCTTCCTAATCCATCTAAATGCAACTGAATAACAAACAAATAACAGATACTATTATCACGTCGTCATCGTCATCGAAGAAGGGGCGAAAGAACAAGAAAGGGCGAAACGCGGTGTCGAATTCGATTCGTACCGGTACCGGTATGAGAAACGGTATGAGAAACGACGACGGGGCCGATGATGACGACGATGAGAATCGTATGATTTTTATCTGTATTCAGGTTAAATTTTATGGTTACTTGCAACCAAAAAAATGAGAGTTTAAATCTATTGCTTTTAGAAGAAGCATCTCATTTCCGTAAATAAATGTTTGGGTACTGTTTTTTACGATTTTTAGTCGTAGCGTTTGTACCAAGTCTACTTGTTAAAAACAGATTTTTTTAATATTTCTACGTATTTTCCCCCCCCAAAACCCCCCCCACATAAACTCCGTCTACAAGGTTACGTTGTCAACTCTTAGGATTAGGGTTAGTGTTTAACGTTCAACTAACAACTCCACCAATTCCCCGCACCTACAGTAGAAGATTCGTTGGTCGCACCTACAGGGGAAGATTCGTTGCTTCCGATTCGATTGTTGCTTCGATGTTTTCGATTAGTTGCTTCCGATTAGAACGTCCGAGAACTGTTTCGCGGGGTTCGAATTTACTTCTCGCGCACAAATTTTGTGCGTGATTTTAACACGGCAATATTTCTGGATACCCTGAAATTCGCGACGATCGTATAAGGGTATATGTAAACTCAGCACTATTTCTGTGCGCGTGATGCACATTACTCTACTCTCAAATAAAAATAATTTATTTCAGTCTCTAGCAGAACCGAATTATTATTCTGTACGAACAACACTTACTTCTATTCACGAATAAAAAAGAAATCTTGAGTCAGTATTAATTCCAAAATATTAATCTACCAAACAACAATTCGATTCTGCTCCCCTAGTTGTGAATTATATTTCTTGACTACAATATTCCCTTTTTAAAATGTAGATTCTATTATGCTTGATTTATTCCTATTGCGACGTATTACGAATCCTCCATTATTTCTAATATTCTCAAAATTAAGTTCAAGATTAGTAGTAGTTTTGTATTATGTATGTACTGTTATTTTCTACATTAGTTCACCCATAGATAAACTTTCATTCATCAATGCTGTTATTGCCGGATCAATATAGACGTTTCTTTTCTTTTTCTTCTTTGGTCCACTACAATTAGTGGAGCTGCTACTAGTAATATTTGCATCGCCCTGCTTATTGTTGGTGTAATTTGTCGAACTTTCGTTCCTAAATCTGTCCCTCATCATTTCTTCCAATTTCCTTCCTGTTTCTGGGTGTTTTCGCATCTCGCCAATTTTGTCGCACAAGTCACTGAACAACTCGCGACCTTCCTCCATCCATCCATTTCTGCTTCCACTGTCTGAATCGCAGAATTTTTTTTTTGTCGCGGAATCGTGGCATCACCCTTTCGCCGCTGCTGGTTCACCCATACATGATGCTCATTGTAGATTAGTACCAATGCAAATGCTTCATCTGCTATAGTAAATATATCACTCAGCAAGTGCCTCTCCTTCCGTTGTTTGAAATTGGAATTTGTCGGATTGATTGCCGACATGATTCTTGTAACAAAATAATAAAAATCTTCATCTTCCGCGTCTTTGTATGTTCTGTATTGAGGGTTTAAAATACCTGTGTTTTCATATTCTGTGTCTTGAATAACTGCAACAGTACCAGGGAATGTGATAGGGACTCGACCTTTTCTGTAATCGTCTGTACGGAAGTATCATAAGTATCAACGGGCAGCATGTTAGTGTTGTCGGACCAAAAATAGATTCTCAAAATCCTAATTTCAACAACCAATTCTCCCACCTGTATTTACCTATCCAGTTTTTTCTCGCTAATGTTTGTGAGTTGTGCCTCAATGCAGTCAGTACTGTCCCTACTCGTTTCCTGTAAAAGGAACAGAATGCCGCAAGTGGAATATTTGGTGGCTTCATAACCGCACTTTCTCCAACAGCTTTATTTATTACAAGCGCCGTTACCTTGTCATTGATAGGGAACTTCATGTTGGGGTACCAATGTTTTTTGACGTAATCCCTTAGCTGCTTCTCCACTCTTTCAGTCATATCACTCAAAGCCTTAAGCATATCGTTGTCTATTATAAGTCCATATTCGTCTGTAATTGTACTTACTGCTCGTTCTCTTGTGTCGCCGGCATTGTAACTCCCCTCTCCCTGCATGGTTGCCTCCGTTTGTTTAGGTACCATTACTACCTTTCCCACCCCTATATGTGGTTCCCTCTCTTGTTTCCGTAAGCGTTTTGCCACTTCCTCTGCCAATTTGTCATATTGGATATTTTTCATGACATGTTCGGCAACATCCTCTAAATTGTAGCATTCTCCGTTAGATGTTTTCTCTACCACATTGGTTTTTGTTCCTTCTTTCTGTTGGTTCGTTACTGTAGTGGTGGTTGTGTTGGTAATGGTCAGCGCTGGTTCGTTACTCTGGTTGATGGTGTTTTGTTCTTCCGTGTTTGTAGTAGTAGAAATTGTGTTGTCGGAACCATTTTTTTTACTGTTGCCCTTTGATGCGTTCATAGTTGTGGTATTACTGTTACACACTTTGTTAGTAATTGCGGTGTTTGTTTTAACTCTTCTTTTCTTACCGTTGTTGTCCCCTGTATTTTGATGATCACCGGGCCGGATGGTTTTGTTGTTTCGAAGGGTCTTCCCCTCGGATTTTTTGCTTCGTCGTGTCTTTCCGATAGCATTCATATTTTTTTATTTTATTTTCTGAATACGGTGTCGATCAAGAATCATGTGTTTCTTTTTGTGTGGTTTTGTGTGTGTACTAATAATTTGTCGGGTTGTGTACGGTGTTTTGTGTTGTGTGTGTTGTGTGTGTCGTGTGTGTGTGTGTGTGTGTGTACGGTGTTTCGTGTAGTATGTGTACAATGTTTTGTGTGTAGAATTTTTCCGTGGGTTCTGTACTATGTTGTTTGCCCGAACATCTTCTGTGTGTTGTCTGGTTTTGGGCGCGCTGTTATATTTGTAGCAGTAGAGCACGTACCTGTGCAAGCCACCCCTCCCGCGCCATAATTTTTTCAGAAGGGAAACATTTGATCACACTAAGGTTATGTATTTCAATCCTCTAGTCACATGTAGAATCTCGTAGACTGCTGCACCTAACATACCGTACTGTCTTGTGTGCCATTTGTATCTACAAACCACATCATTGTCTGTACTGTGTGTGTCAAAGTTGTTCCCAATATGCATTTAAAAGTTGTTCCCAACATGCATTTCGTAAGTCATGTGATATGCATTCATGGCCTGGTACAAAAACTTTGGTAGTCATTACCAAATGAGACTGTTTGTGCCCTGGAATTGCACCAAAAATACCCTCATCATGTTTGCCATTTTGAGAGTCAAACCACAACATTTTGGGCATTCTGAGTGGCAAAGTTGTTCCCAATATGCATTTGATGAGTCATGATAAATGTATTCATAGTTTTGACCGGATACTTTTGGAGTCATTACCCAATCAGTTAGTTTGTGCCCTAGAATTGCACCAAAAATACCCTCATGTTTGCCATTTCGAGAGTCAAACCACAACATTTACAGCATTCTGTGTGACAAAGTTGTTCCCAATATGTATTTGATGAGTCATGAGGAATGTATTCATTGCTTGGACCAGATACTTTTTGAGTCATTACCCAATAAGTTAGTTTGTGCCCTGGAATTGCACCAAAAATACCCTCATGTTTGTCAGTTGGAGAGTGAAACCTTAAGATTTTGGGCATTCTATGTGTCATAGTTGTTTCCAATATGCATTGGATGAGTCATGATGAATGCATTCATGGCTTGGACCCGATACTATTTGAGTCATTACCCAATCAGTTAGTTTTTGCCCTAGAATTGCACCAAAAATACCCCCATGTTTGCCATTTGTAGAGTCAAACCTTAAGATTTTGGTCATTCTATGTGCCACAGTTGTTCCCAATATGCATTGGATGAGTCATGATGAATGTATTCATGGCTTGGACCAGATACTTTTTGAGTCATTACCGAATAAGTTAGTTTGTGCCCTGGAATTGCACCAAAAATACACCCATGTTTGCCATTTGGAGAGTCAAACCACAACATTTACAGCATTCTGTGTGACAAAGTTGTTCCCAATATGTATTTGATGAGTCATGAGGAATGTATTCATTGCTTGGACCGGATACTTTTTGAGTCATTACCCAATAAGTTAGTTTGTGCCCTGCAATTGCACCAAAAATACCCTCATGTTTGTCAGTTGGAGAGTCAAACCTTAAGATTTTGGGCATTCTATGTGACAAAGTTGTTCGCACTATGCATTTGATGAGTCATGATGAATGTATTCATGGCTTGGACCCGATACTTTTTGAGTCATTACCCAATAAGAAGTTAGTTTGTGCCCTGGAATTGCACCAAAAATACCCACATGTTTGCCATTTGGAGACTCAAACCTTAAGATTTTGGGCATTCTATGTGACAAAGTTGTTTCCAATATGCATTGGAAGAGTCATGATGAATATATTCATGGCTTGGACCAGATACTTTTTGAGTCATTACCGAATAAGTTAGTTTGTGCCCTGGAATTGCACCAAAAATACCCCCGTGTTTGCCATTTGTAGAGTCAAACCACAACATTTTGGGCATTCTATGTAACAAAGTTGTTTCCAATATGCATTGGATGAGTCATGATGAATGTATTCATGGCTTGGACCCGATACTTTTTGAGTCATTACCCAATAAGTTAGTTTGTGCCCTGGAATTGCACCAAAAATACCCCCATGATTGCCATTTGGAGAGTCAAACCACAACATTTTGGGCATTCTGTGTGACAAAGTTGTTCTCAATATGCATTTGATGAGTCATGATGAATGTATTCATGGCTTGGACCAGATACTTTTTGAGTCATTACCCAATAAGTTAGTTTGTGCCCTGGAATTGCACCAAAAATACCCTTATTTTTGCCATTTGGAGAGTCAAACCACAACATTGTGGGCATTCTGTGTGACAAAGTTGTTCCCATTATGCATTTGATGAGTCATGATGAATGTATTCATGGCTTGGACCAGATACTTTTTGAGTCATTACCCAATAACTTAGTTTGTGCCCTAGAATTGCACCAAAAATACCCCCATGATTGCCATTTGTAGAGTCAAACGTTAAGATTTAGGGCATTGTATGTGACAAAGTAGTTCCCAATATGCATTTGATGAGTCATGATGAATGTATTCATTGCTTGGACCAGATACTTTTTGAGTCCTTACCCAATAAGTTAGTTTGTGCCCTGTAATTGCACCAAAAATACCCCCATGTTTAGCCATTTGTAGAGTCCAACCAAAACATTTAGGGCATTGTATGTGACAAAGTAGTTCCCAATATGCATTTGATGAGTCATGATGAATGTATTCATTGCTTGGACCAGATACTTTTTGAGTCATTACCCAATAAGTTAGTTTGTGCCCTGGAATTGCACCAAAAATACCCCCATGTTTGCCATTTGTAGAGTCAATATGTAACCAAGTGGTTTCCAATATGCATTTGATGAGTCATGATGAATGTATTCATTGCTTGGACCAGATACTTTTTGAGTCATTACCCAATAAGTTAGTTTGTGCCCTGTAATTGCACCAAAAATACCCCCATGTTTGCCATTTGTAGAGTCAAACCACAACATTTAGGGCATTCTGTGTGACAAAGTTGTTCCCAATATGCATTTGATGAGTCATGATGAATGTATTCGTGGCTTGGACCAGATACTTTTTGAGTCCTTATCCAATAACTTAGTTTGTGCCCTGGAATTGCACCAAAAATACCCCCATGTTTGCCATTTGTAGAGTCAAACCTTAAGATTTTGGGCATTGTATGTGAAAAAGTTGTTTCCAATCTGCATTTGATGAGTCGTGATGAATGTATTCATGTCTTTGACCAGATACTTTTTGAGTCCTTACCCAATAAGTTAGTTTGTGCCCTGTAATTGCACCAAAAATACCCCCATGTTTGCCATTTGTAGAGTCAAACCACAACATTTTGGGCATTATATGTGACAAAGTTGTTTCCAATATGCATTTGATGAGTCATGATGAATGTATTCATGGCTTGGACCAGATACTTTTTTAGTCATTACCCAATAAGTTAGTTTGTGCCCCGGAATTGCACCAAAAATACCCCCATGATTGCCATTTGTAGAGTCCAACCTTAAGATTTTGGGCATTCTGTGTGACAAAGTTGTTCCCAATATGCATTTGATGAGTCATGATGAATGTATTCATGGCTTGGACCAGATACTTTTTGAGTCATTACCCAATAACTTAGTTTGTGCTGCCCTGGAATTGCACCAAAAATAGCCCCATGTTTTCCATTTGTTTAGTCCAACCAAAACATTTAGGGCATTGTATGTGACAAAGTTGTTCCCAATATGCATTTGATGAGTCATGATGAATGTATTCATGGCTTGGACCAGATACTTTTTGAGTCATTACCCAATAAGTTAGTTTGTGCCCTGGAATTGCACCAAAAATACCCTTATTTTTGCCATTTGGAGAGTCAAACCACAACATTGTGGGCATTCTGTGTGACAAAGTTGCTATCACGCGCTACGTTTGTGATAGCTTCAGTAGCTAACCTACTTGTAGTACTGGATGTGAAATGCTTGTAGTTCATTGGTGGGTTGGTGGGTTAAGCAGTGCTAGAGGTTTGCTTTGCCCACACACACCGGCGTACAGTCGGGCTTAACAGCTTGGGCGGTTAAGCCTCTGGCTGTTAAGCCTTTTCTGCGGGCGGGCGTGGCGGGCTATTTAATTCTACTACTAATCGGTTTAGGAGCAAAAGAGTGAGCTGTGGGCTTGTATTCTGCTAGGGGAATCCTCTACAGGCTTGTTAGCATTTAGCCTGTATTTGCAGAGATTTGCTTGCAGATTCGATGCTTGCAGAATTCGATGCTTGCAGAATTCGCTTGCAGAATTCGTGTAAGAGTTGTACTGTACCTACAGGGAACGTTCCGGGAATATGGTACGCACCAATATTGCTTGCTGATACAGTGAGATCTTTCGCGAAGTACGTGTGCTTGTATACTCAAGGTGGTTCCCCGGCCGGTCTGTACTTCACTACCATTCCCCTCATCCGGTTTGCTACATCAACTATCACGCGCTACGTTTGTGATAGCTTCAGTAGCTAACCTACTTGTAGTACTGGATGTGAAATGCTTGTAGTTCATTGGTGGGTTGGTGGGTTAAGCAGTGCTAGAGGTTTGCTTTGCCCACACACACCGGCGTACAGTCGGGCTTAACAGCTTGGGCGGTTAAGCCTCTGGCTGTTAAGCCTTTTCTGCCATTTGGCCAGAAGGCACCGGGTGGGAACGGCGTGGAGAGCGTGCGCGCGCGGGAGCTTGGAGCAGAGTGAGGGCGGGAAGAGGCGCCAGGGTGCCTCAAAGAGAGCTGCCAGCAGGAGTGGGGTCCGCAGCCGGAACCCATTCCTCGGGCAGGAAGGAGTATGTTCCATTGTTGAACATGACAGAGGCAAGATTCTTGAAGATGGGGAGGGATTGCTGATGTAAGTAGCGCATCATGCAGTCACTGTGCCATCTGGCAAGGAGCTTGATGACATTAGAGTCGCATTTGCCCTGGAGCAGGGCCATAGCCCCTCCCGCGCGAAGGGAGCGAGCAGAGATGGCTGCAGGGGCAATGCCAGTGGTAGGGTAGATGGTCTGGGCATAGACTCTCATGGAGGAAGTGACAGTGGCTGCGCGAACAAGGGTAAGGACCCCATTATCGAAGTAACTGGCAAGAGTGAGGGAGGGACCGAAGGGAGCGCTGGAAGAGCAACAGCTTCGGAGGTGAAGGACTTGGCGCGCACAGGCGGCAACGGGGCAGCATAGTGAGTCACCACTCCTGGCATGCGCCACTACTTCCCCTTTGTCGCCATTCTTCTGGGTGGTGAAGGTGAGCGTGACCGAGGTAGCAGCCTGGAGCTCATGCGCAGGGCCATCGTGGTGGACGATGCGGGAGTCAAGGTAGAAGGAGACGTCTTGTAGGTGGAAGGCTTGGTCATCCGTGGTAGTACCAGTGTACTCACCAGGTCGGAGACAGAAAAAGAAGGCGATGCAGATCATGTTTGCAATGGCCTGTCGGGTGGGGGAAGGGGACTCGTGGTATGCAAAGTGGAGGGCATGCATCACGAGGGTGATGGGGACCGGCTTGACCCGGGAGGGGGCTGGGTCCAACTTGGCATATGCCTTGAACTGGGCAGTTAGCCGGAAGTCAAGACTGCCTGTGGAGTCGGTTCGAGGGTCTTTGGACCCCAGGCGGGCGAGCGTCTGGCCCACTGACCGGATGGTGTCCGATACTGTGCGAGATCGGATGGGCTTGTGGCTACGTGAGAGGTTTCCATCATGGAGTCGTTTGGCAAAGACTTGGAGGATGGGGATTGGATCCTGAATGGACTGGAGGCGCGGGTCAAAGCCTTGAGACAAACAGAATTGAACCCATTGGTTCCAATGGGCATCCTTGCGCTTGGCATAGAGCTCAGTGACTGAGGCGCGCATGGTCTTCTGGACAGCGCTAAGGTCAGCGCGGAATGCATGGGCGGCCGAAGGTGGCATAAGGTCCAGGGCAAGTCCTGTGGGTAGGTCGTGTTAAAGTGATGGAGCAAGGCAGTGTCAGAGAGTTCAGATCGAGAGAGGAGGTCCGCCAGGTGGTTAGCGGGGCCCGGGATGTAATCCCTAAGGGGGACATATTGAAAGAGGCGCTGGTGCAGAGACTGGAGCCGGAGGAGGTAGGCTGCAGGGCCTGTGGTGGTAGTGGCGCCTTTGCGTTGCCAATAGACAGCGGCGGTGTTGTCATAGCAGTTGTGGGTGGTGCGGGCGTGGACACAAGCAGCCTGAGCCAGAACATCATTGTGGGCAATGGAACCGGCGAGCTCAAGGTCACTGTTGGTGATGGAGCCCTCAGGATTGTCGAAGGAGACGAGCTGGGCTGAGATCCACGGGGGGAACGCATGCCGCCACATGACGGGCTGCACGGCGCCCGTGGGAAGGGGGACAAAATGGACGCCCCCCATGCCCCAACCCGAAGCATCGCAGGCGCCCAAGGTGGCCGGGAAGGGGTCTGGCACGAGTTCGGCAATGGAGGTAGGCCGGGTGGAGAGATCATTGGCAAGCCATTGGAAGTCGCGAAGGAAGCTGTGGACGCGCTTGGTGAGCCGGAGGCGCTGCCTGCGTGGCTCCTGGTGGCGGAAGGCTTCTTGGAGAATGGAGAAGAGGCCAATGGAGCCTGGAATGGCCAGTGCCATTGACCGGAGCTCCCCCAGGAGTTGGTGCCATTGCTTGATGGGGACATGGCGCTGGGTGGGTGAGATGGAGCGGAGAATCTCCTGTAGGCGGGCCACCCGATGGGGAGGAAGGCTGATGGTTTTGTTGACGGAATCGATGAGCCAGCCGAGGATGACTTTCTTGGTGGTCCAAGTGGCGTCCCCTTGGAGCATTTTCTTGAGGGAAGCTGGTTCCTGCCGGAAGGGAGTGTCAGAGGCATCGAGGGGCCGGAAGACTGTGTCAAGGGATTGGAAGAGAACGCGCTTGATGGCGCGGCGTGTCCATTGGTTGCCCTGGGCAAGGCCACAGAAGTCATCCACATAGACATCCCAGTAGCGAACCGGCGACTTGCTGGGAGTGGTGCTACTAGGGGGGGTGAGGGGCGGCGTGGAGGCCGTAGGGGGAGACGGAGGCGGCGCCGTGGGGGGTGGAACGGGTGGCTCAATGGGAGGCGCGCAGGGGGTGGTTTCAGAGGGGAGATCCAACCGATGGGGGGTGAGCCGGGCCGCGGCAAGCCCGGCGGCAAGAGTGGCATTGGCCAAGTCCGCAACGGTTTCAGTGAAGGCACAGAAGTTGGGAGGACTGGATTTCCACCCCATAGGGTTGGTGAGTGGGATGCCAATGAGAGGAGCTTCCCCAGGGCGAGATGGGAACAGGACTCCTAGCTTCATGGTGTCGTCTGGGTGCAATCGGATGCGGTAGAAGCCATCGGCAAGGTCAATCTTCGACATATACACTGGACCAAATCTGGGGTTGGCGCGGTGCAGTTTGGTGAGGAGTCGCGGGAGGGTCCGGCCAAACTGCATGGCGTCCGCAGGGGCAAGAGGGACGGTGTCTTGGTTGACGTCCGAGTAGGTGTAATCGGATATCATGCGTGGGCGGCGGCCTCGTTGGGGGACTAAGCCAAGGGGGCTCAGTCGGAGTCCGGGGAGGTCCTGGATGAGGCTGGCGGGGAGAACAGTCCATTGTTGCTTGTCCATCATGTCGGCATACTCCTCGCGAAGGAAGTCAATGCCCTGGTGTGCGGATTGGTGCGGACCCCGGTGGAGGGCAGCTGCAATGCGAGGTGGATCCCACGAGGGTCCAGACATGAAGGCGGGGGTGCCGTCCTTGCCATAGCGGGCAAGGAGGCTCCCCGCGGGGTGGGGGATGGAGGCGACGTCAGGATGGATGTCACCCCGTCCTCGGATGGTCCGGATAAAGTCCGCCCAGCTGGTGCTGTTGTTGTAGACAGTGACAGCCCGGTTGATGTGCACATTGAGCCGGTCGACGGGGTAGAGGGAGGGAGTGATGGGGGGAACCGAGAGTGGGGCCGGGCGGAGGGTCTCTGACGTAGGCGTCAGCGGGGGGGGGGGCCTACGCAATGGGTTGGTGGGGTTGACGAGGAGCTCGGGCCTAGGCAACGGGGGGGCAGTGACGAGGAGCTCTGTCCTAGGCAATGGGTGGGTGGGAAGGACTAGGCGCTTGGGCCTAGGCAACTTGGCAGTGACGAGGAGCTCGGGCCTAGGCAAGGACAAGGTGGGCGGGGAGGAAGGGAGGGATGCCGAAGCCGTAGGAGGGACTAGGGAGGCGGGAGGAGATGGGGGGGAGGTCGTTGAACCTGTAGAACGTTTGGGAGGTACATACACGGCGAGAGGAGTACATGCGCGCGCGCGCGGGTTGTGCTTACCTAATTCCGGTGTGATTTGTAATGGCGGAGAGGGAGGCATAGGGAGTCGTCGGGAGGAAGGCAGAGCCCCCCTTGGTGAGTTAGAGGGCAGGGTCAACGCGCCAAAGGGGCGCTTGCCATTCGGTCAGACATTAAAAGCGGCTTGGCACCAAGCCCAGACTTGGTCCTGTTCACTGCTAGTGATGGCGCCATGGTCCTGGATGTTCCTGCAGTTGGTGAAGCAGGTTCCTCGAAGGTGATAGGAATGGCAGCGCTCGTTGCCATCTGGACGAGACAAGGGAGTGGTACCTTTTTCTTTCATGGTAGCCATGACTTCCCTCAGTCGGGCGCGTAGGACTTTGTTGGCTACCCCCGCCGTTTGTAGCCGGGGATCCAGGTTGGGGTTGGAGACGCGGGCACCGCCGGCGGAGCCTTGGTTGGGGCTGGGGGTAGTCTTGCCGGGCGTGGGGGTGCCTGGGATTGCAGCAGGGGCAGCCACGGCGGCTACGCGACGTAGGTGCCTCAGAGCCGGCACATTGGTGACATTGGGGAGCCAGTAGAGGTTCTGGGTGATACGGAAGGCTTGGAAGTCCTTCCCAAAGTCGGGGGAGGGGACAGTGAATGTTGATCCCCATTGTTCCTCAAGCCAACCCCGCACCCGGATTTGGAAGTAGTATACCACAATGGAGGGAGTGATGAGCTCCCCTAGTTCATCGGCAATTGCTCGGCGGAGGGGCATTTGCTGGAGCTTGAGCTTGGCGAGTCCATTCTGGTATCCCTGCACAACAGGGTGATGCATGCCTAGAATGGTGGCCAGGACGGCGAGATAGCTTTCCAGTTGGGTGGTAGCTTCCGTCCAGTCGATGGGTAGGTAGGCCTTGGTCTTCTGGAGTTCGAGGGAGTCCTTCAAGGTGAGGGAGTTGCCTTCGGTGGAGATCATGGTGTCGTAGGCCGCCACAGTGGCTGCAGCTTCCTGTTCCCGCTTCAAGGAGGCGGCGGATCCACCGGGGGGAGTGAAAGCTAAAGGGAGTATGCCGTCCGCCACGTCAAAGGGGTCAGTCCCATGAAAGTTGCCATCTTGGAACTTCTTGAGTGCCGCCGTGGTGACCAAGGGTGCCTGGATGAGGAACTCGGCGGCGCATGTGGCGACCTGGCTCTGGAAGATCATATGGGTCTTCTCGTGTTTGCCTTTCTGTGCCCAGGCTTGGTAGATGGGGGGTAGGTCGGCTTCCTCAAGCTTGCCACACAGCAGCAGCAAGCGCTGGGTGTACAAGGGGCCCCAGGTGTTCTTGACCGTGGCAGGGGGGCGACGTTGGTCTAGGCCCTCACTGAGCTTGAGCTGTTGGTTGGCGAGGGCGGTGAGGGTAGCTGCCAGCGTGGGATCTACCCCGGCTGGTTGGCCAGGTGCCGGCGGCTGCCCCGGATGGGAGGGTTTCCTCAATCCCGGGAGGTCCCGGTATAGTACCTGATTGCGCATGTACAAGGTTAGACCTGGCTCCCCTCGGAAGGGGGTGCCGGGTGTGGCAAAGTGGACACCTCCATCAGCAATGGCGGGGTCGGTACCAGCAGCTCGGAGGGTGTTCAGTAAGGGGGCGCAAGTGAGTGCCAGGTTGAGTGTGTCAAGGTAGGGGTAGATGATGTTCAAGGCGTGGATTGGACTAAGGCCCTTGCCTAGGAGTAAGGGCACCAATTGGAAGGGGATGAAGCAGGCCTTGAAGGGGGTGATGACTTCCATGTGAGGATCATCGCCTAGCACCATGGGGATCATGTGGGAATGGTGAGCATGCTTGATGACGTCGAGGTGGCGATCGAGGGACAGCACCAAGGTTTCGGGCGCCTGCTCGAGGAGGGCAGCATCCACTAGCACTAGCTCTCCTGCATCGCCTTCGATGTCATCCAGGTAACCAAAGGCCTTGCCCTTGTTGGTACTTGGCGCGGTTAAGGGCCCCGGGTACTTCCGAATGCCATGCACCAATCGGAGGCGCGCCTTTCCAAAGGTGTCGGTCAGGAATATTCCTAGGGCCCCCACAGGTTCTGGTTCGAAGAGGTCCAAGAGCCGGCCCAGGAGTACGGGGGTGGCTGTTTCCTCAGCAAAGTAGTCATAGATGGTTTGGTAGGCCAGGTCCCGGGCAGGTCCCATTCCAAGGGGACTGGGGGTGCTCTGGTAATACTCAGTGTAGGTCAGCATGTTGTGCTTGCGCTTGGGGATGGATGGAAGATTCGCGGACGCTTGGAGGTGCGGGCTATCGGATGTGCAGAGAGACGTTGGAGTCGCCGGTATCTAGATTCGGTGGTTCGGATGGAGGTGCGCGGAGGAGGTGCGAATCTGTGGAGACCAAAATCGAGTCGGCTGGACGCTTGGAGGTGCAGACTGTCGGAGAAGTGGGTATCTTAGGAGTCTGCTAATCGATCTGAATCAACTGGAGGAAGGTGGGAAGCGACTGGCTACTCGGGGCGGATTGTCGGAGTAGTTGGAGTAGTCGCTGATGGGTCACAAGGAATCCACTGGAGTTGCAGACCAGTAACCAATTTAATTCGCGATTCGCGGACGCTTCTTGGAGGTGCGGTGCTGCAGATTGGCGGAGTAGACCCTCCGGTGCTGCGGATTGGCGGAGTAGACCGTATCTTAGTAGCTCACTTGGAATCAACTGGAGGTGCGCTTGGTGGTGCGCGGAGGTGCTCGTTGGAGTCGCCGGTCTCTTTCACGCGTGTCGATTGAGTCGCTTCTCGTGTGGTGTCTATCACGGCCAGGCCTATGGTAACAACAAAAGGGAGCTGTTGAGGTGTGAGTGTGTTAGTAAGAGACTGACTGCTGTATGGGTACACTAGGCAATACTAGGGGACCAGGTACACTAGGCAAAGCTAGGGGACCAACAGATAGGCTTGTCGTACGGGTACAATAGGATAACTATTGGACCAGGACGCGTTACCTATTTAATTCTACTACTAATCGGTTTAGGAGCAAAAGAGTGAGCTGTGGGCTTGTATTCTGCTAGGGGAATCCTCTACAGGCTTGTTAGCGTTTAGCCTGTATTTGCAGAGATTTGCTTGCAGATTCGATGCTTGCAGAATTCGATGCTTGCAGAATTCGCTTGCAGAATTCGTGTAAGAGTTGTACTGTACCTACAGGGAACGTTCCGGGAATATGGTACGCACCAATATTGCTTGCTGATACAGTGAGATCTTTCGCGAAGTACGTGTGCTTGTATACTCAAGGTGGTTCCCCGGCCGGTCTGTACTTCACTACCATTCCCCTCATCCGGTTTGCTACATCAATTCCCATTATGCATTGGATGAGTCATGATGAATGTATTCATGGCTTGGACCAGATACTTTTTGAGTCATTACCCAATAAGTTAGTTTGTGCCCTGGAATAGCACCAAAAATACCCCCATGTTTGCCATTTGTAGAGTCAAACCACAACATTGTGGGCATTCTGTGTGACAAAGTTGTTTCCAATATGCATTTGATGAGTCATGATGAATGTATTCATTGCTTGGACCGGATACTTTTGTAGTCATTACTATCCAATAAGTTAGTTTGTGCCCGGTAATTGCACCAAAAATACCCTCATGTTTGCCATTTGGAGAGTCAAACCACATCATTTTGGGCATTCTGTGTGGCAAAGTTTTTCCCAATATGGTTAGGGTTACATCCGGTTCGCAAATTCAGTAATTATTTGTTCTTATATGTGGACTTCTCGCAAATTCTTTACCCCCCTGTACCATGTTGATACACTACTATTGTGAATCTTGTACAACAAACGTGTATTAATCATCTCGCGTCAAATCACACATCCTAACCCTAATCCACAACCCTAAACCATATCCCAAACCCTAAGGAATTCAATATCCCAAAATATCTAGTACTTAAAACACGTAGAAACGCACACGTGTAGAAACCTACGTGGATTGAGTAACGAAAATTATGAAGTACTAAAAACGTGTAGAAATCTACTCGCGTAGAAACCTACACGGATTCAATACCAAAAATTATGTAGTAAGAAGTAAACATCTTTTTGTGTAGAAACCTACGCGGATTCAGTACTGAGAATTTATCTAGTACTAAAAACGTGTAGGATTCATGTAGAACTCTACATGATGTACTAGATACATTGATCGAAAATCGTACGCGACGCGACGCGAAAAAAAAAAAAAAAATCTCTCTCACACAAACACACAGTAATGTTATTTTCTACCTCGCGACAAAAAAAATCACTTTTTCTACCTCGCAACAAAAAAAACAATCTACCTCGCAACAAAAAATAAATACACTTCATAATCTGCCTTCTTACATCTGACTTATTTGAGTAGAGTGTTGGTTCTTGCAATCAACACTCCGTCCGAGAACGTGGGATCCGACCCTCTTTGAGCACAACGATCCGTTCTCATTTATTTTAGTCCGAAATAACAGCCTTGTACTGGAAAAGAAGTAGTTAGCATTTGACGAGAAGGGGATTTGCTGGATAGATATTGTTTGGACTGCAGCCTTACATATACGTCTTGAAATCAATGAACTGGCTTTGTCCCTTGCAATTATATCAACAGGAACAAGGTACTGTTTTTCGTGACATGGAGTAAGAAGTATTCTACGGCAGCAACTACAATTTCATCGGGTCGATTGTCGGAACGACGGTAAGTGAACAACGTGAGATAAATCAACAATGCTCTGCTGTACCAACCAAATTACAGATGATGTATTTTCTAACTTTGGCTTTTGTTCTTACTGTTTCAGGGACGACAACGAGGCAATTTTCGAATCGATCGGACAAATCGAAGGAGGCGTCGGCATCGGCGTCAGCATCGAATTGATCGGACGCCAACAGCAATCGTCGGAACAGCAATCGCCGGCAACAGCAATCAATCCGCAAACAGCAATCGTCGCCAACAGCAACAGCAACAACAATCGTTGCCAACAGCAACAACAGGAACAGGAACAGGAACAGCACAGTCTTGGTTAGTGGCGTGTAGATTATATTTTTCTGTTGATATTATTTACTCTACTACATCTATGTAGAACATCAATAGATACTCACCCATTTTGTTCAATTATCATATCACATACGCAAATAGGATCGTCGTCAACGGCAACGCCGAAACCGGCAACAATCGACCCAACAGCCACAGGGAACAATCGGATTGAACCGCGAGAGCAACAACCGCAGCAACAGCGCCGGCAACAGCAACAACAACAACAACAGCAGCAGCAACAGCAATACCCCTTGGCAACAACGGCAACGAATCATTGGCATCAAAACGCTCCTCCACCGGCGCTCCACCCGAATTGCTCCTCCACGAGACGAATCCCCATTGTTGTCGGAGGAGGAGACGAATCACCGTTGTTGTTGTTGCTAGAGGAGGAGGAGACGGATCCCCGTTGTTGTTGTTGTTGTTGTTGTTGTTGTTGGAGGAGACGGATCCCCGTTGTTGTTGTTGTTGTTGTTGTTGGAGGAGGAGGAGGAGGAGGAGACGAATCCATGCTCTGTTGGATGATAGGAGCGGATTCGCTGCTGGATGGAGGAGACGAATCGCCGTTGTTGGAGGAGGAGACAAATCCCTGTTGTTGTTGTTGTTGGAGGAGGGGACCAATTGCCGTTGTTGTTGTTGTTGGAGGAGGAGGAGAAGAATCCCCGTTGTTGTTGTTGTTGTTCTTGTTGTTGTTCTTATTGGAGGAGGAGGAGACAAATCGCTGCTCGCTAGTCGCTCTCGCTAGTCGCTCTCGCTAGTCGCTCTCGCTAGTCGCTCTCGCTGCTGCTGCTGCTGCTGCTGCTTTCGCTAGTCGCTATTGCTCTTGCTAGTCGCTAGTTGCTAGTTGCTAGTTGCTGTTGCTGTTGCTGTTGCTCTCGCTAGTTGTTGGTCGTTGGTCGCTGGTCGCTGGTCGCTGTTGCTCTTGCTCTTGCTAGCCACTGTTGCTGTTGCCCTCGCTAGTTCTTGTTGCTGCTGTCGCCGTTATTTGGATTGCTTCCTTGAAATACAACCAAATTTGTCACTCTGCAATGTTGAGTCCGTTCCTTCTAATCCGCTCAATGGATCAATACGAAACTTGGCGGGCGTCTCCTCATAGATGTAATGAAGAGGCCCCTGAAATATCGATGCTGTTGGTGCCGTTGTTATAGAGATATCTGCTGTTGCCATTATTTGGGTTGCTTCCTTGAAATACAACCAAATTTGTCACTTTGCTATGTTGAGTCTGTTCCTTCTAATCCGCTCAATGGATCAATACGAAACTTGGCGGGCGTCTCCTCATAGATGTAATGAAGAGATCCCTGAAATATCGTTGCTGTTGGTGTCGTTGTTATAGAGATATCTGCTGTCGCCATTACTTGGGTTGCTTCCTTGAAATACAACCAAATTTGTCACTTTTCTATGTTGAGTCTGTTCCTTCTAATCCGCTCAATGGATCAATACGAAACTTGGCGGGCGTCTCCTCATAGATGTAATAAAGCGGACCCTGCAATATCGTTGCTGTTGGTGTCGTTGTTATAGAGATATCTGCTGTCGCCATTACTTGGGTCGCTTCCTTGAAATACAACCAAATTTGTCACTTTTCTATGTTGAGTCTGTTCCTTCTAATCCACTCAATGGATCAATACGAAACTTGGCGGGCGTCTCCTCATAGATGTAATGAAGAGATCCCTGCAATATCGTTGCTGTAGGTGCCGTTAGTGCAGAGATATCTGCTGTGACTGTTGTTTGGGTTGCTTCCTTGAAATGTAGCCAAATTTTGCCCCTCTGCTTCACCGGTTCGATTCTTCTGATCCGCTGGATCAATCAATTCGAAACTTGGGCAGCTTGTTCTTATATATGTAATAAAGCGGACCCTGCAATATCGTTGCTGTCGGTGTCGTTGATATGGAGATATCTGCTGTGACTGTTATTTGGGGTGTTTCTTTGAAATACAACCAAATTTTCCCAATCTGCTTCACCGGTTCGATTCTTCTATTCCTCTCAATCAATCGATCCGAAACTTGGAGTACGTCTCCTTCTCAATATAATGAAGAGGTCTGTGTAATATCGTTGGCAGCGGCGACCTCGGTATGGAGATATCTGCTGTCACCGTTATTTGGGTTGCTTCCTTGAAATACAACCAAATTTTCCCAATCTGCTTCACCGGTTTGATTCTTCTAATGTGCTGGATCAATCGATTTGAAACTTGCAGGCCTTGTCCTTCTCGATATAATGAAGGGATCCCTGCAATATCGTTGCCCGCGGTGACTTCAGCATGGAGATATTAATATTCACCGTTTTTTTCCTTTGTTTACCTTCAAAATGGACCTTGTGTGTCCAATGCTTTGCCGGTTAGATACTTCCAATCCACTCGATCAATCGATTCGAAACTTGCAGGCCTTGTTCTTCTCGGTATAATGAAGGGATCCCTGCAATATCGTTGCCCGCGGTGACTTCAGTATGGAGATATTAATATTCACCCTTTTTTCCTTTGCTTACCTTCAAAATGGACCTTGTGTGTCCAATGCTTTGCCGGTTAGATACTTCCAATCCACTCGATCAATCGATTCGAAACTTGCAGGCCTTGTTCTTCTCGGTATAATGAAGGGATCCCTGCAATATCGTTGCCCGCGGTGACTTCAGTATGGAGATATTAATATTCACCGTTTTTTTCCATTGTTTACCTTCAAAATGGACCTTGTGTGTCCAATGCTTTGCCGGTTAGATACTTCCAATCCACTCGATCAATCGATTCGAAACTTGCAGGCCTTGTTCTTCTCGATATAATGAAGGGATCCCTGCAATATCTTTGCCCGCGGTGACTTCAGTATGGAGATATTAATATTCACCGTTTTTTTCCATTGTTTACCTTCAAAATGGACCTTGTGTGTCCAATGCTTTGCCGGTTAGATACTTCCAATCCACTCGATCAATCGATTCGAAACTTGCAGGCCTTGTTCTTCTCGATATAATGAAGGGATCCCTGCAATATCTTTGCCCGCGGTGACTTCAGTATGGAGATATTAATATTCACCGTTTTTTTCCATTGTTTACCTTCAAAATGGACCTTGTGTGTCCAATGCTTTGCCGGTTAGATACTTCCAATCCACTCGATCAATCGATTCGAAACTTGCAGGCCTTGTTCTTCTCGGTATAATGAAGGGATCCCTGCAATATCGTTGCCCGCGGCGTCTTCAGTATGGAGATATCTGCTGTCCCTTGGGTTTGGAGGGGGTGTTTTCTGTGGAGGTGAAAATTCGGATTTGGAGTCCTCTGCTAGGCCCTCCTATTGCTTCTAATCAAACGCATACAGCAGATCCCTTTGAGACTTGCAGGCCTTCTTAGTATTGTTGTCCAGAATCGTTTGCCTATCCTACCAACTTTTTGGAGTTCTTGGTTTATGAGATACAAGGGGGACAGGTCCCTATCCATTGAAATGAAAATGGGATTTTTTGGAGTTGGATTTGAGTTGGAGTTGGAGTCGGGACGCCGGTTAAATGGTGGCAACATGTTGAGAAGATAAAAATAGTCATGATTCGTGCATAAGTTGTACACAAAATAGTGCTTGACACGAAAAGAATATGATATCCTTAACCCTAAAATAGCTATTTTGTTTGAGGAGTGACGAGATTTTGTCTCAAAAGTAAAGGTGTGCGACGCGCGAGGTATTTTAGTAGACACGCGACCTAAAAAGGTAGGAAATTTAAAAAATAGGGTCGAGAATTGTAAAAATAGCGCGCGATAGCCCGCGGGGGGTCGAGAAACAGTTCTCGGACGAACAGCTTCCGATTCAATCCGTTGCTCCCAATCCGTTGATTCCGATCCTTTGATTCCGATTCGTTGGTTCCAATCCGGTCCTATGAAAATAAGAAGAAAAGCCAAAGTTAGAAAATACATCATCTGTAATTTGGTTGCAATTTCATTCCTTGTTACCGATTGTATGTTTACCGTTTATTCGTACCGTCGTTCCGATCCAATTCGTTATTCGTTGTTGTTGTTCTTGCTGCTGCCGTAGAATACTTCTTACTCCATGTCACGAAAAACAGTACCTTGTTCCTGTTGATATAATTGCAAGGGACAAAGCCAGTTCATTGATTTCAAGACGTATATGTAAGGCTGCAGTCCAAACAATATCTATCCAGCAAATCCCCTTCTCGTCAAATGCTAACTACTTCTTTTCCAGTACAAGGCTGTTATTTCGGACTAAAATAAATGAGAACGGATCGTTGTGCTCAAAGAGGGTCGGATCCCACGTTCTCGGACGGAGTGTTGATTGCAAGAACCAACACTCTACTCAAATAAGTCGGATGTAAGAAGGCAGATTATGAAGTGTATTTATTTTTTGTTGCGAGGTAGATTGTTTTTTTTTGTTGCGAGGTAGAAAAAGTGATTTTTTTTGTCGCGAGGTAGAAAATAACATTACTGTGTGTCTGTGTGAGAGAGATTTTTTTTTTTTTTTTCGCGTACGATTTTCTTTTTCCTTGTAGATCATGTAGAATTCTACATGATTTGGTACAAGTGTAGTACTGTGCTGTATGTGATCCGTTTGAATTTTTTGAACGTTACGTTCGAACGTTATCCGTTTGAATTTTTTGAACGTTACGTTCGAACGTTCGAACGTTCGAATTCCACTAGCTGTATGTGATCCGTTTGAATTTTTTGAACGTTACGAACGTTATCCGTTTGAATTTTTTGAACGTTACGTTCGAACAATCGAACGTTCGAATTCCAAATGTGATCCGTTTGAATTTTTTGAACGAACGTTGGAATTTTCTTCTTAGTACTGAATCTACATGCTAGTACTGAATGTACGTGTTTTCCTACACATTTTTTCCACTACAATGCTGGTACATGGTACAGGGGGGTAAACAACTTGCGAGAAGTCCACATATACCGTACAAACAAATAATTACTGAATTTGCGAACAGGATGTAACCCTAACCATATTGGGAACAACTTTGCCACACAGAATGCCAAAAATGATGTGGTTTGACTCTCCAAAGGGCAAGCATGAGGGTATTTTTGGTGCAATTGCAGGGCACAAACTAACTTATTGGATAGTAATGACTCAAAAAGTATCCGGTCCAAGCAATGAATACATTCATCATGACTCATCAAATGCATATTGGGAATAACTTTGTCACACAAAATGCCCAAAATGTTGTGGTTTGAATATACAAATGGCAAACATGTGGGTATTTTTGGTGCAATTCCAGGGCACAAACTAACTTATTCCGTAATGACTCAAAAAGTATCGGGTCCAAGCCATGAATACATTCATCATGACTCATCCAATGCATATTCGAAACAACTTTGTCACATAGAATGCCCAAAATGTTGTGGTTTGACTCTCCAAATGGCAAACACGGGGGTATTTTGTGTGCAATTCCAGGGCACAAACTAACTTATTCGGTAATGACTCAAAAATTATCTGGTCCAAGCCATGAATACATTCATCATGACTCATCAAATGCATATTGAGAACAACTTTGTCACACAGAATGCCCAAAATGTTGTGGTTTGACTCTCCAAATGGCAATCATGGGGGTATTTTTGGTGCAATTCCAGGGCACAAACTAACTTATTGGGTAATGACTCAAAAAGTATCGGGTCCAAGCCATGAATACATTCATCATGACTCATCCAATGCATATTGGAAACAACTTTGTTACATAGAATGCCCAAAATGTTGTGGTTTGACTCTACAAATGGCAAACACGGGGGTATTTTTGGTGCAATTCCAGGGCACAAACTAACTTATTCGGTAATGACTCAAAAAGTATCGGGTCCAAGCCATGAATATATTCATCATGACTCTTCCAATGCATATTGGAAACAACTTTGTCACATAGAATGCCCAAAATCTTAAGGTTTGAGTCTCCAAATGGCAAACATGTGGGTATTTTTGGTGCAATTCCAGGGCACAAACTAACTTCTTATTGGGTAATGACTCAAAAAGTATCGGGTCCAAGCCATGAATACATTCATCATGACTCATCCAATGCATATTCGAAACAACTTTGTCACATAGAATGCCCAAAATGTTGTGGTTTGACTCTCCAAATGGCAAACACGGGGGTATTTTGTGTGCAATTCCAGGGCACAAACTAACTTATTCGGTAATGACTCAAAAATTATCTGGTCCAAGCCATGAATACATTCATCATGACTCATCAAATGCATATTGAGAACAACTTTGTCACACAGAATGCCCAAAATGTTGTGGTTTGACTCTCCAAATGGCAATCATGGGGGTATTTTTGGTGCAATTCCAGGGCACAAACTAACTTATTGGGTAATGACTCAAAAAGTATCGGGTCCAAGCCATGAATACATTCATCATGACTCATCCAATGCATATTGGAAACAACTTTGTTACATAGAATGCCCAAAATGTTGTGGTTTGACTCTACAAATGGCAAACACGGGGGTATTTTTGGTGCAATTCCAGGGCACAAACTAACTTATTCCGTAATGACTCAAAAAGTATCTGGTCCAAGCCATGAATATATTCATCATGACTCTTCCAATGCATATTGGAAACAACTTTGTCACATAGAATGCCCAAAATCTTAAGGTTTGAGTCTCCAAATGGCAAACATGTGGGTATTTTTGGTGCAATTCCAGGGCACAAACTAACTTATTGGGTAATGACTCAAAAAGTATCTGGTCCAAGCCATGAATACATTCATCATGACTCATCAAATGCATATTGAGAAGAACTTTGTCACACAGAATGCCCAAAATGTTGTGGTTTGACTCTCCAAATGGCAATCATGGGGGTATTTTTGGTGCAATTCCAGGGCACAAACTAACTTATTCCGTAATGACTCAAAAAGTATCTGGTCCAAGCCATGAATATATTCATCATGACTCTTCCAATGCATATTGGAAACAACTTTGTCACATAGAATGCCCAAAATCTTAAGGTTTGAGTCTCCAAATGGCAAACATGTGGGTATTTTTGGTGCAATTCCAGGGCACAAACTAACTTATTCCGTAATGACTCAAAAAGTATCGGGTCCAAGCCATGAATACATTCATCATGACTCATCCAATGCATATTCGAAACAACTTTGTCACATAGAATGCCCAAAATGTTGTGGTTTGACTCTCCAAATGGCAAACACGGGGGTATTTTGTGTGCAATTCCAGGGCACAAACTAACTTATTCGGTAATGACTCAAAAATTATCTGGTCCAAGCCATGAATACATTCATCATGACTCATCAAATGCATATTGAGAACAACTTTGTCACACAGAATGCCCAAAATGTTGTGGTTTGACTCTCCAAATGGCAATCATGGGGGTATTTTTGGTGCAATTCCAGGGCACAAACTAACTTATTGGGTAATGACTCAAAAAGTATCGGGTCCAAGCAATGAATACATTCATCATGACTCATCAAATGCATATTGGGAATAACTTTGTCACACAAAATGCCCAAAATGTTGTGGTTTGAATATACAAATGGCAAACATGTGGGTATTTTTGGTGCAATTCCAGGGCACAAACTAACTTATTCGGTAATGACTCAAAAAGTATCTGGTCCAAGCCATGAATATATTCATCATGACTCTTCCAATGCATATTGGAAACAACTTTGTCACATAGAATGCCCAAAATCTTAAGGTTTGAGTCTCCAAATGGCAAACATGAGGGTATTTTTGGTGCAATTCCAGGGCACAAACTAACTTCTTATTGGGTAATGACTCAAAAAGTATCGGGTCCAAGCCATGAATACATTCATCATGACTCATCCAATGCATATTCGAAACAACTTTGTCACATAGAATGCCCAAAATGTTGTGGTTTGACTCTCCAAATGGCAAACACGGGGGTATTTTGTGTGCAATTCCAGGGCACAAACTAACTTATTCGGTAATGACTCAAAAATTATCTGGTCCAAGCCATGAATACATTCATCATGACTCATCAAATGCATATTGAGAACAACTTTGTCACACAGAATGCCCAAAATGTTGTGGTTTGACTCTCCAAATGGCAATCATGGGGGTATTTTTGGTGCAATTCCAGGGCACAAACTAACTTATTGGGTAATGACTCAAAAAGTATCGGGTCCAAGCCATGAATACATTCATCATGACTCATCCAATGCATATTGGAAACAACTTTGTTACATAGAATGCCCAAAATGTTGTGGTTTGACTCTACAAATGGCAAACACGGGGGTATTTTTGGTGCAATTCCAGGGCACAAACTAACTTATTCCGTAATGACTCAAAAAGTATCTGGTCCAAGCCATGAATATATTCATCATGACTCTTCCAATGCATATTGGAAACAACTTTGTCACATAGAATGCCCAAAATCTTAAGGTTTGAGTCTCCAAATGGCAAACATGTGGGTATTTTTGGTGCAATTCCAGGGCACAAACTAACTTCTTATTGGGTAATGACTCAAAAAGTATCGGGTCCAAGCCATGAATACATTCATCATGACTCATCAAATGCATAGTGCGAACAACTTTGTCACATAGAATGCCCAAAATCTTAAGGTTTGACTCTCCAACTGACAAACATGAGGGTATTTTTGGTGCAATTGCAGGGCACAAACTAACTTATTGGGTAATGACTCAAAAAGTATCCGGTCCAAGCAATGAATACATTCCTCATGACTCATCAAATACATATTGGGAACAACTTTGTCACACAGAATGCTGTAAATGTTGTGGTTTGACTCTCCAAATGGCAAACATGGGTGTATTTTTGGTGCAATTCCAGGGCACAAACTAACTTATTCGGTAATGACTCAAAAAGTATCTGGTCCAAGCCATGAATACATTCATCATGACTCATCCAATGCATATTGGAAACAACTGTGGCACATAGAATGACCAAAATCTTAAGGTTTGACTCTACAAATGGCAAACATGGGGGTATTTTTGGTGCAATTCTAGGGCAAAAACTAACTGATTGGGTAATGACTCAAATAGTATCGGGTCCAAGCCATGAATGCATTCATCATGACTCATCCAATGCATATTGGAAACAACTATGACACATAGAATGCCCAAAATCTTAAGGTTTCACTCTCCAACTGACAAACATGAGGGTATTTTTGGTTCAATTCCAGGGCACAAACTAACTTATTGGGTAATGACTCAAAAAGTATCTGGTCCAAGCAATGAATACATTCCTCATGACTCATCAAATACATATTGGGAACAACTTTGTCACACAGAATGCTGTAAATGTTGTGGTTTGACTCTCGAAATGGCAAACATGAGGGTATTTTTGGTGCAATTCTAGGGCACAAACTAACTGATTGGGTAATGACTCCAAAAGTATCCGGTCAAAACTATGAATACATTTATCATGACTCATCAAATGCATATTGGGAATTGATGTAGCAAACCGGATGAGGGGAATGGTAGTGAAGTACAGACCGGCCGGGGAACCACCTTGAGTATACAGCGCACGTACTTCGAGAAAGATCTCACTGTATCAGCAATCAGCAATATTGGTGCGTACCATATCCACGGAACGTTCCCTGTAGGTACAGTACAAATCTTACCGGGAATTCTGTAAGCATCGAATTCTGCAAGCGAATTCTGCAAGCAAAATCTGCAAGCAAAATCTCTACAAATTACAGGCTAGCGCTAACAAGCGTGTAGAGGATTCCCCTAGCAGAATACAAGCCCACAGCTCACTCTTTTGCTCCTAAACCGATTAGTAGTAGAATTAAATAGGTAACGCGTCCTGGTCCAATAGTTATCCTATTGTACCCGTACGACAAGCCTATCTGTTGGTCCCCTAGCCTTGCCTAGTGTACCTGTTCTGGTCCCCTAGTATTGCCTAGTGTACCCATACAGCCGTCAGTCTCTTACTAACGCACTCACACCTCCACGGCTCCCCCTTGTCATTCAGTAGGCCCGGCCTTGATAGATACAGTACAAGAAGCGAATCGATTGACTCGCGCTCGAAAACGACCGGCGACTCCGATCTCTGCACCTCCTCGCACCTCCATACCTCACCTAGTGTCTGCTAGGCCCGGCCTGGATAGATACAGCACAAGAAGCGAATCGATCGATACTCTACGACAATCCCACCGACTCCGATAGTCCGCACCTCCAAGCGTCCGTGAATTGATTTGGTTACGGGCCGGCACCTCCAACTGATTCCTTGCATCCAGTGAGCTAGCAAGATACGGGCTATTCCTCGCACCTCCAGTTGATTCCGAGTGAGCTACCAAGATACGGTCTACTCCGCGCACCACCCAGCGCACCTCCAGTTGATTCCAAGTGAGCTACCAAGATACGGTCTACTCCGCCAATCCGCAGCACCGCACCTCCAAGCGTCCGCGAATCAAATTGGTTACCGGTCTGCACCGCCAGTTGATTCCTTGTAACACATCAACGACTACTCCAACTCCAGCTCCCCTCCTAGGTTGCACCTCCAGTTGATTCCAATCGAGTCACGACCTCCAAGGCGTCACCACCAGTCGATCAACGCCAACTCCGACTATTCCGCACCTCCCGACCGGCGATAGATACAGCACGCCCGCGAATAGATTGGTCACCGGTTGCACCTCCAGACGAGCAACACACCGGCGACTCCAACGCCTCTCTGCACAAGCGCAGGCACAACATGCTGACCTACACTGAGTATTACCAGAGCACCCCCAGTCCCCTTGGAGTGGGACCTGCTCGGGACCTGGCCTACCAAACCATCTATGACTACTTCGCTGAGGAAACAGCCACCCCCATTCTCCTGAGCCGGCTCTTGGACCTCTTCGAACCAGAACCTGTGGGGGCTCTAGGAATATTCCTGACCGACACCTTTGGAAAGGCGCGCCTCCGATTGGTGCATGGCCTTCGGAAGTACCCGGGGCCCTTGACCGCGCCAAGTACCAACAAGGGCAAGGCCTTTGGTTACCTGGACGACATCGAAGGCGATGCAGGAGAGCTAGTGCTAGTGGATGCTGCCCTCCTCGAGCAGGCGCCCGAGACCTTGGTGCTGTCCCTCGATCGCCACCTTGACGTCATCAAGCATGCTCACCATTCCCACATGATCCCCATGGTGCTAGGCGATGATCCTCACATGGAAGTCATCACCCCCTTCAAGGCCTGCTTCATCCCCTTCCAATTGGTGCCCTTACTCCTAGGCAAGGGCCTTAGTCCAATCCACGCCTTGAACATCATCTACCCCTACCTTGACACACTCAACCTGGCACTCACTTGCGCCCCCCTACTGAATACCCTCCGAGCTGCTGGTACCGACCCCACCATTGCTGATGGAGGTGTCCACTTTGCCACACCCGGCACCCCCTTCCGAGGGGAGCCAGGTCTAACCTTGTACATGCGCAATCAGGTACTATACCGGGACCTCCCGGGATTGAGGAAACCCTCCCATCCGGGGCAGCCGCTGGCACCCGGCCAACCAGCCGGGGTAGATCCCACGCTGGCAGCTACCCTCACCGCCCTCGCCAACCAACAGCTCAAGCTCAGTGAGGGCCTAGACCAACGTCGCCCCCCTGCCACGGTCAAGAACACCTGGGGCCCCTTGTACACCCAGCGCTTGCTGCTGCTGTGTGGCAAGCTTGAGGAAGCCGACCTACCCCCCATATACCAAGCCTGGGCACAGAAAGGCAAACACGAGAAGACCCATATGATCTTCCAGAGCCAGGTAGCCACATGCGCCGCCGAGTTCCTCATCCAGGCACCCTTGGTCACCACGGCGGCACTCAAGAAGTTCCAAGATGGCAACTTTCATGGGACTGACCCCTTTGACGTGGCGGACGGCATACTCCCTTTAGCTTTCACTCCCCCCGGTGGATCCGCCGCCTCCTTGAAGCGGGAACAGGAAGCTGCAGCCACTGTGGCGGCCTACGACACCATGATCTCCACCGAAGGCAACTCCCTCACCTTGAAGGACTCCCTCGAACTCCAGAAGACCAAGGCCTACCTACCCATCGACTGGACGGAAGCTACCACCCAACTGGAAAGCTATCTCGCCGTCCTGGCCACCATTCTAGGCATGCATCACCCTGTCGTGCAGGGCTACCAGAATGGACTCGCCAAGCTCAAGCTCCAGCAAATGCCCCTCCGCCGAGCAATTGCCGATGAACTAGGGGAGCTCATCACTCCCTCTATTGTGGTATACTACTTCCAAATCCGGGTGCGGGGTTGGCTTGAGGAACAATGGGGATCAACATTCACTGTCCCCTCCCCCGACTTTGGGAAGGACTTCCAAGCCTTCCGTATCACCCAGAACCTCTACTGGCTCCCCAATGTCACCAATGTGCCGGCTCTGAGGCACCTACGTCGCGTAGCCGCCGTGGCTGCCCCTGCTGCAATCCCAGGCACCCCCACGCCCGGCAAGACTACCCCCAGCCCCACCCAAGGCTCCACCGGCGGTGCCCGCGTCTCCAACCCCAACCTGGATCCCCGGCTACAAACGGCGGGGGTAGCCAACAAAGTCCTACGCGCCCGACTGAGGGAAGTCATGGCTACCATGAAAGAAAAAGGTACCACTCCCTTGTCTCGTCCAGATGGCAACGAGCGCTGCCATTCCTATCACCTTCGAGGAACCTGCTTCACCAACTGCAGGAACATCCAGGACCATGGCGCCATCACTAGCAGTGAACAGGACCAAGTCTGGGCTTGGTGCCAAGCCGCTTTTAATGTCTGACCGAATGGCAAGCGCCCCTTTGGCGCGTTGACCCTGCCCTCTAACTCACCAAGGGGGGCTCTGCCTTCCTCCCGACGACTCCCTATGCCTCCCTCTCCGCCATTACAAATCACACCAGAATTAGGTAAGCACAACCCGCGCGCGCGCGCATGTACTCCTCTCGCCGTGTATGTGCCTCCCAAACGTTCTACAGGTTCAACGACCTCCCCCCCATCTCCTCCCGCATCCCTAGTCCCTCCTACGGCTTCGGCATCCCTCCCTTCCTCCCCGCCCACCTTGTCCTTGCCTAGGCCCGAGCTCCTCGTCACTGCCAAGTTGCCTAGGCCCAAGCGCCTAGTCCTTCCCACCCACCCATTGCCTAGGACAGAGCTCCTCGTCACTGCCCCCCCGTTGCCTAGGCCCGAGCTCCTCGTCAACCCCACCAACCCATTGCTTAGGCCCCCCCCCCCCCGCCGACGCCTACGTCAGAGACCCTCCGCCCGGCCCCACTCTCGGTTCCCCCCATCACTCCCTCCCTCTACCCCGTCGACCGGCTCAATGTGCACATCAACCGGGCTGTCACTGTCTACAACAACAGCACCAGCTGGGCGGACTTTATCCGGACCATCCGAGGACGGGGTGACATCCATCCTGACGTCGCCTCCATCCCCCACCCCGCGGGGAGCCTCCTTGCCCGCTATGGCAAGGACGGCACCCCCGCCTTGATGTCTGGACCCTCGTGGGATCCACCTCGCATTGCAGCTGCCCTCCACCGGGGTCCGCACCAATCCTCACACCAGGGCATTGACTTCCTTCGCGAGGAGTATGCCGACATGATGGACAAGCAACAATGGACTGTTCTCCCCGCCAGCCTCATCCAGGACCTCCCCGGACTCCGACTGAGCCCCCTTGGCTTAGTCCCCCAACGAGGCCGCCGCCCACGCATGATATCCGATTACACCTACTCGGACGTCAACCAAGACACCGTCCCTCTTGCCCCTGCGGACGCCATGCAGTTTGGCCGGACCCTCCCGCGACTCCTCACCAAACTGCACCGCGCCAACCACAGATTTGGTCCAGTGTATATGTCGAAGATTGACCTTGCCGATGGCTTCTACCGCATCCGATTGCACCCAGAAGACACCATGAAGCTCGGCGTCCTGTTCCCATCTCGCCCTGGGGAAGCTCCACTCATTGGCATCCCACTCACCAACCCTATGGGGTGGAAATCCAGTCCTCCCAACTTCTGTGCCTTCACTGAAACCGTTGCGGACTTGGCCAATGCCACTCTTGCCACCGGGCTTGCCGCGGCCCGGCTCACCCCCCATCGGTTGGATCTCCCCTCTGAAACCACCCCCTGCGCGCCTCCCATTGAGCCACCCGCTCCACCCCCCACGGCGCCGCCTCCGTCTCCCCCTACGGCCTCCACGCCGCCCCTCACCCCCCCTAGTAGCACCACTCCCAGCAAGTCGCCGGTTCGCTACTGGGATGTCTATGTGGATGACTTCTGTGGCCTTGCCCAGGGCAACCAATGGACACGCCGCGCCATCAAGCGCGTTCTCTTCCAATCCCTTGACACAGTCTTCCGGCCCCTCGATGCCTCTGACACTCCCTTCCGGCAGGAACCAGCTTCCCTCAAGAAAATGCTCCAAGGGGACGCCACTTGGACCACCAAGAAAGTCATCCTCGGCTGGCTCATCGATTCCGTCAACAAAACCATCAGCCTTCCTCCCCATCGGGTGGCCCGCCTACAGGAGATTCTCCGCTCCATCTCACCCACCCAGCGCCATGTCCCCATCAAGCAATGGCACCAACTCCTGGGGGAGCTCCGGTCAATGGCACTGGCCATTCCAGGCTCCATTGGCCTCTTCTCCATTCTCCAAGAAGCCTTCCGCCACCAGGAGCCACGCAGGCAGCGCCTCCGGCTCACCAAGCGCGTCCACAGCTTCCTTCGCGACTTCCAATGGCTTGCCAATGATCTCTCCACCCGGCCTACCTCCATTGCCGAACTCGTGCCGGACCCCTTCCCGGCCACCTTGGGCGCCTGCGATGCTTCGGGTCTGGGCATGGGGGGCGTCCATTTTGTCCCCCTTCCCACGGGCGCCGTGCAGCCCGTCATGTGGCGGCATGCGTTCCCCCCGTGGATCTCGGCCCAGCTCGTCTCCTTCGACAATCCTGAGGGCTCCATCACCAACAGTGACCTTGAGCTCGCCGGTTCCATTGCCCACAATGATGTTCTGGCTCAGGCTGCTTGTGTCCACGCCCGCACCACCCACAACTGCTATGACAACACCGCCGCTGTCTATTGGCAACGCAAAGGCGCCACTACCACCACAGGCCCTGCAGCCTACCTCCTCCGGCTCCAGTCTCTGCACCAGCGCCTCTTTCAATATGTCCCCCTTAGGGATTACATCCCGGGCCCCGCTAACCACCTGGCGGACCTCCTCTCTCGATCTGAACTCTCTGACACTGCCTTGCTCCATCACTTTAACACGACCTACCCACAGGACTTGCCCTGGACCTTATGCCACCTTCGGCCGCCCATGCATTCCGCGCTGACCTTAGCGCTGTCCAGAAGACCATGCGCGCCTCAGTCACTGAGCTCTATGCCAAGCGCAAGGATGCCCATTGGAACCAATGGGTTCAATTCTGTTTGTCTCAAGGCTTTGACCCGCGCCTCCAGTCCATTCAGGATCCAATCCCCATCCTCCAAGTCTTTGCCAAACGACTCCATGATGGCAACCTCTCACGTAGCCACAAGCCCATCCGATCTCGCACAGTATCGGACACCATCCGGTCAGTGGGCCAGACGCTCGCCCGCCTGGGGTCCAAAGACCCTCGAACCGACTCCACAGGCAGTCTTGACTTCCGGCTAACTGCCCAGTTCAAGGCATATGCCAAGTTGGACCCAGCCCCCTCCCGGGTCAAGCCGGTCCCCATCACCCTCGTGATGCATGCCCTCCACTTTGCATACCACGAGTCCCCTTCCCCCACCCGACAGGCCATTGCAAACATGATCTGCATCGCCTTCTTTTTCTGTCTCCGACCTGGTGAGTACACTGGTACTACCACGGATGACCAAGCCTTCCACCTACAAGACGTCTCCTTCTACCTTGACTCCCGCATCGTCCACCACGATGGCCCTGCGCATGAGCTCCAGGCTGCTACCTCGGTCACGCTCACCTTCACCACCCAGAAGAATGGCGACAAAGGGGAAGTAGTGGCGCATGCCAGGAGTGGTGACTCACTATGCTGCCCCGTTGCCGCCTGTGCGCGCCAAGTCCTTCACCTCCGAAGCTGTTGCTCTTCCAGCGCTCCCTTCGGTCCCTCCCTCACGCTTGCCAGTTACTTCGACAATGGGGTCCTTACCCTTGTTCGCGCAGCCACTGTCACTTCCTCCCTGAGAGTCTATGCCCAGACCCTCTACCCTACCACGGGCATTGCCCCTGCAGCCATCTCTGCTCGCTCCCTTCGCGCGGGAGGGGCTATGGCCCTGCTCCAGGGCAAATGCGACTCTAATGTCATCAAGCTCCTTGCCAGATGGCACAGTGACTGCATGATGCGCTACTTACATCAGCAATCCCTCCCCATCTTCAAGAATCTTGCCTCTGTCATGTTCAACAATGGAACATACTCCTTCCTGCCCGAGGAATGGGTTCCGGCTGCGGACCCCACTCCTGCTGGCAGCTCTCTTTGAGGCACCCTGGCGCCTCTCGCCTTTCCCTCCCTCACTCTGCTCCAAGCTCACGCGCGCGCTCACGCTCTCCACGCCGTTCCCACCCGGTGCCTTCTGGCCAAATGGCAGAAAAGGCTTAACAGCCAGAGGCTTAACCGCCCACGCTGTTAAGCCCGACTGTACGCCGGTGTGTGTGGGCAAAGCAAACTAGCCCTGCTTAACCCACCAACCCACCAATGAACTACAAACATGTCACATCCATTACTACAAGTAGGTTAGCTACTGAAGCTATCACAAACGTAGCGCGTGATAGCAACTTTGCCACTCAGAATGCCCAAAATGTTGTGGTTTGACTCTCAAAATGGCAAACATGATGAGGGTATTTTTGGTGCAATTCCAGGGCACAAACAGTCTCATTTGGTAATGACTACCAAAGTTTTTGTACCAGGCCATGAATGCATATCACATGACTTACGAAATGCATGTTGGGAACAACTTTTAAATGCATATTGGGAACAACTTTGACACACACAGTACAGACAATGATGTGGTTTGTAGATACAAATGGCACACAAGACAGTACGGTATGTTAGGTGCAGCAGTCTACGAGATTCTACATGTGACTAGAGGATTGAAATACATAACCTTAGTGTGATCAAATGTTTCCCTTCTGAAAAAATTATGGCGCGGGAGGGGTGGCTTGCACAGGTACGTGCTCTACTGCTACAAATATAACAGCGCGCCCAAAACCAGACAACACACAGAAGATGTTCGGGCAAACAACATAGTACAGAACCCACGGAAAAATTCTACACACAAAACATCGTACACATACTACACGAAACACCGTACACACACACACACACACGACACACACAACACACACAACACAAAACACCGTACACAACCCGACAAATTATTAGTACACACACAAAACCACACAAAAAGAATACATGATTCTTGATCGACACCGTATTCAGAAAATAAAAAAAAAAAATATGAATGCTATCGGAAAGACACGACGAAGCAAAAAATCCGAGGGGAAGACCCTTCGAAACAACAAAACCATCCGGCCCGGTGATCATCAAAATACAGGGGACAACAACGGTAAGAAAAGAAGAGTTAAAACAAACACCGCAATTACTAACAAAGTGTGTAACAGTAATACCACAACTATGAACGCATCAAAGGGCAACAGTAAAAAAAATGGTTCCGACAACACAATTTCTACTACTACAAACACGGAAGAACAAAACACCATCAACCAGAGTAACGAACCAGCGCTGACCATTACCAACACAACCACCACTACAGTAACGAACCAACAGAAAGAAGGAACAAAAACCAATGTGGTAGAGAAAACATCTAACGGAGAATGCTACAATTTAGAGGATGTTGCCGAACATGTCATGAAAAATATTCAATATGACAAATTGGCAGAGGAAGTGGCAAAACGCTTACGGAAACAAGAGAGGGAACCACATATAGGGGTGGGAAAGGTAGTAATGGTACCTAAACAAACGGAGGCAACCATGCAGGGAGAGGGGAGTTACAATGCCGGCGACACAAGAGAACGAGCAGTAAGTACAATTACAGACGAATATGGACTTATAATAGACAACGATATGCTTAAGGCTTTGAGTGATATGACTGAAAGAGTGGAGAAGCAGCTAAGGGATTACGTCAAAAAACATTGGTACCCCAACATGAAGTTCCCTATCAATGACAAGGTAACGGCGCTTGTAATAAATAAAGCTGTTGGAGAAAGTGCGGTTATGAAGCCACCAAATATTCCACTTGCGGCATTCTGTTCCTTTTACAGGAAACGAGTAGGGACAGTACTGACTGCATTGAGGCACAACTCACAAACATTAGCGAGAAAAAACTGGATAGGTAAATACAGGTGGGAGAATTGGTTGTTGAAATTAGGATTTTGAGAATCTATTTTTGGTCCGACAACACTAACATGCTGCCTGTTGATACTTATGATACTTCCGTACAGACGATTACAGAAAAGGTCGAGTCCCTATCACATTCCCTGGTACTGTTGCAGTTATTCAAGACACAGAATATGAAAACACAGGTATTTTAAACCCTCAATACAGAACATACAAAGACGCGGAAGATGAAGATTTTTATTATTTTGTTACAAGAATCATGTCGGCAATCAATCCGACAAATTCCAATTTCAAACAACGGAAGGAGAGGCACTTGCTGAGTGATATATTTACTATAGCAGATGAAGCATTTGCATTGGTACTAATCTACAATGAGCATCATGTATGGGTGAACCAGCAGCGGCGAAAGGGTGATGCCACGATTCCGCGACAAAAAAAAAATTCTGCGATTCAGACAGTGGAAGCAGAAATGGATGGATGGAGGAAGGTCGCGAGTTGTTCAGTGACTTGTGCGACAAAATTGGCGAGATGCGAAAACACCCAGAAACAGGAAGGAAATTGGAAGAAATGATGAGGGACAGATTTAGGAACGAAAGTTCGACAAATTACACCAACAATAAGCAGGGCGATGCAAATATTACTAGTAGCAGCTCCACTAATTGTAGTGGACCAAAAAAGAAAAAGAAAAGAAACGTCTATATTGATCCGGCAATAACAGCATTGATGAATGAAAGTTTATCTATGGGTGAACTAATGTAGAAAATAACAGTACATACATAATACAAAACTACTACTAATCTTGAACTTAATTTTGAGAATATTAGAAATAATGGAGGATTCGTAATACGTCGCAATAGGAATAAATCAAGCATAATAGAATCTACATTTTAAAAAGGGAATATTGTAGTCAAGAAATATAATTCACAACTAGGGGAGCAGAATCGAATTGTTGTTTGGTAGATTAATATTTTGGAATTAATACTGACTCAAGATTTCTTTTTTATTCGTGAATAGAAGTAAGTGTTGTTCGTACAGAATAATAATTCGGTTCTGCTAGAGACTGAAATAAATTATTTTTATTTGAGAGTAGAGTAATGTGCATCACGCGCACAGAAATAGTGCTGAGTTTACATATACCCTTATACGATCGTCGCGAATTTCAGGGTATCCAGAAATATTGCCGTGTTAAAATCACGCACAAAATTTGTGCGCGAGAAGTAAATTCGAACCCCGCGAAACAGTTCTCGGACGTGGTACCATTGATCTGTACAATGTGTGAATACACATGATAGCGTTTGGGATTTTCCGAAAAGATTCTTTGCTGCTCATCAGGGTATCTGGGAAATTTGCGTCATATTTCCATGAATGATTAGACAACTTCATGACTGCCACTCCCGGCTCCAAATTGTGAAAACGGTGTTTGGTAAAGTTTTGACTATTATTCTTCAAGTAGCCAGTGATATCGTGTTTGGAAAAGTTGTTGTGCTTCTTAGACTTTGGCTTAGACGCAGGCTTCCGATTCAAATCTTCCTCGCTTTCCTTGCTTTCTTCATCGCTTTCAACATTAATTTCTTCTTTTTTCTGCTTTGGAGTAGGAGAGAACTGAAGATTAGTTTTGGCTGATGGAGGCCGCTTCTTTGCGCTGCTGATGGTGCATTGCAAAGGTTTGATGATATTTTCTTTTACCCTCATCGTTTCTTGGTTCAACTGTTCTACGAGAGTATTGTATTTGCTCAGAACCTTTTTCGCTTCTCCAATTTGCTCCGACATTTTTTGTTGCTTGGAAGGTGTCACGAGAATTCCTATGGGAGACCCATTTTGACTCTTTGTTGCAAGTCTAGCAAACACTTCAGTTTCAATTTTATTTGCCAATTGAGTACCCAGTTTGGGGTCAGTTAGCATTTGCTACAACTTCTTGAGTGTGTAGCTATCAAGGGCACTGCTAATGTCAGATGACGATGACATTCTGGCTTTTCACTAGATGAGAATTCTAGATTGTTGGAATCTGTGATTGTGAGAATTCTAGATTATGATACCGTAGCACACAAGCTTGTAGTGAATGAAGACAAAAGGAAAACATGTGAACTGAAACATAGCCAACCCATTGTGGCACACACTTGTAGTTCACAACATACCAACATGTAGCGATTTGCCGGCATGTTAAAGGGTTGAACAGGAACAGCCAACAGAAACAGTATTCTGTTGTGGACATCGCAACAGCTTAGCCATCGTGGCAACCTTGTAGAGAATGAAAACAAAACAAAAACGTGTCAACTGAAACATAGCCCATTGTGACCAGTACTACTATTTCATCATATCATATGCAGATCCCATCGCCAAGTTGCGATCAGCCGGCATGAACAGAAACAACAGAAATGGTATTCTGGTGCAGATACCACCATGCTATTGTACGGTACATAGTACTGTACATGAGCGTGCAGAATTTTAGGATTTTAGGAGGATACCAGTACAAACAGTATGGTAACACATGTACGTGTAGTACAAGTAATGTAACTACCTACTGGTATGTTTCACATGAACTAGATACCACAAATGTGTACCAGTACCCGTAGGCTTCAACTGACCATAACAGATAAAATTTTCATGTGTACAGCATGATGGCCAGACTTTGGTGTAGCATAGCCTTATGAAAGTTCATGCAACTTGGTGTTGTTTTTGTCATTCACTCTGACTTTTGCGCACAGAAGATGCACTATGGTATGATGGCATGACTTTGCCGTACCATAGCCTTCTTACGAAATTTCATGCAACTTGGTGTTGTTTTTGTCATTCACTCCAACTTTTGCACAGAAGATGATGCACTATGGTACTTGTACCACCACAATTATAGTTTTCAAGCAGAGGTTAGCCTATGATAACACTGCTGTGGGTCTATGATAATGGTATAGCCCTGTACTCTTATGTAACACCAATTTCATTTGTGTACCAAAAAAAAACCCACACAGCAAGGGCATAATACGCTGGTAAACTTAAGCTTTCAAACATAGATATCAATTTATCATCACATGTTTTCTTCATGAAATCTCATACTTTTCAAACATAGGTAAACGTAGTATGATAAAGCTGCTGTGGGTCTATAATAAGAAGGTATAGTAGCCCTGTACTCTTATGTAGCGCAAATGATATTCATGTACAAAAAAAGTAACCCACACAGCAAGGGCATAGGTAAACCTAGGCTTTCAAACACAGATATGATTAGTGAAACTGAAGGGAGGAGGATAACAACAACAACAACAACAACAACACCAAGAACAACAAGAACGACTTCAAGAATGACAACAATTACGCCGACAACAATGGCAGCAACACCAACAACGACGACAGTAACAATGACAACAGGACGACTGCTGGCCTAGTAGGCTGGACTAGCCTAGGCTTGACTAGCCTAGACCTGTCTACTAGCATACTAGGCAAGAGTACTAGCCTAAGCCGGACTAGGCTGAACCGGACTAGCCTAGGCCGGTGGTGTAGCCTAGTCCAGCCTATACTATTTATGCCTAGGCAATATTAGCCTTGTTGATTGTTCATGGTCAACAATAGTATTCTGGACTATTTTAGGCTGGACTAGCCTAGTACTATGCTGGAGTAGTACGACTGCTGGGCTAGTAGTAGGCTGGACTACTAGCCTACTAGTAGGCTTGTCTAGCCTAGTAGACCTGTCTACTAGCATAGTAGGCGATAGTAGCCTAAGCCGGACTAGCCTAAACCGGACCAGCCTAGGCCAGTGTAGCCTAGGCTGGTCTAGCCTACTAGGCCGGACAAGACTACATTGGTCTAGCCTAGGCCGGTCTTGCCTACTAGGCCGGCTTTGGCTAGTCCGGCTTAGGCTTGTCCCGTCTACCCTACGTAAACCTAGGCTTTCAAACACCACAGATATGATGAGTGAAACAGAAGGGAGGATAACGACAACCGCCACCACAAAGACGACAACAACGACAACAACGACAACAACAACAACAACAACAACAACGACGACAGCATCAATGATTCTACTAGGATCTAGCCTAGGCCTGACTAGTAGTCTAGGCTGGACTAGCCTAGGCCTGACTAGTCTAGGCTTGGCTAGCCTACTAGTAGGCCTGACTAGTCTAGGTTTGACTAGCCTAGGCCTGACTAGTCTAGGCTGGACTAGCCTATGCCGGTCTAGCCTAGTCCAGCCTAGACTAGTCCAGCCTAGTAGACTAGTCAGGCCTAGGTCAACAATAGTATTCTGGACTATTTTAGGCTGGACTAGCCTAGTACTATGCTGGAGTAATTGCCTAGTAGTAGTAGTAGGCTGGACTGTGGCTTACTAGTACTAGGCTGCTGGACTACTACTACTAGTACTAGTCTAGGTAGTAGGAGTAGGCAACTAGTCCAGTCTACTACTACTACTGGGCTACTACTAGTACTAGGATTGGTAGTCAACCCAGTCTACTAGTACTAGTAGTATTAGTATTAGTAGTAGTAGTAGTAGCCTCAAGGCTACTCACTATTACTACTAGTCCCACCTATTACTACTTATGCTTGAAACATTTGATTCAGTTCAAGACTTTTGGTCAGTCTTGTCCAATTTACAACAAGAAAACAAGATTTGTAGTAGTGTTGTTCACGGATGTTGTTCCCAGATCTTGGTGTTGTTCTCTGTTGTTTGTTTATGATCAAATAGGCTGGATTAGTCTAGGGTGAACAAGCATACTAGTCTGGATTTAGCCTACTACTAGTAGTATGTACTCCAAGCCTACTACTACTAGGCTAGGCGAAGCCTAGGTGGACCTAGTAGTACTAGTACTAGTACCGTACTACGCTGGACAAGCCTAGGCAGGACTAGCTTAGTCTCGTCTACCTTAGGCTGGACTAGCCTAAGCTGGACTAGTAGCCCAGGCTGGAATAGCCTAGTACTAGGCTGGACTAGCCTAGGCTGGACTACTAGCATACGACGTACGCTGGCCTACTACTACTAAACAAGCGTACTATGCTGGACGAGCCTACTTCTAGGCTAGCTGACTGCTGTAATTCATATGATTGGTTGACGCCGGAACAGAAACTTCACTGTTGTCATGTCACTGGACTTAGCCTACTACTAGTAGGATGTACTCCAAGCCTACTACTAGGCTATGCAAGCCTAGGTGGACCTATTAGTACTAGTAGCGTACTACGCTGGACAAGCCTAGGCAGGACTAGCTTAGTCTTGTCTACCTTAGGCTGGACTAGCCTAAGCTGGACTAGCCCAGGCTGGACTAGCCTAGGCTGGACTAGCCTAGGCTGGACTACCATACGACGTACGCTGGCCTACTACTAAACAAGTGTACTATGCTGGACGAGCCTACTTCTACGCTAGTCGACTGCTGTAATTCAAATGAGTGGTTGACGTCAGAACAGAAACGTCACTGTTGTCATGTCACTTCTATCTTGATTGATTTTGTTTCTAATGATGTCGCTACAAACTATGGCGGTACATTTTCTTGCCGCGTTTCACTGTGTACTCCGGTGTGATTTTTGTTGTTGTTGTCGCAGGCAAAAAATACTCTTTCCCTTCATAATCTTACCCCGACTTATCAAGAGCAGAGTTGCTTTACCATACTTGTACGATTGGCACTCCGTCCGAGAACGCGGAATCCCACCGAAGTGTTAGTAATAGCATTAGGCCGGCTGATTCAGGCTTGAGATATTTTAGTGCGAAGTAACTGCCTTGTACTGCAGGACAATAGAGTGCATCGGAGAACTGATTAGTCGCTGGAAAGATATTCTTGTTCGGCTTAGCTACCCAAACATATATGTCTTGAAAGCACAAAATCTGCATCCCTTGCATATCTATGTCAACAGGAACAAGATCCAGTTTTTCATTACATAGGAGTAAGATTTCTTCAAATCAACGGCAGCAGCATCAACGATCATCAGAACAACGTATCATCAACAGCGGGACGGAAACGGTCAACAACGTGAGATAAATAAACAATGATTATGCTCTACCAATCCAATTACAGACGATGTATTTTCTAACTTTGGCATTTGTTCTTACTATTTCAGGAACCACAATGAGGGGAACTGACAATAGCATCAACAACAACAACAACACCCAGTCAATGGTCCCACAGCAACGAATTGTCAGCACAACCAAATCAACCGGAACAATAATTGTTAGAACAACAACAACGATTGTTGGAACACTGGATTGGAAATACAGATTGGAACAACAAACAAGGAATCAGGACAACGGATCAGAACAACAAATATTGTTCCTGTAGGTTTGCATGTAAATTATATTATTCTGTTGTTATTATTTACTCTCTACATCGATAGATTCTCACCTAATTTTGTTCAATTATTATCTATTTTTATAGGATACTACAAAATCTAGCGGTGGCAGAGAGCAACAAGCAGCAACAACAACAGCAATAGGGGCGAAAAAGAGCAGCAACTGCCAGAGGACGCCAGTACTCCTCATCCACCAGCACTCATCCTCCAACTTGAACAGAGATTTGTCTACGTACTCTCCAAGGCACTCCTAGACAGCAACAGCAACTGGCAGCATTTACAAGAACTTGGCAAATAACGGCAACGAATTGTTGGCATTGCTCCTCCTCAAAAAGGCGCTCCTCCCGCTACAACAAGACAAGCACTCCACCACCAAACAGCCCTCCTCCTCCAACGGCACTCCTTGTTGTCTTCCTCCAACAGCAATTCGTCTCCTGCTCCGACGGTGCTGCCTCTCCTTCTACAGCCTTGCTCATCTCCTCCAACTGCAAATCATCACATACTCCAACGTCGATTTGTCTCCTCCTCCAATGGCGCTCCTAGTCCGCAACAACAACAAGGGGATTGAAAAGAATACCAATAATAATGGTGGAAGGAATAGCCAGAAAACAAAGAGAAAGGAGGCAACGGCAACGTAGAATGAAACAGAAAATGTCATCAAATTTTCTAAAGAATGCACCACCAAAGTCAAACAGCCACGCAATTGAAGGAAGAGCTAGAAAACAAAGAGAAAGGAGGCAACGGCAACGTATAATGAAACAGAAAATGTCATCAAATTTTCTAAAGAATGCATCACCAAAGTCGAATAACCACGCAACTTACAACCACTTGTCTACGATCAAACCAAAGAAAAAGAGGCGTCGAAGTATATCTAGAAATCTGAAACATGTCAATCAAATATCATTGAAAGCAGTAAACAAGGATTGGTTTAAAGGTAAATTCATGGAAACTAGTTGGGGTGAACAAATTGTCGGATCGAAGGAATATACATCAATAGAGGAGGCTGTGTCTATTGATTGTTTTGAGACATTCGATAGTACGGATGAGAAGTATATTATAGCGTTTGATGAATCAGAACCATCGTTGCAAATCTTTGCAAAAGTTTCCAGAGAAAAAGCGAAACAACACTTGGCTTGATCCTCCAAGATCCAAACTACAAGACGATTTTCAAAAGAAATTGTTGAAGCTAAACCCAAAGTTGTAAGAGGATCAAAATGTACTAGTATAAATGACGGGTATGCTGTTCTTGGTATTCGACCCAATCGCAACAACGCTCAGAATGATGTGTATGTTTTCCAAAAAAGTGTGGAGCAACACACAATAGATGAGCTGGAAAGGGAAGCGGCGCACATTGTGGAGCAAATGCAGGAAAGTTTACGTCCTTTTGCTAAATTTTTGTACCATGAAACGACCGTGATGACAAAGGTTGTTCAGTAAATCACTTCAATTGGTGATCACGCTACTGCATTCTCTATAGGAAAGGATTATCATCCCAAATGCCATTTCGATGAGGACTATTACTACACTCATTTGACAGTGATTGCTCCGGAGCATGTAAGTCATGATGAAGTCATTTATTACTTTGTCTTCCCAATGTACCATATCAAAGTTCCATTGAAATCAGGGGATACATTGCTTTTTAATCCGTTGGTATTGCATAGCTGTTCGAATCCTAAATATGAAGGATGTTATATTATGAGCGCCTATGTATTGCACAAAACTGTACTAAGAGCTAATCCTCTATTATAAATGTTAATTTAGGCTAGTGGTGGTTTTCAGAACCTATTATCAGGTCCATTTTTGTCAGACGTGGTTAGCGAAATCGTTGTAGGCTAGACCGGCCGGGGCTAGTCCAGCCTACGGTAGACCAGATTAAGCTAGTTCAGCCTAGGGTAGACCGGCCTAGGGTAGTCCAGACTAGGGTAGTCCAGCGTAGGCCATTCCATTAGTCATGGTTTTGGAACCTAGTACGAGGTCCATTTATGTCAGACGTGGTTATCGGAACCTATTATCAGGTCCATTTATGCTAGTTGTTGTTTTGGAACCTATTATCAGGTCCATTTCTGTCAGTGGTTTTCGAAACCATTCACGGCTAGACAGGCCTGGACTAGTCCAGCCTACGGTAGTTCGGCTTTAGCTAGTAGTTAGACCGGCCTAGGGTAGTCCAGACTAGGGTAGTCCAGCGTAGGCCATTCCGTTAGTCATGGTTTTGGAACCTATTATGAGGTCCATTTATGTCAGACGTGGTTATCGGAACCTATTATCAGGTCCATTTATGCTAGTTGTTGTTTTGGAACCTATTATCAGGTCCATTTCTGTCAGACGTGGTTTCCGAAACCATTCACGGCTAGACAGGCCTGGACTAGTCCAGCATACGGTAGTTTGGCTTTAGCTAGTAGTTAGACCGGCCTAGGGTAGTCCAGACTAGGGTAGTCCAGCGTAGGCCATTCCGTTAGTCATGGTTTCGGAACCTAGTATGAGGTCCATTGATGTCAGACGTGGTTATCGGAACCAATTATCAGGTCCATTTATGCTAGTTGTTGTTTTGGAACCTATTATCAGGTCCATTTCTGTCAGACGTGGTTTCCGAAACCATTCACGGCTAGACAGGCCTGGACTAGTCCAGCATACGGTAGTTTGGCTTTAGCTAGTAGTTAGACCGGCCTAGGGTAGTCCAGACTAGGGTAGTCCAGCGTAGGCCATTCCGTTAGTCATGGTTTCGGAACCTAGTATGAGGTCCATTGATGTCAGACGTGGTTATCGGAACCAATTATCAGGTCCATTTATGCTAGTTGTTGTTTTGGAACCTATTATCAGGTCCATTTCTGTCAGACGTGGTTTCCGAAACCATTCACGGCTAGACAGGCCTGGACTAGTCCAGCCTACGGTAGTTCGGCTTTAGCTAGTAGTTTAGCCTACTAGGCTACACCGGCCTAGTGTAGTTCAGAATAGGGTAGTCTAGCCTAGGGTAGGCCAGTCTAGGCAAGACCGTATGTCATTGCCGATATCATTGTTACCATTCTCGGCTAGAAAGGACTGGACTAGTCCAGCCTACGGTAGTTCAACTTCTTTAGTAGCTACTAGTAGTTCAGCCTACTAGGCTAGTACACCGGCCTAGTGTAGTACTAGTTCAGAATACTAGAGTAGTCTAGCCTAGGGTAGACCATTCTAGACAAGACCGTATGTCATTGCTGATACCATTGTTGTTGTTGTTGTTGTTGTCGTTGTCGTTGTCGTTGTCATTGTCGATGTTGTTGTTGTTGTTGTTGTAGTCGTTGTTGTTGATGATGTTGTTGTTCTTTTTGTTGTTGTTATCCTCCATTACTATGTCAGTCAGGGTTTCAGAACCTATTATGAGGTCCATTTATGTCAGACGTAGTTTTGAGAACCTATTATCAGGTCCTTTTTTTTCTAGTCATGGTTATCGAAACAGGACTAGGCTAGCCTAGGCTAGTTCAGCTTAGGCTAGTCAAACCTAGTAGGCTAGTCCAGCCTACGCTTGTCCAGTCTGGTCCAGTCAGGTTGTCATTGCTGCTGTTGTTCTTGTTCTTGTTATCGTGCCTTTGTCTGCCAGTTGTGGTTGTCAAAACCTATTGTCAGGTCTAATTATGACGGTCGTGCTATTAAGAACCTATTGTCAGGTCCAATTATGCCATTCGTACTATTCAGAACCTATTGTCAGGTCCAATTATGTCAGTCGTGCTATTCAGAACCTATTGTCAGGTCCATATTTTGGTGTTCTTAACACACGACGGCAAAGAATGAGTGGCAATCCAATTATTTTCCTCTTTCCCTTCCCACTACCTCACGCCCATATTACCTACCTTAATCAAATTCAATGAATGCCGGGTCGAATCATGTCATCAACAAAACCAAACAACAACAACAGCAATCTTCTGCGGAGCATTCTATCGCAACGAAAACAAAATAGCGCATCTACCAGTGTGTCCGGTCTTGTCTCAAACCCAAAAGTAGTTGTTGTGAAGTGTCATACAAGAAGATTATCCAAACATGTGTCTTCCAATAAGAAACGGAAAAATTCAACATGACATTACATGGATCCAGCCTCCTTTGCAGAAGTAATAAAGATCCACAAAGAGGACATGGCACACTCGCAAAAGCATTCAAAAAACAAAGTCTCCAACCGTAAGAATAAGGAGACCTGGAATTTGTTTTGGAAACAAGCTGCAACACCGCAATCACCGTTCAAGATGAAGGTATTGAAGCCAAGGTTTCAATTGGATTCTATGGAGTACTGTGAAAGAAGTAATGAGCTCAATCACGGCGACGTAAACAACGAGCTTAACCCCTTCTTATATCATTTTGAAACTGGGTTCGATGTCTTATGTGCAAAAAATGGCCACTTGGTACTCACCATACTTAATGGATGCAACAAAATCAACAATGTGAGAGCAAGACTAAACAGCCAAAAAGGGCATTTCGATGAGGTAGAAGGTTTGGAAATTTGGGAAGAATGCTTAAAGTACATAACAGAGGAACTATTGCCTTTCTCTGAGGAAGGCGACACTGGTTGCGTTGACCACGTGTGGGCTATGGGTATCATTATGGCAAATGTATTATGCGGTTATCCGGCATTGAAATCAACGGATGACATAAAGTGCTACAACAACTTGGGTATTGGACGGCCAGTACAATCTGGAGAACGAGAGAGGCTCAAACTGAATGGTCATACTTTCCCACCAAAGCAATGGTTTAAACTGACGCCGGAAGCCAGAAAACACATAAAGGAATGCATACATTTTCACCCAGGTAACCGTCCCTGTCTGACAAGCATTGGGTTCAACGAGTGGCGCACAACAACTGAAGAGGCAATCATTGAAAAGTACCATAGAAGGTACATCGAAGAAAGCGATGACGTAAAGGAACGAAAGAAAGAACCAGAGAACAACGAGATTAAAGACAATTGGAATTCATTTATGAAGAGAGCGACAAAACAATCTAAGAGGAAAAAACAAAAACTAAAACAATTTGCAAACAAAGAGAAAAGGGAGGAAAAAGATGGAAACGAGACAAGCATTGTGCACTGGCTCCATCTTTACGAAAAACGTTGGAAATCACCTGAAGATTTGGAGGAGTACAACAACTATCCCGTCCCGCGTGGTGCATGGGGACATGTGAAATAGTACTAATAAGCTTCATAGCAAAACCTAATCCTACATATGAATACACATTTTTTGTTGCTATCCAGTAAAAAAACTTATTTGCATTTATTTTTTAACCGAATTGACAGTCGGAGTGACCTTCAAATTGTTTTTGTCGGAACATTAGTAGGTACTGCTGCAACATTCCTTTTACGTTTCTTTACACATTCTGCAGTATGCTCCTTTCGCTTTGATGATGTACTACACTCAACGTTCAACAAAGTTGTAGGTGATTGAGTGTCCTTCAAATTATTCCCGGGTGTAATCTTTGGTGCTCCCGTTGAATCGCCTTTTGGATTATCCTCCTCATTAAAAGTTTTCTCGTCCTTTGCCACAGTTTCTACCAGATACCTATTATCCACCCTAATATCCGATGTTTCTGAAGATTGTGACTCTGTTGACATCGACTCTGGCGTGGTCATCTTGGAACCTGTTGACATCGATTCTGGCTTAGTCATCTTTGAACCTGTTGGCTCTGTTACTGTAGGACACATCTCGGGCGTGGGAGTCTTTGAATCTGTCAGCTCTGTTTCTGTTGGATGTTCCAAATTCTGTCCACCTTCATTTTTCTGAAATGAATGAACTGGTTTCCCCTTTACCAACACACCCACTTTGGTAATTCCGGACTTGGATTTCTGTGCAGAGTTTGTTGTAGATGATTTTGTTTTGTAGGACGTTGAAACTTTAGTTGCCGACTTCCCTTCAGTATCCTCTGTTGTGTGTTTTTCTATGTTTTCGGTCCATACGTCTATCAAGTCGGAATTATCACCACCATAATCATGTGTTAACACATCAGTAATCTTCCCCTCTACACCCTCTATACCTAATTGGTTATACTTCTGCCTGAATACCTTGATGAAATTTGCATACTCTTTTCGGAATTCGACAGGGCACATAGCAGAAACAAATGAACAGAATTCATTTCTGATTGCAGTTGCAGAGAGAACCGCCGATGTTTCATCATGTTCTTTGTCAAGTTCGTATAAGAGTTTACTGCCATGTTGTGATATCCAGCACACGTAGAAGCAGACAAACACTCCGCAGTTGATTGAGTCTTTTTGTGTTGGAAAAGAGGAAAAACACATCTCAAGATATTGATTCTTTTGTATTACTGGATTGGTTTGGTTGGTATCCGTAGAGAAGAAATTGGATAAAAGCAGTAATTCCTTCTCTGAAGGAAACTTGCTCTTTGGAACCATGGGATCTAATTGGATAGCGGAATATTGTCCATTGGATCCACAGAACACAAAATTCACTGCCCAGTGTGATCCACCCAAATTATTAGGGATAATGAACAATCTTCTTTTGGGGCTCATGGTGAAGTCAAAATTAATTGATTTCCTATATTCTTCCTTGTCACTTGATAAATACTCGTAGAACATCGGGTAAAATATATGTACCGTTGGTGATGCAGACATAGACATCATGAAGCACCAAAGCAAAATAGTGTAGTCGCTCAACCATGCAGCAGCCATATCTCCAGGTGCTGACAAATCTAAAGACCGATAATCATCAACAAAAGATTCATAGCTATCCCACGACGTTTTTGGCACACCAGTAGCAAAAGATCTGCCGTATAGTGTTAGGCAGTTTCTTGCTCTACCTTCCTTGAATATATCAACAAACATTGGCCATGACTTTCTAGCAACCTTTTCAATCACAAGCTGAGATATAGGTAGACCCAAAAACCTGGATGAAAAACTCCGGGTTTTTGTTGAGTTTGTTGGCATGTTTCTGCCTATGAAGAAAAACACCGAAGCAGTGAGCAAGTTCTCTATCAATCAAAACAGGATCCAACCCTTGGTTTTCAGAGTATTCCTCATGACACTTATTGAAAAATGATAAAATTGCAGACAGGCCTGCTAGGTCACACTGAAAATATATCCGCATCAGTGTCCTTTCATCTGGTTGCGGAAGATATAGTTCCTCAGAGTAACCACCGGAAGAGTAACATATTGAATAACAGTTCAAACCAGTTTCAGCAGAAGAATGGTAGGCAATGTCAACATTGCTTTTCAAGGCATGACCTATCACAAGCGACATTAAAATCTTTTCAGCTTGTGGTAGTGTGATTTCAAGCCTTTGATCACCCTTGATGGAGGTACCTAACCGCAGAACACATTTGTCAACAATCACCAATCCTTGTTTATACTCATAGAGGTCAACATTGTTGTAAAAAGCCCGACTATCAATTTCAAATTGTGGTTTCTCTATCTTGTCTGTTGCACTTTGGATGTATTCTGACTGAATTATAGTAACACTGAACCCGCATATTTCTGTAGTTACGTCCACAAGACACTTACTGCCAAGACGTGATTCAATAAAAGAAGGTCCAATTGTTTTGGGCAAAAAGGGACCTGACCATTTATCATTCATAGATTCCTCCCAGTCTTTAAAGAAATTTTTTGAAACCTTTCCTACCATTGACATAAGACTGAAGTCTAATCTACCAACCTTGATTCTTTCTGGTTTGGGGCGGCTCCAGTCAATCATACAATTGTAGATAGGTATCCGTATATCAGCATTTGCTGGGTGAACAATCAGGAAAACATTCTTGTCTGTTTTCCGAATTACAAACGTAGCTTGTTTCTTATGTTGACATTCTATTGTCAAAGCTTCTGTAACGTCGCATCGATTTGTTATCTTTCCATTAGTAGGGCTACCATTACTTTGTATGTATTGGAAATGATTGGAACTCCGAGTGAACGTTATAGGGCCTGTATCCATTCCTGGTACAGGCAACAAACAAGGACTCTCAAAATCTGTAACGTAGTTGGATGAGGTTGTGCTCACCTCATCTGTTTTAGGGGAGGGGCGAGATTGTTCCTCCATGCGGTATAACTCAGCATAGGCAATTTCTCGTTCAATATTGTGTTTCGTGTTAATAAGTTCACGCTGTTCCCAAAAGCTTTGTTTTTCCTCCACGGATGAAAATTGACCGAGACAATCAGAACAGAAAGATTTGTCAAGTAGCTCCAGCTTGGTTTTAAATTTCCGGTCTTCTTTTTGGGTAATTGGGGGTTTGTTATAACCACGATGGCAAATTACACAAGTAGAGGATGGGCGGTGAATCATCTTATCAGCGCATCTCCAACAGAATCCATATTTGTCGGAGCAAAATTGTTCAATACGGCCATGGAAATAGGATTGCGGCACCTTTTTTTTACGTCGTTAGACCAAATTGTTTGGTCGCCAAAATAACAGCGAGACCCACTGGCACATAGCAAAGCACCTTTTTGGCAGTTATTGAAATCGAAATTGGCTGCTTTGCAGTATTGATTTATATGGACAGATGGATTCTTCAGTTTGGATCCCATGATGTCTTCTCTGACTGTAGAAGGATTATCAGTTATGATGAACTTGCCACGTTTTACATTGGATTCTGAACAATGAACGACGTCAGAAAACTTATCTTGGGACAAGGCACCACGCACTACCTCCCTGAGACAAAATTTGCTCATATTCGATCTGTAGCGGATATTGAGAACAAAAAGAAGTGATCTCAGCTCTTTGGTTGTCACGAGCTTAGAGTCTTCGAGCAATGGTATCATCTCCAACAGAATCCATATTTGTCGGAGCAAAATTGTTCAATACGGCCATGGAAATAGGATTGCGGCACCTTTTTTTTACGTCGTTAGACCAAATTGTTCGGTCGCCAAAATAACAGCGAGACCCACTGGCACATAGCAAAGCACCTTTTTGGCAGTTATTGAAATCGAAATTGGCTGCTTTGCAGTATTGATTTATATGGACAGATGGATTCTTCAGTTTGGATCCCATGATGTCTTCTCTGACTGTAGAAGGATTATCAGTTATGATGAACTTGCCACGTTTTACATTGGATTCTGAACGATGAACGACATCAGAAAACTTATCTTGGGACAAGGCACCACGCACTAACTCCCTGAGACAAAATTTGCTCATATTCGATCTGTAGCGGATATCGAGAACAAAAAGAAGTGATCTCAGCTCTTTGGTTGTCACGAGTTTAGAGTCTTCGAGCAATGGTATTCACTCCGATAGGGTTCTTGTGTTGATAATCGGTTGGGGCTTTGTGCCTTTTTTCTTTGAGTTCCGCCGGGGAAGTTTGATACTGTTCCTTTTAGTGTCAACCATAGGACGTCTTTTGTGCTTGGGTTTGTGTGTGACCTGCTTGTTGAAAGATGCTGGGCCTGAGGAATCGTCCACAAAAAGATGGTGGATACTCGTTGGAGTAATGTATTTCTCAAGTATAATAGACAGTGACAAGGACACTTGGTAGCAAACCTTATTCACCTGACTAGGTAGTTCCTCTTCAGTATTTGTAGTCAGGGACGAGAAAGAAAGTCCTTTCATTTCATCAAATAAATATATACTTGAATCAACTTCAGGATGAAGAGTTGATAAGAGATATGTTTTACTATCCAACTTTGACCATTGACGTGTGGTTGGGTAATTGTCCTTGTTTAGAACGTGAACAATGAGACTCTGTGTGTACTTATTCAGTAATAGGATATCGTTCAGAGTACACTTTGGATGGTAGATTGGTAATACCTTCAAACGCCTGGGATACACCGTTATTAAATTCCAAAGAAACCTCGTACATGAAGAATCCAAATATGTGAAGACCGGAAAATAGATTATGTTGGGACAAAAGGATTTGCCCTCATCATATTCTAATACATAATTAATCTTGTAGGATGGTCTCACAATACCACAAAAGATGGCGTTGTGGCAAAATAAACGGGGTCTAACAGAATTGGGCGGAATACTCTGATGATTGAATAGATCAACAATAACATTCAGAGCGATCAGTGTCATGATACCTTGTTTGTTGTCGAGTAAACCACAAACGGTAGTTGATAATTTGGGTGCCTCTTGAATGGAAACACCTCGATTGCCAACAACAACGTTTTCCAAGACTGCCTTCATCTTGTTCTTTTCTGAACCGTAAGACTTGCCAAGTACAACTGAAATAGTGTGTATCATTTTTGCACAATCTTTTTTATTTAGTGCAGGCTCGGGAACAACAACATTGGGTGCGGATACGAGTGATTGGGTAGGATTGGAGTCCTGTGCATTAGTGGTCAGTACAGACATATGGGCCAAATGCTTTGGTGGAAATATAGGAGGGGGCAAACTATCGTCTGAATCACTATCAGTAAACCCCAAGCGTGATTCAGTAGGAGGTACCAGATTTAGAGACATTGGTTTAGATGGGATTGATGGCGTTTGATTACTCTTGTCACAATCACTTCCCATTATTGCAAGAATGGCACCTTCGGTGGATTGAGACATATGGGATTCATGCGGGTCCAGTAGGTATGTCTGTGTCAAATCTTCTCCTACTCGTTGGGATAACTTTGGTGTCTCGTTGTCAATAGAAGGAGTACAATTTTGGTGGAGTACAATTTTGGTGGGGTTTAATACCAAAAAGGGATTTGGCGGCCATTTGGATATCATCTGTATTGGCAGATAAATTGACCGAAGCAACATCAGTCGATTCGGCGCCAATACGGATTTCATCTAACGTGAGCAAATGACTAGAACAATCATGGGAATGATCTGAACACACATCAGTAGATCTGGTACCCAATTGAATCTCATCTAACGTTGGCAGGTGCGGTGAAACTGGTGAATTAACAGAACCATACAACCTCCGTGAGAGGGTGTTGGTTCCGGGCTTGTCTGGAGGGGGACATTCATCACCAAGATTTGACAGTGAGTTTAAATCAGGCTTTCTGGAGAATCGAAAGTCAACGTTGAAAGAAGATAAATCAACACCAAGTAGCGTTGAGGCAAATCTGTCCGTGATACTGTTCAGTGAAAAAGTAAGACATTCTTGGTCCTGAAGAATAATACCACCACCATCCATAGAGTCACCAAAGTTACTTTCATCAAAGAAGAATCGGTCGTATTCGTTGAGCGAAATTCTGTCGCGCAATCCATTAGACCGACTAGTGGAATTGGTCTGGAGGGAGAAGGGTTGGACGTCAAATGGAAAATAATCTGGATTAGGGGAGTAACGGAGTTCTTGGCCTGAAATGCTGACATGATAAATGATGAAATCACCAGGCTTAATATCCGATAGTGGACAAAAGTTAGATGTTGCTCGGTTTGTTAATCCAGTCAGATTGGGGTTGATATTTGTTAGCTTGTCCAATGTTTTGATACCAGACCTGTCCAGATTACCGTCAACCGTGTTTTGATGATGGATATGTTCCCGGTCAATTTTAGTCTGTTTCTTGAGATGATAAGGACAATTGATTTGAGCACCGGAAGTATAAGCTGAGGCTCTCCTATTCCGAGGACGATGACTCAAGTTACGGAAAGTTGTTAACTCCCCTTTGGAAGTCATACGTTTTCCTTTTGAATTGGTGGAATCCAAATAGCGAGATGCGGGCAGCATGTGTATCGGGCAATAAAGGTTCTGTGTGTCAATTGTTGTTGGCAAATGCAATTCCAATAATGTAGAAGTGGAAGTGAATGGATCGGACTGCGTATGGGGCGGAATAGCCTCGTTGAGAGCTGACGTGAACATAGGGACAAACAGGACTCGTGGTAAACCAAACCTTCCACCAACCCAGGTACGGGAATATTCAAAGGTAAAGGCCAATATGGATGTCTTTTGGCAAAGTCAAAAATGATGGGAAAACATGCGCAAATAGAAGACCTCATCTGCGTGAATTCAACATGTCGAGTGCAGGAAGTAGTGAAGTTAAGAATATTGCGGGCGGTCATAATATCTTACTCAAACTCATGCCGGTTTCTATCCGGATATTTGTAATTCAAACAATGATTCCATTTGAAAACAATTCGATGGGTTGTTGAGTCGTCTTCACGCTTCAAAACAACAGAAACACCATCTACTCCGTAATGATTTTCAACAAACAAAGGTTGGCCATCAGGAACATATGTAACCACATTGACTCTTTGCTGTTGAAATGATTAATCATTTGTCCAATGGAAGATAAAGTAGATGATTGTTGAGTAGATTTAGCGGCACATTGAATACCAACCTTCGACATAAGCTTGGAAACAGAATCATTATACAGAGAAGCAAAGGCGACATTGGTCCAGTGAGGCGGTTTTCTACGTTCGTTGGAGGCTAGGAGTTGGCCAGCAACAGTTTCGGCTAAATTGGTGCGTTTGAAACCCATGCGGAGCAATCTTTTACTTGGATCCAATGGAGAAAGTTTCCGGTAACGGAAGTTGAGAGCGAAATCTTTAGCAATCAAAGAAGCGGCGTTGATCATTGATTGCTCAACATGGGAATTGGATTGGAAAAGAGAATGAAGCTCTTTTAAGAAAAAGAATTGCCCGGCAACAATACGGGAATTGGCTTGGTGTATATTTTCGTCAAAGCCCTCACTGTTGGTGAAAACAGTCCAAAGCTTTGGATCATACTTCAAAAGGTACAAAATGACATCGGCACAATGCTTAGTAAGAGCATTGTTGTTGAGATCGAGTAGGGCGGAATATAAACTGATAAGATTTTGGAAGAAGGAATCGCTTGATGTTGAATCGGACAAAGCAAGCATGTATCGAGTAATCCTTTGTTGAGAGGAAGCAACCCAAGTGTTGTAGGATTTGACCCCTTCACTACCACCGGGTTTGTAGTTAGTAAATAAACGGTCGTGTTTGGATCTAACAGATCTTGTGAGATGTTGGAGACACAACGACACCAAAAAGGAGATTCCAAATTGATGAAAAAAGGCTTCGAATGTAGCTACTAATGGACCTTGGTCGGTGAAAAAAGTATACAAGTCAACGGGGGTGCCATGTTTCCAACAACACTGTATAACCCAAGATAATTCAGAATTCTTTTCCGCAGGAATGATAGCCCATGCAAGAGGTATTGTGTCGCCGTAACTAGTCTTGGTTACAAGAACAAAACATACACCATCATAATTATGTTCTTTGTAATGGAAGCAATCACCGACAAATACTGGAGTAGTTAATTTCCTGAAATATTTCCCAGAAGCAATTGGGGTAGCAACAAAACATCTATAGAACCGATTCTTGGTGTCAGTCTGAAGAATAACAGTGGCTTCAGGATTCTTGAAGGCAAATGCCTGCATCCAGGTTGAGTGGGTGCATGATTGTTGATTGGGTAAAGATTTGAGCATGTATTCAAAACACGCATTTTGAGATTGACGTAGCATCTTTTTAACCTGCCTCGGTTTGGAAGTGGAAGTGAGACCAGATACTAGAAACCAAGAATACAGAATTTTTTGGGAAGTGTCATCGGGAGATGGGCTATTCATCATACATTTGGACATAAATTGCTGGAATGGAGGGAAATGAGTTAAATAAATTTGTTCCTTTATTGAGGGTAACGTCTGATGGAGACAACAATGTTGATCGAAAGTTGGGAAAAGAGTTTCGTCCAACCACCAAAAAGTAGAATCGGAATCCGTCCAGTTCTTCCAAGTCTGGAAAGGTGCATCATGACTTGAACAGACAACTCTGATCTCAAGATCGCAACACACACACTTAAAAGAACGATTGGTATGGTGGGAGTGGGAGTTTGTTCTATGAAAGGTGGTGATCTTAAACCCCCACCAATTGAAGCAGTATGCTCCGAGAGAGTCAAACAAATTGTCTGTGGAGGAGGAAAAAACAGGAGGCCGATTGCGAAATTGCTGTAATGACATGGGCGACCATGACTTAACGGGTTTATGATCGAAAGTCGACAAATTGATCATAGGAAACTTTGCTCATTGCAGAAAAGGATACGTCGGGAAATAGAATGAGTAATAACTGGTGTACCATGAATGATGGGATGTGAATTGGGAAAAAAGTACGGTACAAAGTACAGAAAAAAAATTCGGACCGAGGATGAAAGGGGGGGTGTGAGAAATATAGACTAAGAAAAATTACCAGCTAAAACAGACATTTGACCGAATTTAATGATAGCGATAAAACGTTACAAAAATAAAATACATGGGTGGAACGAATATAAGCCAGAAAAAATGACGCATAGGATTGCGTAGGAAAGGAGGCAGGGGAACCTATCACCAGGCTCAAAGGTGAGGATACTAACTTTTTAAACCAACACTGAGGTCCAGCAGAACATAAACAGCAGGTAAAACACGTGCGGTCAGGCCCAGTAGCAATAATCCCAAAATTTTTGACAGGGGCCGAGGCCGACACAAATTTTTAAAACTTATTTTCAGGCTCTTGCCCTATTTCGTTACGATCGGACAATTTTGCTCCTCGCGCAACTTTGTCCGACGTTCCAAATTTCCAATGTTCCAGTACTAAAAACACGTAAATTTCTACACAAATTTCCCCTGCCATATCTTGCTCACTTCTACTCCGCCACACACGACACCAGGACCTACACATACTAACCAAGACCTGACCTTTTCGATTTTACTATCAGCTTGGTCGATTGTTGTCTTCCTTGGCCCCTGTAGTCTCCTATTCACCATTGTCGCCGTCGGCCGGTGGTCGTTGAGCTTGCAAACCACAAACCGACACTAATTTCCTTCTACACTGAATCCAGTATCACTTCTACCTACACTGAATCCTGTAGACCAGTACTAAACCCATGAAGCTCCTTCTTTGATCTGTTTTTTTTCGCAAAGCGCTAACACTTCGATCTGTTTCCAAGCTTCTCCCCCAAGGCTCTTAAGTATCTTTACGTAACGCTCTTCCCTGTCACAATCAACGTTCTTCCTTCCTCAAGGGTTCTTCTGAACTGTTACCAAGCCCCCTAAGTGCTTTTCACTTAACGTTTTTGGTTTTCTTAAGTCTTTCCAAATTGAAGTTGCCGAACATACACATACCCATTCCTTCTAGAAGGTTCCTATGTCCTGACCCTTAAGTATTTGCAAGTTGACGTTGCAGTATACTTTCTATCCTCCGGTTCTTCAAGTCTCTCTCTGTGAGATTAGAGAGGTCTCACAGTCCGAGCTTCAAGTTCCCTTATGTTCCTCCCATGCTCTATAAGTGTGAATTCACTTATAGCCCCTGGTCCTTAATTGTTTTCGCTTATGGACCTCCTTCCTCCCTATACCATCAGGTGTGACCTACAGCTGGCCTCTGTTTTCACACCTAGAGCCCCTTGTTGGCTCCTAAGTGGTTTCGATTAGAGGCAGATTCTACATAGGCACCTCCTTCCAGTGTTCCACCGGTTCTTCAAGTGTTCCCATCAAGATAAGAGAGGTCTCACAGGTCGAACTTCAAGTTCCAGCCTCGTACATACCCTGTGCCCCTAAGGCTTGTTCTTTTATGGTTCCCCATCCTACATAGGACCCCTCCAGTGTAGAGCCTGCCTTGTTCTTCTTCCTCCAAGACCATGGCCCCTGTGCTCCCCACTACCTGAATTCCACTTAGAGGCTTCCATTTACTTACCGTGGGCTCTCTTGCCTCTTCCACCAGGTAAGCAGTGCGGCGCTATGCCCTTCCTATGTGTATCCCTTCCTACTGTCCTTTTCGGCGGCAAATTTGATCCTACTGTTGTCGGTGGCCAATTCGATCAAACAACCTACTTTCCTACTGTTGTCGGCGGCAAATTCGATAAAAAAACTCGACGTGCCCTATCTACCGGTATGTCGGGGACAAATTTGATCGAAAAACTTCTCGCATGATCGAATGTCGGTGGCAAATTTGATCGAATCGCAAATTCGATCGGACAACCTACTTTCCTACTGTTGTCGGCGGCAAAGTATGTCGGCGGCAAATTCGATCGAAAAAATCCTTGCACGATCAAATGTCGGTGGCAAATTCGATCGGTGGCAAATTCAATCGAAACGCACCTCCACTACTCAAACTCCCCCGCCTTGTTCTTCTTCCTCCAAGACCATGGCCCTTGTCCTCTTCCATCCCACATACCGTAGGACCAGCCTGCCTGAGTGGAGCCATGCGGCGCTGCTCCTCCTATGCGTATCCCCTTCCTATTGTATGATTGTGGGCAGCTGCCTCCTGTTAGGCTTCTGCTTGGGGCATCATTCATCAGTTTGTTCTTTGTACCTTCCCTTCCAGCCTGCCCTGTTCTTCTTCCTCCAAGACCATGGCCACTGTCTTCTTCCATCCCACATACCGTACCTAGGTAGGACCAGCCCGCCTGAGTGGAGCCATACGGCGCTGCTCCTCCTATGTGTATCCCATTCCTACTGTATGATTGTTGGCAGCTGCCTCCTGTTAGGCTTCTGCTTGGGGCATCATTCATCAGTTTGTTCTTTGTACCCTCCCTGCTTGCTTTTAGGATTCGTTTGAAAAATTTGTCATTCTACAACTTGGGGCTTAAACTCTCTTCAATTAAGGGGACATTAAAGTCTGGATACAGACTGAGTAGTTTAGATCCACCTTTGGTGGTTAAGGTTACTTAAATAAGTATATGAATTAATTATTTCGTTACAATCGGCGGTTTCTTGTTAACCGCTCAAGTGCAATTGGACTCTGCAAGAAACTGACTTCCTTGGATTCTGGATGACACCCACAACGGCGACGCCCTGGAAAAATAAAATTTGAAGCCGTACTTCACATGGACCGGCCAAGAACTGTTACTCAGGTCAACAAGTCCTTTCTAGGAGCAGTGGGATATTAAAGAGACATATGGTCTTGCAGAGCACATGTACTGTCTCCTCTGTTTGATATTACAGGTAGTACAAAGGATTCCAACAAGTCTTCTGGCAACAAGGTCTCCATGACCTTCAAGTGGGGTCCAGTCTAGCAACAAGCCTTTGAAGAAATGAAAGCTATGGCTGCAAGTGATGCGCTCAATGCTTATCCAGACCTCAATCAGCCCTTCAAAGTAGATACTGACGTGTTTGATCTGTAACTGGGAGCTGTAATTCTGCAAAATGGAAAGCCCATTGCCTACTGGAGCAAGAAGCTGAATCCAGCCCAAAAGGACTACTACACCGCTATGGAAAAAGAACTCTTAGCAGTAGTTCTTTACTGCAAGGAATACAGGAAAGTCCTGCTGGGTGGTGTAATCAATGTACACACTGATCACTAAAATCTCACATTTAAAACCTCTCTATCCTGCAAGTCCTGCACTGGGAACTCTTTCTGGAACAGCTTGGGGTCAATTTTAATTTTATTGAAGGAAAAAGGAATGTTCTTGTAAACACCTTCTCCAGGCTGCCTAGGATGGAGCCTCCCACGGCTTGGCAGAAAGAAAGACAAGGGAAAGAAACGCTCATTGATTTTCTTATGACGAATTGTTTTTGAGTGAATTTCCAGAGGTATTTCCTAATCTATGCAATGATGCAAACACTGCATTGCACTCTTGTTTGCTGAAAAATGAATGTTTGGTGAACCTACCAATGCTTCAAGAAATGGAATCCCCTGTGACCTACACTGACATTTTCAATCATCAACATAATCTCACCCTTCCTACAAAACTTTTCTGGCCAACTTATTTTAAACAAACATTAGGTAACCACAAGGTTGTTTGCTACTCCAAGGCTGAAACCAGAGACAAGTTGAAAATCTACGTTCCAAATTCCCAAGTCCCAAATCTATTGAAATGGTATCATCTATTATTGGGATATTGTTGCTCCACCAGGCTACTTCAGAAAATAAACACAAGCTTCTATGTAGAACCACTTGGAAATGTGTGCAAAGAGCATGTATGACTGGATTATTGCATCAAATACAAGAGCCAGAACACAGGCTATGGCTTGCTACCTCCAAAAGAAGCACCACTTACACCCTTCAGTGAAGTACATGTTGTTGTCAGTTGAAGAATACAGCAATAAAATGATTCACCCTTGGAAATTTAAAGCCCAAGGAAAGGTCTACAATTTCAAGGCCCTTACATGTATAGATCCAGTTACCAATCTACTGGAAATCATTTGCACTAGGGACAAGTCGATTCAACACGTTTCCAACCAGTTTACCAAATGCTGGCTTGTGCACTACCCAAGGCCTGTCAAATGTGTATATGACAATGGAGATGAATCCCTGGGATATAAATTCCAAATCACACTTGCAACCTACATCATTGAAGGAGTGACAACTACAGTGATGAATCCTCAAAACAATGCTGTATGCAAACGCGCACATCATCATACCATTGCAAACACTCATTGAATACTGATGGATAATGCACTAGCCACTTGTATGCATGCCTCATGCTGCGCAATGAATACGTCCATGGGGTCTTCCCCAAGAGTCCTGGTTTTCAACAGGGACATGCTATTGGACATCCCTCTCATTTCCAACTTGATGGCACACAGCAAACTTGCCAGCAAGGAATCAACATGAATCTCCTAAGACAAAATGCCAAACATATCAAGCATGTGTTCAAAGTCAATGACAAGGTATGGGTCGGGGAACCCAACCCAGACAAGTTACAACCTCAGAAAAAGGACCCTTATTCCATCACCCAGGTTCACACCAATGGGACAGTCAAATTGTGAGTATTGCAAAATGTTACTGAAACAGTCAATATTTGGAAGCTTACTCCATGAGGAACCAAGAATTGACAACGCCAATGACATGGGAATCAATGCTCATGGAATAATTGGCACCAGTACTCACAGAGCAAATGAAGTATTGTTATTAAAATCCCAGGTCGATTTGAGCTGGGTTGTATCCTGTAGTTAAAGTAGAATTATTTACAAGTACGAGCCCAAAGTCCTCTGCTGGTCATATCCTCCTGAAACCTGTAGTATATTTCCCCGTTTTATTGTTTCACCTTGCTTCCTGTGTCCTTCCTTTTTCCCAATTCTGATTTGCTAGATTGAACCTCACCTTCTTATTCAAGTATGGTGGTTTTATCACCTCCGATGCTTCTTGGCTGGAGTAAACTGCCTCTTTTATCATGGAGGGGTACACTGTGCGACGCTTGTTTCTAGTGGGATCACGATTACTGACCTTCTTTCCCATATCATTGATATTTCCATCCCTGATATATTTACTGGTATTTTTGTCATCATAATCATGATTACCAGTGATTTCTATATTCACTGGTCTTGATGACATTTTCACTATGTGCTAAATTACCGGTACGTACATTAAAATTACCAGTATGAACATTATTATTACCAGTGAAATGTATATATTCACCAACAGTTCATTTGCGCTTTCTCTCACCAGTTTTGCACTTGCCGGTGGTTTGGTTCCTGGAATTGGCATTTGGCCTAGTTCCCAGAGGTAGTGCTGGTGTCTGTCCAGCCGCATGTTTTTTTGTGACCGGTTTTTCCACATCCGGGCATAATATCTCAATATGGAGCCAACAACGATGTGGCCGATGCACAAAATGTAATGGCAACCAGAAACAGAATTGATTACAATGATGATGAATCTATGAGCCCCATTGAATCCAATCAGTCAACACATTCAGAAGCTTTCTCGGATCATTGGGGGAGCTATGTAACATACATGTGCTAAGCGCTACAAATGAATGTACGGCTGAATGATTATCATTGATCACAAATACAATCAACCTATCATGATTAGGATTAAAATGTCTAATCTGGATGAAGTTGAAGTGATGTCGTCTTCTCTATGTTAAGAACTTGATTAGGAATTTGATAATGTAAATTCTGTCTTCAGACTGGTGTCAACTATCGGTCGCACTGACAATGCACATTGTGCCAGTCTTCTTGAAACTACATGCATACATACATACTTTAATCTCTTAGTCACACAATTTTATTATTCATTCACAGATACTCCTCTTAGTTTGTTACAAAAGTTTGTCTGTGATAGACTCAACCTGAATACTGAAAGTAAATTGGGATTGTACATAAGTATTACAAGGATTAGAGCTATCATGTGTGTGTGGGCAATTGAAACACAATGTACATTTAGCATCAAACACCTTCATCTTAGATAATGGACATACTCCAGGGAGCTGGTGTTCCCTATTTGAATGATCATGAATGCCATGAATGTGGCTCTTAATGTCTTCCAGTTGTTTGGGTATCTTTGGAGCTTCCGGGATGAACTCCTCCGCCTCATTGTTGTCAAGTGTCATCTGAAGGCTGTTAAGTGCAACCTTTAGGTCTGGATGACAAAACAGATCTGTTTTCTATCTAAAAAGTTTCCTAGAGATTCCACAGGTGAAAAAGTTAACTTCTGTCAGTTCCAGGTACAGGCAAAGTCAGAAATATGGCTAAAATTAAACATAGTTTCAACTCTTCTGCAATTATGAAGGGAGAGTGAAAGATGGACCCTGAAGGGTAAAATAAACAACTGTTTCCTCATTCAGTCAGGGTCCAAAATTTTTTAGAGAAAGACTTTATTATTATCTATCTTGCTAAAGAAAGTGTGTCGTAACAAGCGAACGCAATCGGTCTTACGGCCGATTGATTTAGTGATTAGAAATAAGAGTAATCATCTTCTTAATATCGGTATCGTCGATCATCTCTGATGGTCGACAGGTTAATTACTCGTCGTCAAATTACTCATCGTCATCGTGTAATTTTTAGCATACAAAACACATGTAGTCTTAAGACACAAAACACACACAAAACCATTTTCGATCGGTCTTTCGTCGTATCGTATTACCGTATAATTCACCGTGATATTCTCATTGGAATATCACAGTATTGTACCTTGTTGTGTAGAATTAGTACTAGGTTGTACATAGATTTTATTTTAGGGCATGATAGTGTTTTAGAGTTGTTAATTCTTCAAAGAGTGAGCTGATGGGAAAAATCCCGCTAAGAGGCAATCCACATGATCAAATCGCCGACGATTATTCACTCTGGTTGAATAACCTTACAAATAAGGTTATTTGCCTTCGTGACTCTTCGTACGTACGAGTACGCGTTTACACGGTGAATTCTTTTCAGTCCCCTTCAGTCGTAAATCCTCAAACCGTTAAGCGGCTGGATTCTATGACTTAACCTATTCATCGTGAGTCATTGTCGTGTTTTGAATACCAATCTGTATCCAGTCTACTATCAGAGGCCCTATCAATTGGGGCGGCGTTTTGCCTTTCATTCTGGCTTGTATCATGGCATTTTGCCCTGATCCTTGCCGGTTTGATATATTGTATTTATGGATCAAATTATCCATTTTCGAAATGCTCATTGCAGAACGATTTGTTTAATTCCATGATCGAACGTAAATCAACTTGTTGCTTCAGTCGAACGATCGATCGAACATTCCATCGAACGATTGATTTTTATTTTTCTTACCACATGCAACGAGAACAATGTTATCTGAAAACAGCGCCACTCATTAGCTTTGTAAACAAATCAGCAATATTTGTTGAACCTGGTTCCTTTGCAACTCTGATAATTCCTGCTGCAATAGATTTGCATGCTTTGTGGTATGCAATGCTGTTGTGCTTCTTCTTACATGGGCTTTCAGGTCGTGTAACATTTGTGACAACAGAATCATTATCACAATACACATTGGTGCTTCCATCAATTGGAACACCCATCATTCTCAACAACTTGTACCTTAGACCTTCAACCAATTCGATTGCAATTTTCAAAGCAATGATTTCAGATCCAAAAGTTGACGTTTCAACTGTTGTTTGCCTTTTGGAAAACCAAATTATCGGTGCATTATTAATGAAGATAATAACACCGGTATGAGACCTTCTCGTTGCCTTGCATCCAGCATGGTCAGCGTCAACAAAACAACTCATCGTCACATGTTTTCCCAAGGCTTCAGGCATATCTGCTGGTATGACTTCGGCAGCACCAGGATAAAATTCAGACCAATCGCATTTTTGGAATTTACTCTCATCGGTGCTTGGTACTGTATCATCAAAAACCAATTTCGACCTGTTGTACTTTTTCAAATATGCAAATATATGAAACAACTGGTTCAGATGTCCCTTTCTTGCTTGTGCCAGATACCTTGACATCAGCGAGACTGGCATTACAATGTCCAGCCTTCCTAATTCACAAATCCACCTGAGAACTCCAATTAAGCCTTGATAGTAATTTTGCAATTCAGGGTTCAATTCTTCTGATATATCAATTTCCGGTCGATAATCATGTGACAGTGGACTGGACGCTGATTTTGGTAGATACTTGTAGCCATATTTTTCAGTTCCTAACTCTTGTTCGAGTGCTGCAACAGCTTTCGCCGTATACTTAGTGCTTGATAATGACCATCTTGGCTTTGAATCACCTTCAAAGTAGAACTTTCCAATATCTGCTCCCAGATACAGAGTTGGCTCTTCAATAGTATCATCCTTCAGTTTGAACTTGCGCTCAATGTTTTCAAGCTGGAACTTTGGATCTTCACCAGAACATAAGATGTCGTCTACATAGGCAATGAGCATTGCCCAGTATCTGGATCCGTCTTTCCTGGTTTCAATTTGTAAGTGCACATCCGGATCTGCCTTGCAAGGTGAATATCCAAGATCTCTCAAATGCTGTGTGAGATATGACCTGAAAGATGCACCTGCAACCGGCAGTCCATACAATGCGCGGACTATCTTGCAAGGCCTTCCTGCAAGATGTGGTGGAAAACCATCTTCAGCTCTCGCTTTTAGAAAGTATTTCTCTTTAATCGGGGCTGTCAAATATGCATTTTGAATATCTGCTGAGAGAACCTTCAGGTCATTCAGCGCTGCCAGCAGGAAGAATATTCTTACTGAGTCGCGACTGGGGACAGATGAGTAAGTATTTTCTTTTGCCACTGCAGGGACTTTATGACCATCCCCTACCAATCTAGCCTTCCTTGTTAGGGACCCAAGCTTGATGTCAAAAATCATGTGGGTTGTTATTTGTTTATGACCGACTGGAATAACATCATCATCAGAAAATTCAAACGCTGCCATATTGTTGGTCATTTCTTTGTGAATTGCCCTTTCCCAGTGATCAGTGCCTGTTTTCTTATCAATAGCCAGCGCTTGTTTGATTGAATGTGGCAACTCAACGCCATACTTGTGCGTCTTCAACCAATACTTGGCTGTTTTGGCTGCCTTAAGGATCCGTTCCTTCCTTCTCAAAATTTTGTGCACCCACCATCTGAATGCTGGTGATTTCTCAAGATTATTGTTGACAGCATACTCAGCTAATTGCACTGGAAATGATTCTTTCACATCGCTTAACTTACACCATGATTCAGTGCCATCTTTCCAACTGGCAAGAATCCTCCAACCCCTAGTTGTCGGCTTATGGGTTTTCCTGCCATTTTTTGCTATGGTCATGGCTTCATCATCAGTTAGTGCAGTGTTGTCGCATTCATGGTCAATGAGCTCATCTAGTAGAGTGAACATCCTTCCGTCATCATCAACAGAACTGTACAGACTCTCTGCAACAATATTTGCCGTGTATTCCTCCATGGTGCCATCAGGTAGTTGCAATTTGTACAGCCTCGTGTCTAGTATGGGATTCTCATTTCTAAGTCCAATTGGTCTGTTTTGCAAGTCTCGCACTCTATCCTTGACAACACACCTGAGTCTTTCATCATTTCTTTCAATGATCACCTCATTGCCCAGATATTCATCTGGTTCATCAATATCTTCTACTGATGCTTCTGGTTCAGCCATTTCGAGTTTCAGGTCAGGTGATTCTCCTGGTTGGTTCTCAAATAGCTCCGTTTGAGGCTCCGGGTAGTTCTCCTGGAAGAAGGACGCGCTATCCTTCACTTCATCACCAATCTTGGATTCAATTGATTTGTCAATTGCTTCCATTCTTCTGAGGATATCTCTATCTCTCCATTCGAATTCTTTGACAGGCCTTATTGAATTTGTAGATATTGGTATTGCTGATTCAGTCAGGAGCCAGAAACAATCACCCCCACCTACCTTATTGCCACAGGGACCCAACCATCGTCCCAGCCTTTCAACGCCTCGAGTAGAAGAATCACCTTTATCATAGTAAAACACAAAATCATACCATTCTGATGAAGTGTATAGTGTAATATCAGGCCTATAGCCATGGACCAATTCAAATGGGGTTCTCCCCATTGAAGAAGGGTTGCTCGAGGCCGTTCTCTGCCTGATATTTGCACATAGTTCACCACAAAATGACCATAATCTCCTCGGTGATTTTTTCTTTGCTGACTTGGTTGTGATTGCACTCCCAAGATGACCAATAGCTTGTTCTGCTCGGTTTTGAAATGGACAATGTGGCTGTATGAATGTCTGGTGAATATGGTTGCGCTTTACAATTGAATTCCAGTGGGTCTTGTAGGTTCTTGGAGATCCTTGTTCTGGCGCGCCATCAGAGATCAAATGCTCAGGGATTCCAATTTCATGAATGAATGTTTTCAATCCTTGATGCGCCTGGGATTTGTCCTGTATTGGTATAAATACTTCAAACCCATTTCCATTTGTGAAGATCTGTGCACATTTCTCCTGTCTCATAATACTGGTCATTCTAGCATGCCACGTATCAGTGTACCAGGTTCCTTGTGCAATTCTCTTGTTCCTGAAGCGCTGTGTAGGCAGCCTCTTCATCAATGGTAATTGCAAATTCCTGAGGGCCTTCTGGGTTGTGACTTTCAATGTCTGCTCAGCTTTCTTGAAACTAATATTCCAAGTTTTGGCTAGGCGTTCACAGTCAACTTTGTTTGGACCCTCAATAGTTATCACTGACGGCCCCCATTGATTTCTTCTATCAAGTGACCTTCTCTCAAGTGTATTGTCAATTTCTTGCAAGCTAGGGGTCTGTTTTGATTCTTCTTCAGGAGCTTCCATAAAGTCAAATTCTGTATCATCAAACAAAAATTGGTCTACCCTTCGCGCGCTTGAAATATTCCTTACTGAAGAAATTCGATGAGCAATATTTCCATCTGTTGCAATTTGGCATTCAGTTAGCATTCTCCTTGTGGATACCTGGTGGACTCTCATCAGTTTGCATTGCTGCATGACACTTGGATGCCTTTTGTCTAAGCTGGTCTTGGAGAGCATACCTGTAACGTTACTTGCAGGTTCTGTTACAATCGAACTTGTATCAATGTCCTGATCCTCTTCGGTCGACATAGCTTGAAGGCTAAACTGGTCCCCTGAAATTGGATCTCCATTGTCAATGGCTAGCTCGGCCATCCTGAACTTCAGTGAATGTGGATCCCAAGGGGTATCATTTGTTGCAATCAAATGTTGACATTCATCAAGCTCTATTCTTGTTGGCTTTCTTGTGGGAAAATATGATATCACATTTCTCATACTTAGTTTGATAAAAACTTTCTTCGGATCATCATCTTCCATTGGCGTTTGAATTGTAATTCCATGCTTGGATCTTGGATCAAATTGACGAGGTGTCTCTTCAACAGAGTTGAAATTGCAGTCCCTCACTTGATTTGGGCATATCAAGCTGTTCTTCAATTTGTCCCCAAAGTACAGTGCCTGATGGAACACTATGATATATACTTGGCCTGATGTTGGATTTGTCCATGCCGTAGCACAGCTTCCAATCGGGATCTTCTTGATGGGCTTGTATTCTTCAGAAAAAGGTGCAACATCGACATGTGTTGTGATCTGATCAGGATTCAGCAATACCATATTGCTTCCTGCCGCAGTAGTGTCTGCATGTGAGTCCAACTCACAATATCCCTCTTCATTTTCTCCATCGTCAAAATCTACAGGAATATTCATCTTGTATAATGACCTGCTCACCATTGTTAACAATTTGTGTTCTAGTGCTAGTGTCCGGTTATTATGTCATTTCTTAGATTTGGATCCAAAACTGTCACCTGCGCCTTCATTCTCAGCTTCTTTCTTTTTAGTCTCAGCAGACTTGAGATTTCTTTTCTTCTTTGCCTGTCTCATCTGGTAAAGCTCCTGACGCTGTTCTTTTGACATTGTTTTATAAACGCTTGTTGGGTAGGGCTTGCACTCAACTTTTCCTGTAAACGATCCAGTTGTTTTTTGCTTTTTATTGCTTGATGTGCCCACAGAATACACACTTCTGGAACCCCTTTTATGCTTTCCATTTGCAAGCTTCTTCAATCCAAGGCGATTGGTGAATAGGATAAGACATTCATTGAAATTGTCCCGGTAGTCTTTGCTCTCATCAATTGCATCGGCCTTGGCAGCGTCAAGTCTCTCATCACTGATTGAATTGATAAAATCCCAAACAAATCTCCTTTCATTGTGGTTCTTTTCGAATCTCAGGATCGTTCCATGAAAAGCGGTCCAGTTTCGCTTGTGCTTGTTCCAATCATAATTCTTAGCATCGCCAGTGTAATGTGATTCTTTCATTTCCTGGTAGGTCTTGTTCAGAACCATAGTGATATTGGTATCAGTGTAAGCATGTTGCATCAATGAAATGAAAGCATTTCTGGAATTACCAGAGTTCAGAGCAGTGTTTTGGAAATGTGCCACGTATTCCCAACCAGGGCCTTTTCTTGTTGCATCACATAACAGCCTCCAGACGACGTTGTTATCTTCATCATACTGGTGACCTGACAGGACGCCACACCTCTCATTGTAGTCACTCCAAGTTGGGTAGGTATCTGTTGGACTTTGCCCGACTGTTCCAGCCCTGGCTTTGTCAGTAACTTCTTCCTTTTCTTGGGGTCTTATGACATACAAGATTGGGAATCCCTCAGAGTTGAATCTGTACCTCAAGTTTTGTCAAAAGCCTTCCTCCCATTCTCTGAACTTCGTAAGGTCCTTTAGCTCAGGTGGAGTTGACTTTTCCTGTGATTTCACACTCGATTCCATCATCTTGATTCTGAATTGCTGCAGTTCCAGGTTGTTTGGGTTTGCTTTCCAGTCGATAGCCCTTGGCTTGACTCCAATCAATGGTTGATACCGGGCCCAATTTGCCCACGTGAGAAGCCTCGATGATAGTCTGTTACCATAGTGGATACTTTTTGGATTAGGACAGTCTGGACTGATAGATTTCAATCCATGCATGAACGATTTGATGCTTTCCTTGTTGAGGTCTGTAATTTCACGAATATTAGACATCCCTCCCCTCATAATTTCTTCAGCTGATTCGTAGTTGATACCAAAATCCATTAGGCTGCTCCTGAAAGCAAGCTGTTCTGGGTTCAGAAATCTACCATTGTTGAATCCCCTGATTTTTATCCTGGGTTGGGACGACCTTCTTCCCAGTCGATCTGCTCTTGCATCCTTGGCATTTTGGTTAGCATCATTTCCCTTGTCATTGTCACTATCCGCGTCATCTGGGTTCTCACCCCTCCTTTCTGCATCTCTTATTGCTCTGATTCTCTTCTTTACTTCTTGGTCGATGATTCTCTTCATGGTTGAGTTTGTATCTGGGTCCCCAAGGGCCCTTTCCATTACTTGCATGATTTATCTTCAAAATCATCATCATCTTCCCTACCTCCTCCTCTGTTGTTCTCATCAGAATCCTGTGGATCGTCCACTTCCATTTTTTCTTCTTCACCGGTGTCGGATGCTCTAGTTCGGACCATGGTGGAGGATTGAGTATTCTAATGGTCGGATGGTCGCTTTGAAGAGAGTTTTCGGAGTATTCGTAGGTATGTGGATAGAGAATTTAATCGAATCGAGGGTTTGGATGTGAGATATGGATGGTAAATGTTGACTGCTGTCGAGTGTGATTTGCTTATCTATTCGTATATCCGGATCGAATTCGTTCCGGTTTGTGTATACTTTGTGACTATTCGGATCGAGTTTTCGTTCCGGTTTGTCTGTCTTTGTGTGCGCTTTTGCTTTTGTCGCAAATCAAGATTGTGAGCTTTCCTATCCTTTCTTGGGATTTTGCTCATTCTGTATTTCTGTGGTGAAAGATTGAAAGATTGTTTCCTGAGAATTTAGTGTTCTCTTTTTGTTCCGGATCTTTCCGATCTTCGAGGATTGGTGTTCTCATATCTTTGGATTTTCGTTTTCGTGCGGGCAGATGCTTTTCGCAATCTGTTCCTTCTTGCAAGCAGATGTTCTTCTCAATCCGTTTCACCGCGGAATACTTCTGGCTCAATCTTCTGGCTCACGTCATTCTTGTTTTCAGTGAAAGATCAGTGTTCTCGGATATTGATTCCTTTCAACTGATGCCAACCTGGGCGGCTCTTTCGACTGAGCCGTCCAGCATCTTTTCCCTTGCTTGTTTTGCTGGATCTCGAAACCCAGTGGAGCCACCACCTTGGTTCAATTCTTTGGTCTCTTCTTTCAGGGAGACCGCCCTGGTGTTGGTCTGTTCCAGGGCTCCACAGGCAACTGCCTCTTTTACATCCTTGAGGGTTGATGCCGGTAGCTGATCAGGCTATTCCGGATTAGTCTTCGAGCTCAACTGCGTTTCGTTGGGAAACGCCATTCGGTCCTCCACAGCTCGTAGAGTGCTGTGGGTCTGATAAACTAAAGAAAGTGTGTTGTAACAAGCGAACGCAATCGGTCTTACGGCCGATTGATTTAGTGAGTAGAAATAAGAGTAATCATCTTCTTAATATCGGTATCGTCGATCATCTCTGATGGTCGACAGGTTAATTACTCGTCGTCAAATTACTCATCGTCATCGTGTAATTTTTAGCATACAAAACACATGTAGTCTTAACACAAAACACATGCAAAACCATCTTCGATCGGTCTTTCGTCGTATCGTATTACCGTATAATTCACCGTGATATTCTCATTGGAATATCACAGTATTGTACCTTGTTGTGTAGAATTAGTACTAGGTTGTACATAGATTTTAGGGCATGATAGTGTTTTAGAGTTGTTAATTCTTCAAAGAGTGAGCTGATGGGAAAAATCCCGCTAAGAGGCAATCCACATGATCGAATCGCCGACGATTATTCACTCTGGTTAAATAACCTTACAAATAAGGTTATTTGCCTTCGTGACTCTTCGTACGTACGAGTACGCGTTTACACGGTGAATTCTTTTCATTGCTGAATCAAGTCAAGCTCTATTGTTACTTACCTTTTTGAATTTGGTTCAAAAACTGGTCACTCTTGGTCGCATTGATTCACTCATTTTATTTTAAGTTTTCAATAGCAATATTATCTTCATCTTGTCAGTTGTGAAATATTGTAAGAGCCTATCTGAAAGGACAGCTGTTCTATTCCAGTTGTGCTAGTGGATCAAAGTATCTTCTTGTCCATCAACTTATGCAATGTTCCCATTTATATGACACTGAAACCTTGAGCGGTGGGAGACTGAAGATGGTTTGCAGAAAAATAAAATTGAAAACATACTTGGTCACTACATCTGTTCAGGTCAAAAAGTTCACACTTCTTGTTCTCACCTACGGTACTACATTGTGATTAACAATGTTCAGCACAGGAGTAAGTACCAAAATTCTATACCAATGGGATTGAAGTAAAAAACCCTAACATTTTGAAAACATGAAATATTGGAATAACTTGTTCCTAAAATAGATCTAGCATTTGTTGTCTTTTCTTTGGAAGCAGCTTCTTGTGGATTTACTGATTCTCCAGTAAACTAAAGAATCTTTCAAAGTGTCAGTCTAGGTCAAAGTTTGCCAATAGTTGCTGCTGGTTTGCAAAAGAAAATCTTGTCACAACATCTGCATTAGAACCAAAACCAACTTGTTTACAAATGTAGTTGTTACCATTGGAGTTAGAAAAGAGCTCTGTTCCAGTTATGAGTGTTGGTAATAGTTGGTTGTTTTTGGTCTAGAGTGGACAGAAGTTAAATTTCACAAGGGATCTCTAGGATGTTGTAATGATAGGAAAATTCTAGTATTTGTATTCGTTTTTCCATCTTTAGCGTGCAAAGTTGAACATAATAAAGATAATAATTACAGCCCCTCAATAGAACCTACAGGTTGTACATAACGGCCTTACGTCACTTAAACGATACTCAGGCTAGCGACAAATTTGTGCAATTTATTTTTAAAATTCTGATATGTTTATTGCGTGCATAAAAAAACAATTCTCTATATATTTTTGGACGCAACAATTTCCAGGAGGACTATTTTTGCATCCATAATTTCATCCCCATTATTATGGTTGCTTCATGATTTTGCTCTGGCACAACTTCATTTCATGCTTACCCCCAGCAATAATTTAGACTCCATTCAATTTTTGTTTTTCCCTTGCGCAACTCATTTTTTAATATTATCCTCTATTTGCAATGATATTGTCATAGTGTTATTACCAATTTCTTCATAAATGTATTAGCTTCTTGATAACCAGCAATCTATTATGTTATGTCCATTTCACAATATTCAAACTACAAATATGAAATACCAAAAGATGACAAACATAGTTTGGTACAAAGAGGAACAATCCCATTCATAGTATTCCATTTTGATAGAAGACAAATATATTGTGCAAATCGCTATAAAATAATAATTAACTAACAGTCGTACTATTGTTGTTATCACTTTTTACTTTTGTAAGCTTTTCATGTATTCAAAGTAATATTTGTAGTCCTTGTGATCCTTGTTGATAGTCACAATCATGTTACATTGTTCCTTCTGTCTTTGTTCCTCTTTACTTTCTTTGTCCTCTACATCTTGTGGTGTATGATTGCCATTTTGCTGTTGGTAGGATTTAAGTAGTTCTATCTCTAAATCTTTTGACTGTTGTTCCTCCCTTTGTTTTTCTATTACACTTAGGACATATCTATAAAAAAATGCCTCTTGCCTGACTTACTGTCAGTGAATTTCTTTCTCTTCCTTGTGCACTTTGTTGTGTTTAGCCAGAAATTGCAGTCATTGTAAAGGAAAAGCAATGCAAATGCTTCATTGCTTAGGGTGAAAATGTTATTGATTGTTGCTTGGAATGATTTTCTTTTGAAGTCTGTCTCTTTTGGTGACATGGCAACAAGAATTCTTTTGACAAAGTATTGGAATTCTGTTGAATTTTTACATCAATAGTCTTTGTGCAATTGGTACCGTTTCTGTTGTCCGTGATTAAAACTGTTGCTAGGAAATTATCTGGTATCTGTTTGTTCCTTTTATTGTCCAGGCGTCAGTGTTGAGAAGACAATCGAGTTAGAAATGATGAAAATGTATATAGTGGCAAACATGATGTTGTTGGTTCTTGCCTGTGTAGTTTTTCCTGGCTAGACTTTGAGCATTGTGCCTACACATAGTGATTGGTTGGCAGAAAATTCCACTCCACTTTTGATCATGAACATTCATCTTCTTTGGTATTTCATTGTTATTACCTAGTTTTACAATTCTCTCAATCATTGACTGTACAAAAGCCGGCTCTGATGGGAATTTCAAAATCCTGAATGTTGTTTCCTTGGCATACTGGGTAATGTTTTGTTTCATGTTATTGTCATGGTCTGTTTTGTTGGCAGTAGAGTATTGCTGTTGATACTGTTGGTGGTTGTATCTGTTTGGCTATCATTTGTGTTTGTCTGCTCACTTCCCTACACACTGCTTGTTAGGCTGTTTGTTGTATGTGTAACAACATATGTGTAACAGCATTGGTACCCTGCACTGGACTGTGAATTTGTTGTACCATTATTTCTTCTTTCAATCGCAAATAGAAACTTCCTATTTTTGCTGTTGATTGTTCTGGCGTGCTAGTTTTATGGGAATTGATTTGTTTTGGAATAAGTATGTGGATTTTTTTCATTCAGACTTTTTGCAAATAGCCGTGCTAAAATTGTTACTTGTTACAAGTGCTTGATTTACTGTGTCATGGGGAGTGCTGTATCACTACTTCTTGTTGTATTGTTGCACTTGTGAGGGTGGTTGTACTGACGCCTGCATACCCTTTGTTTGCTCGTGCCCTGATAATCGAGAATGTGGTGTCCTGAAAATCCTGACACAGACTACAACATAACGGTGTTCCCTACCCCAACAATCTGTAGGTTCCACCCATAGTAGTAGCCATTCCCCAAGCATAGTAATATCATATTCATTTATTTGTAGTATGTTGTATCATGGGTACTTGAATAAATCACTATCTTTTTGGAATGTGAACCCGGCCTCACCGTTGACATCTTATACATATTAGTATTACTACTCCTACCATACTCATACTTAAAAGAAAAATAAATCTGGAACCAACTGTACAGTAGGTGTGGTATATTCATATGTCATTGTAGTAATCCAGAGTTAATGTCCAAATTGATAAATAGTAAATCCTGCAACGGCGTCGCAGGAATGGAAAAAGAGATAAATTTTTTGCAACAGTGTTGCAGGAATCAAATAAATCAAGATTTGGAATTTTTATCTGACAGCCCCTTTGGCATCCCACATGTAGTACTACCATACTGGTAATTGTACTACTTGTGCTGTTAAAAAATCTGCAAGTGGCTGGTTTCTAATTCACAGTATTTCATCTCAAAACTGACAAATCTGAATACCTGCAACAGCGTTGCAGGAATCAAAATCCTCCAGCGTTCCAGGTTCTGTTTCCAAAATCAGTTTCAGCTTTCCATCTACATTAACCATTGTTGCTGTTTGAGATGTTTTTTTGCTTGTTTCCTATTATTGTCTGGTTAGATTTTTGTTGTCAACTTTAATGGGTTGAAATGTATTGAATGATTTACCAATATAATCTTTGTTCATAACGGATTGACGTTTGTCCAAAATCACAATTCCAATTGTTTTGAAACAACCAAAAATCTTTCCGGTCCAAGGATCTCACATCAGGTTCTACAGTCTTCATATCAGGTTTGACAGAAGCAATGATGACATTGAGGACATATTGGGTGATTCCCGAAATAATTTTTTATAACGTACATAAATTTCTGTTTTTAGTATTTCGGGAATGAAAATTCCGTACATACTTTTTTTGGCGGGAAAGTGCATAAATCTCATTTTGGAATGTGGAATCTCATTTTCTCTCATTTTGGAATATATGTGGAATTCTTCCAAAGGCACACGAAACATGTGGAAGTATAAACAAGTAATTCAGTCACAAATTCCGGTATAAAAAAGTGTAACGTTACAAATCATAGTCGACGTGAGCTCATGTTGACTATGATTTGTAACAAAAAGACTTGTTAAGTAGAAAATTTCCGGTTTATGTAGTACATAAAAGTATTTGGGGAATCACCCATTGATCCTGTTTGGGATTGACACAAATAAATAAGAAACATCAATCCAAATTTCCACCCAATGACGTTCTACCAGTTACTCCCCCAGACAATTATTCTCAAGTAGCCGCAAAGAAATATCATGATGGACCACCACCAGCAAAGAAAATATGTCAATCCCAACCTTCAGCGAAGGTCACACTTCCAATTATTATACAAGATGTCCTTCTTGTACCAGGTGCCACAAAACTTGATGTGAAACCAAACAAGGGACGAAATGGTGTTCAGGTAGATCAGCAAAAGGAAAGAAGAAAGGTAAATCCGAATCTCCATCAGAGATCTTACAAAGTATCCCTGGCAGTGAATATCATGCAGTGGCTTCTCCAACAACCATAGGGTACATTCCAGCTAGTCTTTTTCCATGTTCTTGTTTTCCTTGCCAAGACAATGTTCCTCAAGCAACTGCAATAAAACTTAATTTTGGGTCATTACCAGCAAACAAGAGACGTCGATCCAAACCTTGTTAAAAAACGCTGTTTCAGGTAGTCCCCAAAAGGGTTCTCCTTGTTCAACTAGTACAAAATAGGTAGCTTCTGTTCCAAACACACATCAGGAAGATGTGGATTACCCAGAGTATCTGAACTCTATGGAAAACAATCCTCAATTGGCACTGCATGGTCAGTTGTATGCAAGTACGGAGTTTGTCAAGGCCTTAAGTTCAGATGTTACAACCTCTTTTAGTCAGTTGATGACTAAGGTTTACATTGTATCCAAAATTATTTAATCAAAACCCATGCCCAATTTCTGCGAGATGTCTTTGATGACAAGTGATTCTATGACAAAGAAAAAGAGAAAAAATGAGAAGTTGTCACGATCATATTATTTGTACGATCATATGATTCGTACTATGGGCACGCAAGGAATTTAATACACAGCATCCTCGTCCTCTTGCTTCTTTGAACTTCTGATGAACAGTGAAAATTTGAAATCGTCTACCCCAACACAACGGTGGTAGTAATAAGAATAACAACATGCATTGGGGTTACGTGAAATATTGCTCAGACGGACAGGCGAAACAGTTACTCCTGTATTCTTTCTTTGTATTGCAGTAAACAATGATGGGGGTTTCTTCTTCTCGGCGACCTTCTTCTGTCCGTAACCGGTACTAATCGGAGGTGAGCACAATTTTGCGTCGAGCAACTTTGTCCGACGTTCCGAATTTTCAGTACTTAAAACACGTATAATTCTACACAGAATTCCTTTATACTTTCTCCCCCCTTCCACTCTGTCCATATTCAACTCCAGGACCCACCACTACCTTTTAAGACCTGCTCTTTCTGTTGGTGCTATCAGTTTGGTTGTTTGCGCTGCTTCCTTTGGTTGCTTTGGTTTCCACTCGCCGTCGACGGGCTCCCGATACGACTGCTAGACACATAATTTTCTACACCGTGTCCAGTACAGTTTCTACGTGGCCACCGGAAGCACAGTCGCTTTTCTGAAGCTTGCACAAGCAGACACAGGCCACAATCCCACAGGACACTGATCAACAATCACAAGTAAATCCATCAATCACCTAGCCGACAGCAGATCCCTTGATAGGTGCCTTGACTTTGATTTGAATACAACAGTCGATCCATTGCCAACAACAGCAGAATCACACCGAACATCACATCACACCAATTTTTCGTTGCGAAGCCCGCCGCCAACAATCCAACAGCAGATCCATCGATACCGACACTCGATACCGACACTCGATACCGACACTTGATACCAACAATCAATAATCCCTTGCTTCGATTACCCAATACAGACCTCATCTGCCTTTAATAGAAGCCGATTGCAATTCTCCTATCCAAGAATACTAACACGTTCCAAGGATTATATCTTCGCATCTACAACACACTCATCAATCGCTCGTTGCCTGACAGCGGATCCATCTATTGCATTATCCAATCCGTGTTCTCAACACACTATTAACCACCAACTGCAACTACTATTCCATCGCTGGTAGTTGCCTTACTCCATCCCTATTTTACACCCATTGCTCAGCGCCAGACCAAGCAATTGCACGCCGACGCCAATCTATTGCCCGTGCTAAGTAAATCCATCAATCATCTAGCTGACAAGCCGGTGACACCATTGATAAGCAAAACCACCAACTGCATCCACAGCAAAGACAGACACCAACAGCAGATCCATTGATCGCCCCATCCTAATTTGACCGCAGACCCATCGACCAATCCAATCGTCTCTGCTCCGATTACAAGCTAAAGACTACCACCGGACAAGCTGTCCAATCACAAAAACAATCAAGCCAACAAGCCAGCAACACCACTCTTGTAAAGGAAACTTTGATGTCCATTTGATTGCTTTAAGCTATTCCATCAACAGTTGCCTTAATCCATCCATGATCTAGTACCGCTCTTACTCAGTGCAAGATACGGTATAGACAACAACAGCCTAAAGCAACCACATTTTTGTTGCTTCTCCACGTCTCCTACACGTCTTATCTTATTGCAAACGGCATCCCCTTGCTATTGCAGACACACCGGTACCATTCTGGTCCTCCAACTCCTGATATTTCCTGAGTTATTAAATTTTTAATCACCAGTATCCTGGAATTTCCAACCCCACGACACTCCCTCCCTACCTCCCTCCTCCTCCTATGCCTACCCTCACTCCCCCTACTGACCCTACTGAGGGCCGGTCTCCCCCTCCTGCCCTTTCCCCCAAGAAAAGATCTCCACAGTATACACCCTCCCTGTCTTCTTCATCTGCACGATCCTCCGCCTCTGGTACTCGATTTCCCAAGCATGCCTTCCTGAAGAAGACCTCCTCCCGCCATGCCCCAGGTCCTACTACCCATGTTACCCCTTCCCCCTCTTCCCTTCTTCTTCAGAGGACAGATGCATTCATGTCTGCTTCCTCTTCCTCTGCCAGCCAGTTGTCTGATGCCTTCATGTCTGTCTTTTCTACCTCTAATTCCTCCGTGGCATAATCTATGCGGGCTTCTAAGCAGCCAGCTCTTCAGCAGCCAGCTCTTAAGCAACCAGGTCTTAAGCTGCCAACTCTAAAGCAGCTTGTTCTTACTCCTTCCGCTCTTCAGCAGCCAGCCCTTCCAGCTCTAAAGCAACCGGCTCTTAAGTCACCAGCTCTTAAGACACCCACTCTTAAGCAGTCTGTTCTCCAGCAGCCACCTCCACTTTCTCCCTCTCCTGGAATGGACCGTCAAGCCCTCCATTAGCAGGCTCTGGCTGCTGATAATCAGGCGCATTCTGCCTCCTTCCTCTGGTGTTTTTATGGTGACGGTTGTTTTTTTACTCCACCTGCAATCTAACTCCTTTGCAAGTCTCCAACTCAGTCCCGGATTAGAATGGCTCTCCTAGTCCTACCCACTTCTTCAACAAGAAAGATGGTTGTGACAAGAAATCTATCCACAATGTGTGCTGCCTTTCAGTTGCTCCGGTGTATGCCTTGGTTTATACTGATGATCCTGATTGGAGGTCTGCTTCTGTGGATTCTCTGGTCTCCCTTGCTTCTGCCTGCTTCACAGGCTCTCAAGATTGGACCAAATCTCCACCTGGTCAGGCTCTCAGGAAATGCCTTATTGGTTTGGCAAAGATGTCTCCTGAATGCTTCGATGACTTGTACTGTGAAGACAACCTTCTGCCTAGCACTGAAGGGCAGGTTTGGTTGGCTGCAAACGGGGTCCTTGGCTCTCGTTGGTTCTTTAAGACCAAGCCTCCTGCTCCTGCTCCCCCTGCCGTTGCTGATCCCTTCACCACCCAGGCATCCAGCTCTAGGTTAGTCTCTTTTCTTCCTTCTGTTGGTGCTGCTACGGTTGTCTCTTCCTCTGATGATTTCCTTCAATGGCAAGGTGTTTGCTCAAGTGATTCAAGGGCTCCAGTTGATGTCACTGACGGAACCTGGTGCTCCTACAGCTCTTACTTCACTCTGTCCCTTCCTAGGCTGATGTCCCCTTGCCATAGCGATTTGTATGACAAAATGCTTGGGTCTCTTACAGATGCACTCAGCTTGCTCTGGTCTGTTGACAGGAAGCTGGTTCTTTATGTCTTTCCATCTAGAGCAAGTCTCAACCCCAAGGCCAAACCTGTCCCCAAGCTCTGATCTACCCTTCTTGACCAGCAGACTCTGGAACTGTATGTTGCTACACTCTGGCTTTGCACTTGTACTGCCCCTCAGCTCTGGTTCTTTCTGGGTCACAGCATCCCCTTGGATACTCTGTTGTCTGATACTCTCCTTCAGAGGCTCAGGGACCATGACATGGACCTCAAGTATGATCACATTCAGGCCCCTACTATTGTCACTTGTGGTTTTCTTCTTGGGTCCTTTATGCAGAGTTTTGATCTTGATCATTACAATGCATTGCTTCAGACCCACCCTTGGTTTCAAGCCTTCCTTATTGCTGTCATCCGGAAGAACATCCGTTTGGACAATTCTAGGACTCCAGATCCCTCCCATGTACCAGCTGCTCATATTTTGTGTGATGCGACCAAGCAATCCCAGACTGTCAAGCTCTTGAAGGCTCAGTTCAACTGCTGCTCTCCCTCTGACATTGCTTCCCTTCCTGATGATAAATTCTACAAGTTCATTGAGACCGCTACCAACCCCTCTGATTGGTGTCTTCCTCCTTCCAAGCTGAAGACTCTTTATCAAGCCAAGTACCGCCAAGCCAAGTTTATCAAGACCCACAAAACTGCTGTTGTTCTCAGGGTTGTTGACTTGGACCTTCCTGTTGATTTGGGCCAGGAATTGGGTGCCAAGACTTTGCGCCGCATGCTGTTGGGTATTTGCACTCGTGACAACTGGTCATGGCCTCTGTTTCTTTCTGTTGACACAAGTTCCTATCGTGACAAAATCCTTGCCTTGTACAACACCACTACCAAGGTTGAAGCTATGGCAATGCTATCTTTCCTGCCTATTTTCCTAGAGGCCCAGTATGGCTCTTGTGTTCGCCAATGGTTTTCTACTGAGTGTCTGACTGAGATGGAGGCCTTTCATTGGGATCTTACTGAGGGTCAAGTTGTTGAAAATGCTCCCGCGCTGGACCTTGACCAAGATGAGGCTCTTCCCTTCTTTGGCAGTGGTGATGTTTGTGACTAGGAACTTGTTGATGACAATCTGTCCATTGACTCTCTTGTCCCTGATCTTACCTTTGATCTGGCTCTGAATTTTCCTTTGCAAGCCCGTGAGGACAGCTGTGGCTGTGGTTTTGATGATTGCCAGTTGATGTCAACCCTAGCCACAGGTACTTCCAACCTCACTTCTGCTCTGAGTGCTGCTCCAAATGGTGTCCCTCCTGGTGATACTGCCATGGCTGATGCTCTGCCCAATGTTGAGGCTGGTGTTCCTCCTGGTGTTCCTCCTGGTGTTCCGCCTGGTGGTCCTACAGCTCTCCCTTCCCCTCTGCAAGCTGGTGTTGCTTCCATTACTTTCTCTTTGGGCCATGATGCCAGTGTCAGTGAGTTGAGTCATGCTAATGCCTCCACCAGCTCTGCTCTGGCTTCTTTCTTCTCTGTGCAACAGACACAGTATGCCTCTGATCATGGTTAGGCTTTCTCACATAGGGCTTGGTGGGATGTCCCACACCCCAAATTACACCCTTGCTTCCTCCAATTTTCCTGCCCCTTCCTCTGCCCCTCCCGTTTCCTGCCTTGTCCAATCCAATCTCCATGGGGAATCCCTTGCCACCAAGGATTCTGATGTTTTTGGCCACCCTTTCCCCCATGCCCCTTCGTCCAACTCCACCATCATTACCTTTCAGAACATTGGCCCCAGCGTAGGTCAGCTTTCATGTCCCACTCTTGTCACAACTCTTGGTGTTTTGACCAGAGCAAGGCTAGTGTTGCTCTCTATGCCGAGCACTGTCTGAATGAGTCCAAGCTTCTCCCCTGTGACCTCTTCCACTCCTGCATCAAACAGGTCTGCCCTTCTAGCTTCTCATATCTTGCCAGCAACAAGCATGAGGCCTCCCACTGCACTTGGCGTCAGCCTGGTGGTACTGGCTTCACCATTGATCACCTCTTTCACTCTCACAAGCTTGCTCACAGCGCTGATCCCTCTGGCCTTGGCTGGTGGACCTTTGTCAAGTTTCAAGGTCGGGCTCAGGCTACTGTTACCATTTTCTCTGCCCACTGTCCCGTTGAAAATGACAGGGATATTGGATCTGTCTGGAACCAACACTGTTGGTATTTTCAGGCCGAGGAGGATCTTCCATGCCCCAACCCTCACATCCTTTTCTGCCATGATCTGACAGTCGCTCTTCAAGCCTGTTTGGAGGCTGGTGACTCTGTCATTCTTGGGATTGATCATAATTCTGATGTCTGGTCTGATGATTTGTCCTCTGAGCTCAAGGCCCTTGGTTTCAAGGATGCTATCCTGACTACACACTCCTCATCCTCTCCACCCGCTACTTACAATCACAATACCACCAGGACTCCCATTGATGCGCTCTGGGTTACTGCACATGTTGATGTCTTCAGAGCTGGCTACTGTCCCTTTGGTGGTGCTCATGGCATGGCCTCTGACCATCGCTTGCTGTGGATTGAAGTTTGCAATGATAGCATCATGGGTAAACATCTTCCACCCCCTGTGCATTCCTCTCTGCCCCGCCTAAAGTCTTCACGCCCCCATCTACACCAGCGCTATATCAAGCGGGTGAAGCATAGTTTCACCACTGCTGGAGTGTTTGCTCTCCAGACCCAGCTTGAGCACCTGCTGGCTCAGTATGTTTCCGGTGACACGTCTGTGCGTGACACTCTTATCACTGCCTATGAAGTCCTCCACAAAACCTCTACTTCCATCCGGCTGTCTATTGAACAGTACCTCTGCCGTATTCATGCTGGCATGATTCCTTGATCTCCTCAGTTTCAAGTCTACTGTGACACGATTGATTTCTGGTGTTGTGTCGTGAAGCTTTGGCAAGGTGTTTCTACTAGCCACACCATTGTCAAGCGCCTGGCATGTAAGCTGTCCTTATACAAGGGTGAACACTGTGATCTTCCTACTGCTCTCCTACATTTGAAGCAGACCTACAAGCAATACCGTGCTGTCAAAATGCTGGCCCCCTCTTGGCGCGACTCTTTTAATCAAGGATTTGTCAATGCGGCAAGCTTCACAATCAAAGCGTCTCCCAGATTCAAGCTCGCATGCGCCGTGAACGCCTCCAACGTGATCTAGGGCTTGCTGCTCGCTCCATCTGCAGTCGTCTGCACAAGGCTGCTGTTCTGAAGGCTCTTGTTGTTGGACCTGATGGTGCTGAACAGGTCTTGGAGTCTCAGTCTACTATGGTACCTGCCATGGCTGAATCTAATGTTTGTCGCCAGCAACAATGCATCAGGACTCCATCTATTTCTCCTTCTTTCATCCAGGCTTTTGGTTACTTGGGAACTGCTCCTGCCTCTGCTGAGGTCCTTGCAGGAACCTACACCCCTCCTACTGGGGGTGGCAGGTATCTCTCCGAATTGCTTACCTGTCTTCAAATGCCTGCTTCCATTCAGCATCTTGCTCCCTTTGACTTTTCTGCTAGCCTGGCTGAAAGTGCTGCTGCTTGGAAGCGTCAGAAGGAACGTACTGCTGGAGAGCCTTCCTGTCTCAGCTTTGCCCATCACAAATCCTTTGCATTGGACCCTCAGCTGAACTCCTTTGACACACTCACAAGGTCTGCCCCTCTGACTGTTGGGTTCTCTCCCTCTGCTTGGCAGTTCATCACAGATGTGAAGATCTTCAAGAAACCTGGTGAATATCGTGTTGACAAGACGAGACTTATCCAACTGATGTCTCAAAAATTCCAGATCAACAACAAGCTAATTAGCAAACACATTCTTGCCCATGCTGAACGTGCCAATGCAGTGGCTGTTGACCAGCACGGCAGCTGGAAGCATCACAAAGCCATTAACACCTGTCTGAACAAGAAGCTCATCTGTGAGGTTTGAATGATGCCAAGGGTTGCTATGATTGAATCTCCCATCCCATCGCCAGTCTTACTCTTCAGAGCTTTGGATTCCCAGCTCACATTTGTGAGGTTCTCTTGTCTACACTCCAGCAAGCAAAGCACAACATTAAAACTGGTTTTGGTAGGTCTGGTCCTGTGTATGGTGATGAACTGGTTCCTCTCAGTGGTATTGGTCAAGGCAATGGTCTTGGTCCAACTCTATGGGCCCTGGTTTCTACCATTGTGTTCACGATGATGCAGCAGACAGGACATGGCGTTCATCTTCTCACATCCATTTCCCTGCAGCTTGTCTCGCTGGTGGGCTTTGCCTTTGTGGATGATACTGATCTGTTCTGCGCTGGTGCTGCTTCCACTACTTCTGGTGAGACTCTGGCTGTTGAGTTCCAGGCTGCTCTTGACCGCTGGGCTGGAGGCATCATTGCTATTGGTGGTGCTATTGAATCTGCCAAATCCTTCTGTTATTTGATTGATTTCAAATGGACTGGTTCAGGTTGGGATTATTGTTCTATTGATGACATGCCTGGCAACTTAACGGTCACTGACAAACTTGGCTAATATTCTATCCTTGACCATTTTGAAGTTGATCATGCTGACAAGACACTGGGTGTCTACATCTCCATGGATGGCAACAAGGAGGCCCAAATTGCTCCCCTGAAGTCCCAGTCTCAGTCTTTTGGGTCCCAACTGAAGTCCGCCAAGTGCGAGAAGAATACCTCCATCTACACCTTCAAGTATTTCTTCATGATGTCCTTGGAATATCCAATGTCTGTCACTCAGCTTGATGCAGCTAGCTGGACTCAGATCCTCCATCCGACCCTTGTCATAGTGTTGAACAAGGCTGGCATGTCCTGCAACTTCCCCCAAATGGTCTTCTATGGTCCATCTTTGTATCAAGGCTTTGGCTTCATTCACCCATTTCTTCTCCAGGAATTCCATCACATCGCTACTCTTTTTCAGGAATCTGTCCATGCCTCGCAAACTGGCAGCACTCTCCAGCTCACTGCTGAAGCCCTTCGGCTTGAACTAGGTCTTTCTTTCCATCTTGGCATTACCCCCTTCCAGCCTTATGCTTCCTATATCACTTCCTGTTGGTATAAACATGTGTGGCAGTTCTTTTTATGCACCCTGTGAGCTTGGTTGAAAACTTTCCCGATCTTCCCCTCCTTCGCTCCAATGACTGCTACCTCATGCAAGCCTTTGTCAATGCTGGCTTCCAAGGCGCTGTCCTGTCCCTCTTGAACCTCATCTGGATGTCCATCAAGGCTATCTCCCTTGCTGATCTTTGCACTGTGGACGGCAAAAGGCTTTCTCTTATGGCTTTCCAGTTGCACTCTTCTAACCATTTACATGATCATCTTACTAGCCTCACTGTCCTCCGGCCCGGCCTCCTCCAGCTCAGCTTCTTTGGACTCGCACCCTTCAGAAATTCTTTCTACCTCCATTGCCATCACCGTCTGATAGAACTCTTCACCCTTCATTCTATCTGGGGCACTGGCTTTCATCAGAGTCAGTTTCTCTGTGGCCGTGGCTTCTGTCTTCCCCTACCGACAGGATCTTCTCCAAATGTGCTACTGGATGGAAGGTTGGCTCTTCTCTAGGCGGGGGCTGATACAGCTCGAAACCAACCTGTGCAGACACCCTTGTCTCCCTTGTGTCACGTGGTCACATTTATTGGATTGTTGGTTCTTCTATTTTTGTCTCACATTCACCTGATTTTGATCCCTTGACCTTTGATCCATTTGAGTGCCGCCCAGCTACACCAGCGGATGCCTTTGATTCTCTCTGTACTTCTCCCAGAGTCCTTCTCCACAAGTTCTCCCTTCCCCAGGCAGGATGTCAGGCTATTGCCAATGCTATTCAGAGTGGAACTGCCAGCGCTGTCTGTGATGGATCATATGACCCTGCCCTTCTCCGTGGCAGGTCCACATTTCTTCTGTCGCCAAACACCTCCACCAAGACTACCTCCTTGTTCCTCACCGGTTGCAACCTTGCCAGTGGCTCACCTGAGGATCAGTCTTCCTACCGGAGTGAACTTGCTGGTATCATTGGTGTTCTTACCTGCTGTACTGCTCTGGTGGACCTCTTTGGTGTTGCCTCTGGCTCCATCACCATTGCCCTTGACGGGGACACAGTTCTTCAACAGGCTCAGGGAATCTTGCCCTTGGTTATTTCCCAGAATTTTTTTGACTATGTTTATGTCATTTGGAACATAATCTCTGCTCTTCCGATCACTGCCAAGTTCAGGTGGGTTGAGGGTCATCAAGAGGGCCTCTTCCTCGACTGGTGGGCTCTTCACAATCATCAGGTTGATGGTATGTCCAAGGCCTTTCTCTCCGTCACTCGTGATTTTCCCTACCACTATCCCGGGCTTGTGTTTGAGCCCTGGGCTCTCTCACTCAACTTTTGCAAGTGCTATTACTTTGACCAGGATGCCTTGCATCTTGTGATTTCTGGTCCTCCTCTTCTCCACTACTGGCAAACCCACCATAACACCCCCATTCCCCCACCAGTTTCCAGCTCTATCCATTGGTGTGCCCATCAGTCTGCATTCAAGTGCCTTCCTCCCGGTATGCAATGGTGGTTTGCCAAGTTTGCTTCAGGTTGCATTGGCGTCGGCAACCAGCTGCTCTATTACCAGCACCAGGACCACTCCCGATGCTCCTTGTGTGCCCAGGATGACAAAAAGGTTTCCCATGTGCTTTCGTGCAAGGACCAGGGGGCTGTAAAGCAGAGCCTGTCTACCTTTAGGGGTCCTCTGCAGCAGAGCCTTACAGCCGAGCACACTGATCCATCTTTAGCCATAGACATTGAGGATCTTCTTACTCAGGTTGGTTGCAACTGGCCCATTCATCCTTCATCCTACCCCCCTGCAATCGCCTCTGCTGTCAGGGCTCAGCAACAAATTGGCTGGCACAACTAGTTTCTTGGGCAGTGGTCCCCTCTCTGGCATCGCATTCAAGCTGATTACTACTCCCTGATTGGCACAAGTGTTCTCCTCGTCGCTGGGCTACTGCCATGATTCATCAATTCTTCCTCACTTGCTGGGATCTTTGGATGTATCGGAATGAACGGCTCCATGGTTCAGGAGGAGTGCTTGAGGCCAAACATCACCAATCTATCAATGCTTCCATTTCATCTGAATTTTCCATTGCTTCTGCTGGTGCTCTGCCCAAATCTCACTCCCTTCTACAAACTCCCCTCCAAGTCCTTCATGGCTACACTCTTACTGCAAAGCGGCAATGACTTGCAACCGCCCAGCTTGCCAGGAAACATTTTGCCATACCTCCCCAGCTCACCCAGCCATACCCACAGGAGGCTGCCCTAATGTGTGCATGGCTGAATGGACCCTGAGGGATCTGCCTTCCCTTTTTCTGATCGATCTACGATTAACTGATTTCTACAATTGGATCTCCGATCACTGAATGTCCCCCAGCTCCGATTATGATTGGCAACTCTTCTCCGACCACCAGGTGTTCTTTGATGCTCAATTGATTTGATCCTACATTTTGATTGATATGGATTCCAATTCAATACTATCTCCCGTCCACGCAGCCATCCTTTGATCTGCTTTGGATCTCATCAAACTTGACTTGTACCTCCCATCCATCAGTTCCTATGATCAATTGATTACACAATTGCTCTGATTTGATTTATGATATTACGATTTGCTTCTTCATTTCCAGTAATTATGATTCACGCCCTTCCATCCCATTGATTATACAATTTGATATTCCTCTCCTTTGGTCTTCTTCCTGTGATCAATTTCTACGCTTTGATTCTTCCTTCCCTGCTGGATGTCCGCATCGATCTTCCGCATACCCCAACGTCCCCAATCGACTACTAATATGATTACTCCGCTTCCAAGGCATTCACTCCGAGTTGGTATCTATGCCCAATCGATCTCTACGCTTCGACATACAATCAATCAATTTCTCTGATTTGATCTATGATCAATCAATTCCTATGATTCGATTCAAGATCTTCCATCCCCTAGCCCCCCTTGTATGTCTCTTCCATCTCACGTCGGACCCCAGTTTACAGCCCACCTGCTTCTTCCACCAAGCTGTGCGGCGCTCTGCACCTCCTATGTGTATCCCTTCCTCATGTCTGTTTGTACTCTGCTACCTCCTGTTAGGCTTATGCTCCCAGTAAGGTTGTTCTCTGTCCCCTCCCTGCTTGCTTTCACAGTTCGTTTGAAAAAAATTGTCATTCTACAACTTGCGGCTTAAACTTTCTTTGATTGATGCAACTTTAAAGTCTGGTTACAGACTGAGTAGTTTTGATCCACCTTTGGTGTTTACCTTTGGTGGTTAAAGTTACTTAAATACGTGTATTAATTAAGTAATCGGAGGTGAGTACAAGTAGCAACAATGTTTACAATAAACCTGATATTTAGGAGTGTGGACTATTGTTAGTAGCCAGTAGTAATAGAAATGAGAAACTGATTCAGATTCAGAAATTGCAACCATGCACTATTTGTTTCAGGCATCAAATTGAGTTCCAGGCCACCAGATCAGAAACAGTTGCCAGTGGGGTAGGAAGATATACTGTGCTTAAAACTATTATACAATTTTGCGCCTCGCGCAACTTTGTCCAACGTTCCAAATTTCCAATGTTCCAGTACTAAAAACACGTAGATTTCTACACAAATTTCCCCTGCCATATCTTGCTCACTTCTACACCGCCACCAACAACACCAGGACCTACACATACTAACCAAGACCTGCCCTTTTCGATTCTGCTATCAGCTTGGTCGTTTGGTGCCTTCATTGACCCCTGTGGTCTCCTATTTCACCATTGTCGGTGTCGTCGTCGGTCGGCCGGTGGTCGTTGAGCTTGCAAACCAACCAAATTCCTTCTACACTGAATCCAGTATGACTTCTACCTACACTGAATCCTGTAGACCAGTACTAAACCCATGAAGCTACTTCTTTGATCTGTTTTTTTGCAAAGCGCTAACACTTCGATCTGTTTCCAAGCTTCTCTCCCAAGGCTCTTAAGTATCTTTATTTAATGCTCTACCCTGTGACACTCAACGTTCTTCATTTCAAGGTTCTTTTGAACTGTTTCCAAGCCCCCTAAGTGCTTTTCACTTAACATTTTTGGTTTCCTCAAGTCTCTTCAAGTTGAAGTTGACAAACATGCACATAACCCTCCCTTCTAGAAGGTTCCTACGTCCTGAACCTTAAGTATTTGCAAGCCGACGTTGCAGTATACTTTTTATCCTCTGGTTCTTCAAGTCTCTTTCCCTGCGAGATAAGAGAGGTCTCACAGGTTTCAAGTTCCCCTATGTTCCTCCTCTGACCTTTAAATGCAAATTCACTTACAGCCCCTGGTCCCTAAGTGTATTCTCTTAAGGCCCTACTTCCTACATATACCATCAGGTGTGCCCTACAGCTGGCATCTGTTTTCATTCCTACAGCCCCCTTCCTAAGTGATTTCGATTAGAGGCCGTTTCTACATAGGACCCTTCCAGTGTATCACCCGGTTCTTCAAGTCCCTTCCCTGTGAGATAACAGAGGTCTCACAGGCCGAACTTCAAGTTCCCCTATGTTTTTTCCCCTGATCTATAAGTGTGAATTCACTTATAGCCCCTGGTCCCTAAGTATTTTCCCTTAAGGCCCTCCTTCCTCCCTATACCATCAGGTGTGGTGCCCTACAGCTGGCATCTGTTTTCACACCTACAGCTCCTTTGCTCCTAAGTGGTTTCAATTAGAGGCCGATTCTACATAGGAACCTCCTACCAGTGTTCCACCCGGTTCTTCAAGTGTTCCCTGTGAGATAAGAGAGGTCTCACAGGTCGAACTTCAAGTTCCAGCCTACATACCCCGTGCCCCCTAAGTGGTGTTCTTTTATGGTTCCCATCCTACATAGGACCCCTCCAGTGTACAGCCTGCCTTGTTCTTCTTCTTCCAAGACCATGGCCCCTGTGCCCCCCACTAACTGAATTCCACTTAGGGGCTTCCATTTGCTTACCATAGGATCTCTTGCTTCTTCCACCAAGTATGTGTATCCCTTCCTACTGTCCTTGTTGGCGGAAAATTTGATCAAAAAACTCCTACTGTTTCCGGCGGCACATTCGATCAACAAAATCCATCGAACAACTCCTACTGTTGTTGGCCGAAAATTTGATCAAAAAACTCCTACTAAATTCAATCGACGACGGAGGTGCAGAAGACTCCAGATCAAACACTCCAGATCAAACGCACCTCCACTACCCAAACTCCCCCACCTTGTTCTTCTTCCTCCAAGACCATGGCCCCTGTCTCTTCCATCCCATATAGCGTATCCCCTTCCTACTGTATGATTGGTGGAGTTGCCTCCTGTTAGGCTTCTGCTTAGTGCATCATTCATCAGTTTGTTCTTTGTACCCTCCCTTCCAGCCCGCCCTGTTCTTTTTCCTCCAAGACCATGACCCCTGTCTTCTTCTATCCCACATACCATAGGACCAGCCTGCCTGAGTGGTGCCATGCAGCGCTCCTCCTCCCATGTGTATCCCCTTTCTACTGTATGATTGTTGGCAGCTGCCTGCTGTTGTTAGGTTTCTGCTTGGGGCATCATTCATCAGTTTGTTCTTTGTACCCTCCCTGCTTGCTTTCAGGATTCGTTTGAAAAAATTGTTGTTCTACAACTTAGGTCTTAAACTCTCTTTGATTGAGGCAACATTAAAGTCTGGATACAGACTGAGTAGTTTAGATCCACCTTCCACCTTTCGGTGGTTAAGGTTACTTAAATAAGTATATTAATTAATGTGCTTAAAACTATTATGAGTTCAACATTAATTTCAGAAAATCAAGGAAATTACAAAGGGGGACCAGTGGAGTTCAGTCCACATATGCAAGTGATTCCCCAAGAACCCCAAATCTTGTTTGTGTGACGTAGCCTGGAACCTCCTAAGGGTCTCGTCATCTTAATTTCAGTCAACCTAATTAGAATGTTAAATACCTTGAAGTACTATTTCTACAACCATGCTGTTAAATTATTTATTTTTGGAAGAAATCAATTGTTACTTATTTCTCTGGGGCCCGAAAAATTTCAATTTCTACGTCACATTGCTCCTGGGAATTAGATATGAATTGTTGTTGCACCTATGGGTTTGATCAAACCTCATCAACACAGTTTTTCAGGAAATTCAAAGTCAACTACTAGCTCTGTCAGCTGCTTGCCTCATCTAGCACACATGGCAGTTCTCACAGATATTGCAACAATCTAATTGTGGGATTTAACTCATTTAACCTATTCAACACGCCAACAGTAGTTACCCTTAGTATTCATTCCATTTTGATATGCTCCACCAATGATTAGATTAATTTACATGCAGTTTTTGGATACCATAACGTACGGTACTTATCATGAAGCCAGCTTTTTTTTCGAACGTTTGTGCTCTGGGATTGATGAAACATTCAAAAAAATAGTATCAACCAGCTCGAGAAACGTTGTCATTCAAAGCAATCGACTTGATGTTACAATAGACGGTACGTTGGAGTTGTTCCCGTTGGATCGTTCGAAATCCGGAAGACAGTCCCGTCCGCCAGTCTTGAGTCGTTGGGAGTAGTGCGTCTTCCTTAGACTTTGCTCTGCGTAGAAGTCATGGATGTCGACGACGACGACGACAACGGCGCGGTTTCTTTGCCGTCTTGTACCAAACCATGCTTGCGTTGGTGAAGGTTTTTACCCGAACAATTATCTCCGTTAGACTTGGGCGCATGGCTGCACTGTCCTCCCGAACAAGGGGCGGCGAACGCCGGGCGATTCGTCTTGTTGCATCCCATGGCGCGACTGATCGCGTTCGCGACTGTCGCCGTGCAATTGATGATAAGTCAGCACATTTTTAAAGTAAGGAGGGAGAAGGATGAGGATGAGGCTATCAAGAAAGATGAAGTGCTTTTTTGAATCAATAGTGCGACGTTGCGTTTTACAGGTACGGTACGACATATGTTGGACGACGATGGAAGAACGAACAACTTTTCTTACGGTATCGGCGATGTGCAACGTGTTTTTTCCCAAAAAATACGCTACACAGTTGTAATTAAGCGTACGAACTTGTAGCATACGATATTACCGGTACTACCTAAATGTTGGTACGGTATGTCTCGAACCTGTAAACCAGATAATGGGTGATTCCCGAAATAGTCTGGGTAGGGGCCCAGATTTAATCTGAGTAGGGGCCCAGATTAAATTCTGTACCATTTTGACCCAGAAACTGGTCGAGGTGAGCTCACGTTGACCAGTTTCTGGGTCCCTACCCAGATTTTCTTGAAATCCAGCATGGAATTTTGATTTTCGCGTGCGCGCCTGCTTATGACTTTGGAAGTATGCATAACTAATTTATTTTACCCATGGATGAATTCAATATTCCAAAAATGAGGCTTTAGACACTGGCCCGCCAAAATCTGGGTATGGTGATTTTCATTCCTGAAATACAAAAATCTGGGCCCCTACCCAGACTATTTCGGGAATCACCCAATGAATAATTCCCGGAAGTTCTAAACTAGTTAAAATTTGCGACCAAATGAATAAATATTTTCACTTTCTACATAGATATATTAACTATTGAATATAATTTGGCAGTCGAGGCTGCCTCGACTGCCAGATTTTTATTAACTGAATAAAAACAGAATAAACTCAAACAGAATCAGTAAGATCAAATATTTCAGTCACCCAGCACCTCTTGCACCTCCAAGGCCGCCATGCTTTTTTGGTGATCATTGCTAATTTTGGCCAGCTGAAAAATTCCAACACTAATTTTGTCGAAAAATTGCAACCAACTCAACAACAGTACGGCTTTTCTCTCCAGCACATAAGGCAGGGCACCAATGTCCTCCTACCCCACTACTGTTGCTGCTCTTCTCCCGCTTGCTAGATTATTAGTAGACAATTTGTCGGTAGTAGTAGACAATGCGTCACTAGTAGAGGAGGACGATTCATCGGATGATGTGTTGTTGGTGAAAAATACGGACCATTGTCGGCATCAAATTCGATCGAAAAAGCCGACAAAACGAAACGACGAAACGACCAAGGTGCAGGAAGATGATACGAGATATGAATATTCCGCCTATCTAGGCTTAGAATCAAACGCACCTCCACTACATGAAAATCCCTAAGTGGTAAAAACGATATCACTTAGGACTACAAACAAAAGGGGTTAATCGGTTAGAAACAAGACATATCCAAAGACCTGACCAATAAGTGAACACTTGGAACCCTTAAGTATGATCAAAAGAATATACTTGATATCCCGTGAGGAAATTACTTATTGCAATCAAAAAAATCAGTACCGATTCCAGATGGGCCTCATATCTAGCATATATACCACGAACAAGCATACGCCCCATCGAACAGAATACTTAACCCCGAAAATGACCAATACCATCAAATGACCAACAAGACGCTAATACAGCAACAGCAGTATTGGTACGATGAAATCCATACTAGTGTAAAAGACCGGGGAAGATCTCTACCATGTAAAATATAGCAGAGAGCCCCGATACAGTAACAAAATAAGAGCGTCTCTCTGAGCTCACATCTCTTTAAATTTAAACAATTCGTTATACCTCTCCGGTCGATGTTTAGAGTTACAACATGATGAATCGATTCTATTCAAAGAAAAAGAAACACCACCAATACCATCAATTGTTACAATCAACACCACCAGCACCATGCCGTCATCTGGAGGCAGGAAACCCGGTTGCGGTAACTACATCAAGGCCGAGTTGGAGAGCATGTTTGCTGCCATTAGAGCTGTCGTGCCAGTTTCAACAGACGACTGAGATGATGTCAGAAACATACATGCAAAAAAATATTGTGGAAGGGATGTTCTTTCCATTTGCAACTAATTCCATTGTACTAGAAGAAAGCGCCTACTGGCAATCTGAACATGAGATGGGGCATTAGTTGGTATTACTCCGCAGGTTACTACTCCCCAAGTTACTAATGCTGCTGAAGGGGGGAAGCTCAAAAGAAAAGTGAACAGTCTCCAGCAGCATCGTGACTACAGCAGCAATGATGACAGTGGCAGTGACAGATGACAATTTGTTAGTAGGAATCAATTAGTGACATGACAACAAATTGGAAGGCAAATTGGCGGATCAAATCGATAGTAGTGAAGGATAGTAGTGAAAATTGATTGATTAGTTAGTTAGTTAGTTAGTTAGTTAGTCAAAATAAACAAATCGATTATTACTTAAACTCAACAACACTACCAATGTTGCTCCGGACAGAAACTTAGGCTACAGAGACCATAGAAAAACTCTATTGCAATCCCTTAAAAGAGGGATCAAAACCCACTAGAGGTGCACTGGAGCAAAATTATTCAGATGTGTTGCCGACTGCTCTAAATACTGCTAAAATCGATAGACTAATCGATCGATTCGACAAACTAATCGATCACCGTATTGTCACGCTAATTTGTAACTACTATCGATGATTATCTAATTTGCTGATGTAATGGATGAATCGACCGACTCTAAAATACATCGTTTGTGGTTTCAGTTGGTACCAAATTGTAGGAGAAGAAACCTTCAGTCCGACTCATGTAGGTGTTGAGTATAGTGTTGATTCCAACTTTAGCTGTCTGGAAATTGTACAACAACACGACAAGCTTCAGAATGATCCTCCTGTCTCCCATTTCTTCCAGCAACATGTTGTCTTTGAGTCAAGGGAACCCACCTTGGATCTGTTTCATCCCCCATTCAGACATCTGTCTAACACTAGTCGCTTGTCTGTTCACTGTAATAGCCTTGCAAACGGCGCGTTTTTTCATTGCCGCGGCCTCTTCATTAGGCGTACCCTCAGGTATTTCTACAAGAGCTGTCATACCCTCAGGTATTTCTACAGGAGCTGTTGTACGATTGTATTGACTACTTCTAAGAAGATAGTTGTTTGTAGATAACTTAAACGTCGAATCAACAACAACCTTTGCCTTATACAGCTCATACATAAGCTCCATCTTTTCATAGATCCCATAGTCAGCTTGAGTACTATCATGCCAAGACCCAGGAGCATTCAAGACACAAGCCCGGATCCTACCATCGGGGCAGAAGCAAAATACACGATTGATGTACGTAGCACAAGTTCAACCGTTGTAGTATTGGTTCTGTTTGGTCCAGTCACCAGACTGCTGGATATGCAGTTTAAGCCCATCACAAGCACCCCACACTCTGTGTGGACCAAGCGCTGGATACTTAGCAGCAACAGCACCGTCGTATTTTTTAGTCTCTTCTTCATTTGGCAAGCAAACTTTTGCAGCAGGATGGTCTTGTAATGCAGAAAGAAGGAGCTTCCGTCCAAATTTCAGCCATCTGTACATATGAGAAGCTGTAATTCCAAATGCTATAGCAACTCCTCTTGCTGCTGATCCTCTGGTTCAGAACCAGAATAAAATAAGAGCAAGGCAACCAGTCACATCAAACTCTCAACGCCGACTATAATTATATTTCTTGAACCTCCAAATTGATCCAGTCTTCTCATCATACATGTATTGATTGTAGAAAGGCTTGAACAAATCTAGGAGCTCCCTGAATACTACATGATCGGTTCCACAGCAATTGAGAAGGGCTTGATCATTGCCAAATTGATAGAGATACATGAAAGCAAATTGACTGTATCGCTTAATTGCAATCCTTGGAGTTCTACAATCCCTTCTTTTCTTATTTTCCTCTCCAAGCAGTGGGTTATTGTAATTGGGGGTGAAGTAGTTATCATAGTAGTCTCCAAGCAGTGCTAACTCCAGGACCATGTTGATTGTCGATTAAAAAAGAAAGAGTGTTTCGCAAAAGAGTGTTTGCTGCTTGCTGGAGAGCAACTTACGTGTTTTAGTGAGGATAGCAAATTGCATGATGTTTTAGCAAGGATAGTGAATCAGCAAGCAAATCATACGGTACATGAAAAATTCTGAAATTTTCAACTGCTGGCCATTCTTGAATACTTAACAGCATTGCTAGCCAAAATAGGTGGGTAGGTGGCACGGGTAGTGATTAAACAGACAGTTACTGTTTCTTATTTAGAGATTCCAAATTCCAAATCCACTTGGTGTGCATAGTTAATAAAAAATATTTATCCGTTGGGTGCGCCAAAAATCTATTCAATCTATTCACTCGTGAATATATTTTTATTACTTTGGTCTTTTATTAGTTTAGAGCTGCTGGGAATCACGCAATAACTGTCATGTCTTACTCGCGTGCGGTGTGTAATCTGCTTCATTTTTGGACTTAACAGTTAAATAAGGGCCCAACACCAAATTACACAGCCACGTGACCTGATTACAGCAGATTATACACTGCAATCCCCTGAGGTCAAAGTGGAGTGCAACAACAGTGAGACTGAAAGTGATTGCGGCAGCAACACTCCTAAGGCTAGAATGGAGTGCAGTGACACTGATACTGATACTGAAGGAGGGTTACTGTCACGGGGAGAGTGCAGTTGGCAGTTATTAATGTAACCCAACTTGTTGGCTGATTTTCCTTGTAATCATGCAATGACGAACCGCAAGCACTGCACCGCTCCAATCTAAGGAATTGTGTATTCTCGCTCCGGCGTCCAAACTACAAGCACTTCACTGCTATGATCTAGGGGACTGGTGTATCCACAGCGCCCAAACTACAAGCACTGCCAGCTACAATCTAGGGGAATGGTGTATTCTTGCTCCGGTGTCCAAACTACAAGTACTGCCAGCTACAATCTAGGGGAATGGTGTATTCTTGTTGTTCCGGCGCCCAATCAATTGCATGGAAGTTTTGCCAATCTTATCGATTGACGACCATCCTATTGTTGTGTTGCGAATTACAAAAAGTGAGGGACGTTGATTATGCATTATAACTGTCATCTTACTTGCTTGTATTGATCATCATAATTCTGACAAATTCCCTCTCTTTGTATTCTTGTAATCGTATTAGTGATCGTATCGCTAATGGTAATCGTATTGGCAAAATAATTGTCGTATTTGCGAGTCACATTGTGAATCACATTGTGAATAATTGATAAGAGTCTCTTAGTAACTATATTGCGTAATTGTCCTAGTAATTATGGTACAGTTTTTGAGAGAAAAAATCTGATTACAAAAATGAGGGACGGTGATTACTGATTACAAAAACCAAGGAACATTGCACTGTTGAGGTCCTACTATAAGTATACGGGGAGAGGAAACCAAAAGTGTAATTACAAAAATCAATTGGTATTTAAGAAGAAGATTTCATAAGGGGAAGTTCTGATTACTTAATCTGATTACTTTTCTTGGGAAGCTTGATCAGTAATCAGCCGAGGTAGCTTGAGTTTTTAGTAATTCAAAATAATCATGTACACATGATTACAAGGAAAATTGGTCCAACAAGACTGTTATGAATGAAAATATCTCCAGGGGTCATACTGTGCAATTTGTAACAGCTTGCCAGCACACGGGTCAAAGCTCCTACACCTGAGAGTTAAGATAAGAATGCCCGGTAGGAATTCTACACTTCTTTCCTGTAAAAAACTCTGGTATGAACTTTCTGCACAAATTCCCCTACAAACTCCCCTTCCAACCCTCTTGATCTTGGTGATTGAATTGGAAGCAGTTGCAATAGATTTGTGGCCATGCCAAATCTATCCAACTCAACATTGCATAAAGGGGTTAGTTTGTCAGCTGTTCTGGGTTGAAAATTGGTTCAGTTGGAGCCATAATGAAATTTTGAACAAGTGCCGGCCAGCTGTTAGTACAAATTGCGTAGTAATATTAAAGAGGGGTCCAACACAAGCAGAAATTCAAAACCGATGTGTGGTCAAATTAGCCAAAAACTCACACAAACATTTTTTCTCTCCTCCTAAATCACTGCATAACCCTAGTAAGCTTTTCAATTTTCAGTTCATAACCAAGTGGTCAAAAATCAACGATACATACTATTTCAATACTCTATCCAGACCAGTTTTCAATGCTGAATCTCAATATGATACCATTTTGTTCATAGCTGACAATTAGTAGAGGCCTCCATTAGCTTGTCAAGGTAAACAAGTAAATTTTTAGTGCATGAAATGGGAGGATTTTGGTGCATGTTTGGAGCGGTACTACCGTTATGTAAGAAGATCTTACCCGCTGCCGGGTATGATTGTAAACAAGAACCCAAAATCTCTGAGGGTGTGCACACATTAGTACCATTATATTTCAATAAAAAATCAACCGTACACAGAGCAGTGCATAAAACATGTTAAATTCTACACAAAGTACTATGATACTTCTGCAGTAGAATGTTACTAGTACTTGTTCTGGTAAGAATTCGAAAAAATAGGACCATATTCAAAATCCTCCTTACAAATTGGACCAGATAAGAGTATTGAAATAGTGTGTATCATTGATTTTTGACCGCTTGGTTAGTATCAACTGAAAATTGAAAAGTGTACTAGTGTTATGCAGTGATTTAGGAGGAGAGAAAAAATATTTGTGTGATTTTTTTGGCTAATTTGACCAAACATGGATTTTGAGAGTTTTTGGGGCCCTCACACAAAAAGCAGCGAAAACGGACGATGGACAGATCGGGTGTCGCACCTCTCCTTAATAATTATGACCCCTGAATATCTCGACATTTTGGTTCCTGGAGTGATGCATGTTTCATATTTTTTACACGTAACGAATCGTACGTAATCTTACTCGTACGAAGCAGTTTATCGGTGGATGAGAAACAATGCTTGCTGAGAAAATAATAATATCGGTACTGTAATCCATGTGAGTAACTATTACGGAGTATTTAAGTAGATAAAATTGAAGGTTCAGTTCAATCTTGTTGTCGTAAGGCTATATTATTCGTAATCTTATTAAAAATTGATAATAGCTGAAAAGGTCACTTACGGTCATATTTATTTTTAATTATAAAAAGCGACAGCCAGAAATTATTTAATTCAGAGTTGTCTTGTACGGGTATTGTACGTACAAAGAATGAATCTGACGCTATCAAAAACTGGCGTCTCATTTCCATCACCATTATTGAATACAACAACGGTTTCCATCCGCCACGCAGTGGTGATTGATCCTGATGATTATGACTCCCTTTTCTTGTAGCGGTAGTTTCATGATTCATGGGTGTTCCGGATCTATCGTACGAGTACGTACTGCGTGATAGAGATAGTTTGAAATAAGCAATAATAATTATGGTTTTTACTTATGGATGGTTTCTCTTTAGATAACAAACACAAAATCGCTTTTATTTTTAAATGAAGAAAACACAGAAAACCCAGGGCCGAGTGTGAAAGTGAGGAGACCAGGGACACTTTTTACAGAGACTCACTAAAAAGTGTTAAATTCTTTAAGACCGCATGAGAAGTGACACCGTTTGAGTGTTACAGTGCTGCACAACTCGTGAACCACGGCCCATTGGTCTATCATCGATTGGGCAATAAAAAGCTTGCAGATTGGTTCAGCTGTCAGTCACAGAAGAACTGTAACTCAGATCAAAAAGGAGAACAGAAAGCGAACCAGAATCGGAATAAAAGACGACTACAGCTATTCGAAGGTAAGCTTCTTTCTGAAGCTGACATTCGTGCTCATGAGTCGACGTGCCAACACTGCGAGAAGCAGTAGTCCCAATCAATTCAGCAATGGCTTGAATTCTGAACCAGAGAACAACAGCGGCGGTAATCCAAGCCAGAGTGACGACGGTGGCAGTACAGACAACAAGGACAAGGACAACAGCAACAACAGCAGCAACAACAGCAGCAACAAGAACAGGGAGAAAGGCAAAAAAGAAAAGCACATGAATCGCGACAACGACGAAACAGATGATCCGAGCATGGACGGAGGGGAGGGTCTCAATGCGGACACAGAAGGAGAACAACAGGAAGAGAACACGATTCGTGAGAGCATAAATGAAACCTGCTGCAACAATACTGTCAATTCTAGCACGCCAAGTCAAACTTCTTCGTCACAAAGCCAAAAGTCGCGTCGATCTGGACCTCGTACCGACAAGATGCCACCGCCCTGTATTCGCCATTACGATCCCATGCAAGTCGTGACTCAGGAGCAACTGAATGTGTTTTCGTTGCTGGTGTCAACGCCAATTTGGATATTTGATTTCATACAACGGAAAAACCGATATTCCAATCCGGCCGGATTGGATTTATGGAGTGCGCCGTCCCTGGAGGAATTCTTGAACCGAAACATGAGCGACATGTCCGAAGCATCGGTGGCTAGAACGCAGGAGTGTCAAAATCGCGTGGAACAAGCCCAGGTCGTACAGGACATGTGGACCTTCTTTCCGAAAGGAAAAGCACGAACGGTGCAAATGACCATGACTGCTGTTCGACTGTCTTCAGACGAGGACCACTGCTCTATTTTCGTTGTAGCAAACATGAGTACTCCCTCGTCGAGCATCAACACCAACCGAAACTCCACAGGCAGCAAGAGTACCATCTCTAGTAGCAGTAGCAGTATCCACACTACGAACGAGTCGATCAAAGACACAACTGCAGCCGCAGCCGCAGCCGCAGCTACGACGACGACGACGACGACGACGACGGCTACGACGACGAAAACGGCGACAAAAACACGAACCACAACAGCTATCTCTATATCAGACTCACCAACCAAAGATTCGAATAAAATGGAAAGTTCTTGTGATTCTACCGCTGCCGAAAGCGTGAAAACTGCCGACGAACCCAACACCAACCGGGTATTAGAAACTTCCAAGAAGTCTTGGATCGGTAACGCATCAACTATCGATTCGAGGGGAAATGATAAGCAAGAGGCTCCAATGGGCGAAGGCCAAGAGGATGGAAAAGTTTTCGACGAGGAATTGATCGATCCTCGGGACGACGATACTGCCCCTCTGGACCATATTCTACGGTCTAGTGCTTATCACAATCCAAATCATCATCAGCAAATGATACTGATGGACGATGACAATCCCGTAAACCAAGAAATCTTGCGTGGAGTTGAAATTATACGGCATCTGCCAATAGCTGTTTGTCAATTTGACATGAAAGGCAGGGTCATGTTCCAGAACCCAGCAGCGTATCTGCCACCACTGGATGACGACGACGCAAAGGAAAACGAAGAAGATGACGAATCTTCGATGGATGTGATGGACACCGATGACGAATCAGAATTCTCGGACCATCTCTTTGATCAATCGTGCTGTATTGTGCAAACAATAGCATCGAACAATGGTAGAGGGAACTTTATGGATCGATTTGTGAACAAGAAACTTGCAAGAGAGCTTCTCGGAAGCTTACAGGACGATCCGAAGGAACGGCGCGGCTCTTCTACAAACTCCACAACCTTTACCATCGAGGCCGAACTCTACACGTCTACAAAGGGACGAACGCAATGGTCGGCCATACAACTGCGCAAGACGAAGGATCCCGTGACGTCCCGCCCGGTAATACTGTACAGTGCCCAAGACAAGTCGGACGCAATGGAGGCCAAGCGTGAACGCGAGGCTCGTGTGCAGAAATCGGAATTTCTAGCCATTATGGCCCACGAAATTCGAACCCCTCTGCATCAAGTCACGGGTTTCATTGATCTGTTGGAGTTAGACGCGTGTAGCAATCCCATCACCACAATATCTTCTTCCGGTGATATAGATAGTTCTAGCAAAAACAGTACGTTCGACAGCGCCCAATCCAATATAAAAAACGACATTTTTCCTCAAGTAATGTTCGACGGAACGCGCATCAACGGATCAAATAAACCTACATTTGTACGAAAGGTTCGCAGTGCTAGCTGCATCAGTATGAGATCGCCGGCATCATCTTGGCCTTTAGCACGCCAGGTGGTTGGAAATCTTACAGTCGAACAAAAGAATTACATCAAATTACTGAAGTCCAGCGCGAATCAGCTCATGACAGTTATTAGCGATGTCTTAGACTACAGCAAATTGGAGGCAGGTAAAATGAAGACAGAACGGATACCTTTCGAGTTGCTGAGTGTCGTTCAAGGATCTATGGAAGCGGTACGGGGGAGTTGTGAAGAAAAAGGATTGTATTTGACTTTAGAATACGGTGGCTCTGACAACGACAACTTTTGCGAAGATAACGATGCTGGAGGCAATTTCCATTATTCTGGCGGGAACTGTGATGTAATAGATCACAGAAAGATTTGTCGTCGGCGAAGTTTTAATGGCTCATCGGCAAACGTGCTAGCACCAAGAAGAAAAATACGTAGAATGCGCAGTTTCAACCAACAAGAGAAAAAAAAACCCGACTGCTACCCTAACATTAGGAGCAACGACATTCCGTTCCGGGTCCTGGGAGACCCTAATCGATTACGGCAGGTTTTGCTGAATCTTTTGTCAAACGCTGTGAAGTTCACGGAGAAAGGGGGTATTCATGTTCGAGTGTCATCTTCCGACGAGGAATGTGTTCCGATCAAAACTAAGGCAGGAGACGTAGACCATCAAAACAGTAACGGAGCACCAGCTCCGACACGGCCATCATCAATATCAACGTCTTCGACGTCAGTTGTACCGGTAGAAAGAAAAGAAGAAACGAAAGTAGAGACTCTGAGAGGTGCTGAGGAGACACAGAAAATGGCATCGGTCGATTCCAACTCTGGTACCATGGACGTGAATCGTAAGAAAGTTCTTCCGCGCTCTCTCAGAATCATTGTGACCGACACGGGGATGGGGATAAGCAAAGAGCAACAAGATGCTATTTTTGAAAAGTATCAACAGGCTAATTTGTCTGTCGCTCGGAACTTTGGTGGAACTGGCTTGGGGCTTTCCATTTGTAAATTACTCGTTGAACAAACCATGGGTGGATCGATCGGCGTAGATAGTGATGGCGGAAGAGGCTCATCATTTTATGTCATGCTTCCGATCGAGCTTCCGAGAGAGTGTATCGACGAGACAAGCCGAGGTGCGAATGGAGGGAAAGACAACCAAGAAAATGGTGCATCAATGAACATATTGGTCGCAGAAGACAACAAGATCAACCAAAAACTTGTAGCCAACATGCTCAAACGCATGGGGCACAAATCCACATTGGTGGAGAACGGTCGGCAGGCCATAGATATGATCGTGAGGCAGAACTCGCTGGAACATTTTTCAACGGCGCTGCCGACGGCTAGCAACGTGGAATTCGACGCGGTTTTGATGGACATCCAAATGCCCGTCATGGACGGGTTGGAAGCAACAAGGCGACTGAGGACCATGGGATACACCGATTTGCCGATTGTCGGGTTGACAGCAAGCGTGAAACGTTCCGATTACATAGAGCTTGGCTTCAATGATTGGTTGCCCAAACCGATTTTGATGAAAGATCTAAAAGCAAAACTCTTGAAATTGCAAACAGATCAATTGGACGACAGCGACGAATCAAGAGCACCAGGATGAGCGTCAAACTCAACATCAAAAAGCACGGGAAACAGAAAGTCAACAAAGCCACGGCATGTTAATATTTGCAATATTTTAGATAGAATTTACAGGTGACAGGAGGAGATACAAGTGCTGTGGAGGTATTGTTAAACAATGTCTGAATTGATCTCGTGCTGGAAGAGAACACTGAAATTACGCCTTCCAGAATTTATTCTTCGTGTAGTATGGAAATATTGGTGCTTGCGCAGGGGGTAGTGTAATGTCATCCTCGAATAGTTCCCTGGGATTATTGTTCCTGCTGTGGGCCCCACTATGTGCTTGGCTTCTAGAGCACCGTAAAATGTACCTCGAGGAGGCTCGAGGAGGAGGCTTACGCACTCGAAATGTGTATAGCGATGGATCGGTAGGGGAGGCAACTGCGAAAGCAACGATGGAACCAGATCGTGCCAGCAACTATATGATTCCTTCTCGTCGCAGCTGACCCGAGTACAAAGCGTTCGACTCATCGATAGCACCGGTTGTGAGCGATATTGTGGTGCCCTCGTTCATCTTATCCAACCATAGTATGCTTCCCTCTATCTCGTCGTCACGGCACGGCTGCCAAATCCCGGTTCTCATCACTTTGCAGATTGCCACTACGTGATCCCCGGCATCCACGATCGAGTTTGACGATCGACAATACTCGACCTGTATGTATATGGCACATCCCGGCAACACTTCACAATCATGGTTGCAGCTTGCTCGATTGGAATTGTCCTCTCTGTTGTCCTCCGCGTATGTTTCCTCCGTCTTCGAACAACTCCACCACGCAAAGCCCTCATCGCGGCAAGCGGCCGACTTGTCGACTTCTCGTCCCGAATTCTTTCCTAGGATTGGAACCAAGTGCCTTTGATCGAATGTCAAGAGTTGAAGAATTCCCGTTGAAGGATCATTATTTTCGCCACTTGCAGGATCGTCGAGGAAAGACTCCTTGGTCAGAGTTCCGTGATAGAAGGACAGGGCCCACAACTTTGGGGACGAGACGGAGACGGGCGTGCAGAAGGTCATTATGTTCATGGAGGTTCGTTTCTCGGGTGCCGTTGTGGCGGATGCTATCGTCGCAAAGGACCAGACCGGGACGGAAATCGGGGGAGGGGGTGGGATCGGTGACGACGACGATGACGACGACAATCCATCCACGGTCGTTCTGGCAGTCACAATCACGGCAACTGCCGGCCCGAGAGCCGCTTTCATCGGCGCCCTCATGTTTAGTACGTTCTACCGACCAGTAATGCGTATCGATCACTTGGTTTGCAGGTCTCCGAGAACCGAGGGTTGTGCGTCTTTAACGATTGTGTTGCAGAGAGATTAATGTTTCCTACAGAGAAAAGAATGAGACGAGTCCGATTCTTACGAGTAAGATCTTACTCGTACTTTTTGCGTCCGACAGGATCTTCGACTTAAAGTAATGGTAGTGCCACGTGGCACTCCCTACAATCGATCGAGGGCCAGACCGGGGGAAACCTACTAGGAGAAATCGAAATCTAGTAGATTTTCACTATCACTGAAACCAGCTTCTAAGCACACGCTTAGACCCCGATAGCCTCAACAAGCCGGCAAAGGATTCCTCCAGCAAAGCGCAAGCCTACTGCACGCCCTACCAGAAGGAATACGATCGATTCCCTGTATCACTAAAACCAGCTCCTAAGCACGCGCTTAGACCCCGCTAGCCTAAACAAGCCGGCAAAGGATTCCCCAGCAAAGCGCAAGAACTACTACACGCCCTACCAGAAGGGATACGATCGATTCCCTGTATCACCGGATAAGATGTATCACTGTGTCACTGTATCACTGTAGCTCGTAGGAATGGATCGCTTGCGACCGAAAGACGCGTACGAAGTCAAAATGAGCTTCGTATGAACCAAAGTACAGGCTAGCACTAGAACAAGCCTGTAAAGGATCATCCCTCCCGCAAAAGCAAGCAGCTCACTCTTTCTGTTCCTAAAACGATTAGTAATAGAATAAGTAAAAAGGCCCACCACGCCCACCCGCAGAAAAGGCTTAACAGCCAAAGGCTTAACTGCCCAAGCTGTTAAGCCAGGCTGTGCGCCGGTGTGTGTGGGCACAGCAAACTAAGGGACCGGACTACAGCCTGCAAAACAACCAACAGGCTGGAGTTCCCGGCTCCCCCTCTAGCATTTGCTTAACCCACCAACACACCCATGAACTACAAGCATTGCACATACAGTACTACAAGTAGGCTGGCTACTGAGGCTATCACAAATGTAGTGAGTGATAGTTGATGTAGCGAGCCGAATGAAAGTAATGGTAGTGCCACGTGGCACTCCCTACAATCGATCGAGGGCCAGACCGGGGGAAACCTACTAGGAGAAATCGAAATCTAGTAGATTTTCACTATCACTGAAACCAGCTTCTAAGCACACGCTTAGACCCCGATAGCCTCAACAAGCCGGCAAAGGATTCCTCCAGCAAAGCGCAAGCCTACTGCACGCCCTACCAGAAGGAATACGATCGATTCCCTGTGTCACTAAAACCAGCTCCTAAGCACGCGCTTAGACCCCGCTAGCCTAAACAAGCCGGCAAAGGATTCCCCAGCAAAGCGCAAGAACTACTACACGCCCTACCAGAAGGGATACGATCGATTCCCTGTATCACCGGATAAGATGTATCACTGTGTCACTGTATCACTGTAGCTCGTAGGAATGGATCGCTTGCGACCGAAAGACGCGTACGAAGTCAAAATGAGCTTCGTATGAACCAAAGTACAGGCTAGCACTAGAACAAGCCTGTAAAGGATCATCCCTCCCGCAAAAGCAAGCAGCTCACTCTTTCTGTTCCTAAAACAATTAGTAATAGAATAAGTAAAAAGGCCCACCACGCCCACCCGCAGAAAAGGCTTAACAGCCAAAGGCTTAACTGCCCAAGCTGTTAAGCCAGGCTGTGCGCCGGTGTGTGTGGGCACAGCAAACTAAGGGACCGGACTACAGCCTGCAAAACAACCAACAGGCTGGAGTTCCCGGCTCCCCCTCTAGCATTTGCTTAACCCACCAACACACCCATGAACTACAAGCATTGCACATACAGTACTACAAGTAGGCTGGCTACTGAGGCTATCACGAATGTAGTGAGTGATAGTCTCACTCAACCTTCCCCAAATTCATTTTGGCACGTCAAGCGCTACGAAATCTTATCATTGTATCGTACCGTACGGGGTAACATATCCTTTCGATTTTCCCATCGTAACCTCTCTCATAGTACTGAGTGCATGGTACGAGTACCTTGCACTCGTAGTACTTCTTGTACTAGTAGTTGTATTTCTGATGCTAAGAATGCCTTCTCCTCAACTAGTACTACTCTTCTTCACCTTCTTAGGGTGCTTGACCTGGCTTCCAGTAAGACCTGGTTCTAATGCCAGTATGAATAGTCACTACTACTGTAGACTGAAAGTTAACGTGAACAGCAGTTTTGAGGTGCAATCTTTATATTCCTTTTGCACCACCAAAGGAAATTAACAGTCACTCCCACAGGTTATGAACACCACATGACAATGACAATCATCCTTCTTGATCTTGACATTATTAACTCTACCTCCCTACTGCCAAATATTCTCTCTTCAATTCTAATTGTCAACAACTCATCATCTTACCGACCACTGCCAACGTCCCCAATCAAACACAACACCCAAGAACACCCATAATCCATCAACACCTTGACAATTACATCCACCACACTACTTCCCTCGTCAACATCAGTAACACTGCTATCACCGCCCCTCATCATCATCATCTTGATCATCAATGTCAGCATTGCATACATTGGTTTTGTTCACATCCACCTTTTCGCCAACATTGATTCCAACAACTTTTAAAAACCAGCATGTGCACACATGATTGCCTACCATGCCTCCAATGACAAAATCAATGCAATGCCACCAAACTGGTCTTCCTCCAAAATATATTATGCTAAGACCAATTCCCATGGATATATGTCCATACATACTTCCTACACAAATGACAATGTCATACAGTTCCGTCTCCCCTAGACAACCTACACAAACTACAACCAAGTTTTCCTCCACCAAGTTTTCCTCCACCACATGCCCAACTGTGACATTGACATGTTTGGCCAATGACATCACTGTCCCATATATCAATTCCACCAAGTCCCTCATACGCAACGGTCCTCTGAAAACTCAACTTGAGCCAGAAAATTCTCTCCCATGTCCAAGCCTTCTCACAACAACTTCCCACCACTTCCTCCCTACTCATCCTACACATTCGTGTACTATGGAATTTTGTACTCCCAATGATCTTGACCTTTACAGAATTCATTTCATTGTGTTCTCAATTTTTTTTATTATCATAATATGTTGCACCATCCACATCAAATACCCAATTCCATTTCTGAACTTGGCATTCTTCCAACTCCACCATATGTGCTTCCAATGGGACACCACCACCAGAGTCACTACTAGTACCACCCAGTACACCAGCTACTACTATTCACCCTTACTTTCCCCAAATTGTCTACTACATTGATATATCCTCCATTCCTTGTCCCACCTTCTCTGGCATTGAAAAAATGATGAGCTCTGCCTACAGGATCAACTTCCCATTCACCACCATCATTGCAGGTGATGGCTCCAACCTCCGTGGATCCCCCAATACCTATACATATCAAGGACCAAACCATCGAAAACATCTGCACCAAAGCTGTCAATACCCAGACATAATAACAATTTGTTGCTGGCAAACCGCTTACAACCTTGCATCGAGCAATTTTGTCCGACGTTCCGAATTTTCAGTACTTAAAATACGTAGCCTTCTACACCGACTTCCTTCTACTCTCTCCTCCCTTTCACTCTCTGTCATTACAGACTCCGGGCCCCACCCCTACCATCGAAGACTTGCTCTTTCTGTTGGTGCCATCCGTCTGGGTCCCTGCTTTGATTCCTCCGTTTGCTTTGGCTCCATCGTTCTCCATTCGGCGGTTCCATCGGCGCCTCCCACACGACGACGCCAAATAATTTTCTACGCTGCCTCTAGTACAGTTTCTACGTAGCCGCCGCAACCCTTCACAGCACCGGCCGCAACAGCACACCAGGCCGCAACAGCAATCCAACCGACGACTCCTCATCGATTGCATTACAACCGCGTCGCCGCAGCCGCCGCCACCCCATCAACAGCCTCACCTTGATGCAGCTTGCAACAGAAGTCGTCACCCGCCGCCTTCTTCGTCCACGACACATCACATTTTACACTAGATCCCTCCCAGCAGTTTCTCCATCACCGACGTCCATTCGACCCCCGACAGTTGATATTTGCTCTCTGATTCGATTACACGCCAAAGCCTCGTTTTGCTCTGATTCCAACAATCGATCCCTCGATCACCCCCCGCCTTCCCTCTGCTCTGTTTCCAACCGCGTATCTCTTGCCCGACCGCCGATAGCCGCCCGACCGACGATCTATCCATCCAATCACATCTGATTTGCTTCCAATTGCACCACCCAGCAACAACCCTCACGCGAATCGACTCTGATCCATCTGATTCACCAACCGCCCGCAACTACAATCGATCTTGCGACTCTCGACTCCCTCTCTCCCAGCAATTGCTATACACCAATTCCCAGCATGCCTACTCCCACTACTCCTACTCAGCCTCGTGAGGGCCGCTCCTCTGCTTCTTCCCCCAAGAAACGGCTCCAATCTACGCCCTCTCTTTCTTCTTCCTCTGCCCGCTCCTCTGGTTCTCGCTACCCCAAGCGCGCCCATCTGAAGAAGTCCTCCACCCCCACCCCAGCTCCTACCCAGGCCCCTCCTTCTCCTTCCTCTCTTCGCCCCCGGAAGGATGCATCCTTGTCTGCTTGTTCCTCTTCCTCGGCCAGCCAATCCTCTGTTACCTCCATGTCTGTCTCTTCCTCTGATTCCTCTGTGGCCTCTTCCACTCAGTCTGCTACGAAACCTGCTACACGTCAGGATTCTAAGAAGCCAGCCCTTAAGTCTCCCCCCCTTCAGCCTCCCGCTCTCAAGCAGCTTGTCCTTACTCCCCCAGCTCTTCAGCAGCCAGCACCATCTGCCGCGCGTCCCGCCCCTGCTACAGCTCTTAAACAGTCTCTCCTCCAGCCGTCCCCCTCCTTGACTCCCTCCCCCAGCTTGGATCGTCAAGCACTTCGTCAACAGGCTCTGGCCGCTGCCAATCAGGCCCACTCTGCTTCCTTCCTGTGGCGTTTCTATGGTGATGGCCGTTTCCCTACCCCATCTTTCATCCACCGCCTCCGGAAGTCTCCAGCGCAGACCCGGGTTTGGAATGCCTCTCCCAGTCCTACCCACTTCTTCAGCAAGAAGGATGGCAGTGACAAGAAATCCATCCATGATGTGTGCCGTCTATCAGTTGCCCCGGTGTATGCCCTGGTCCATCCCGCTGATTCCGATTGGAGGACTGCTACTGTGGAATCTCTGGTCTCCCTGGCTTCGGCTTGCTTCCAGGGCTCTGCTGCGTGGACCAAATCCCCGCCCGGCCAAGCCCTTCGGAAATGTCTCATTGGCCTTGCTAAAATGTCTCCCGAATGCTTTGATGCCCTGTACTGTGAAGGCAACCTTCTGCCTAGCACTGAAGGGCTGGTGTGGCTGTCTGCCAACCGGGTTCTCGGCTCTCATTGGTTTTTCAAGACTAAGCCCCCTGCCCCTGCTCCGTCAGCTGCCTCTGCATCTTCCACCCCGGCACCGGGTTCTCGGTCTGTCTCCTTTTTTCCTTCTGTTGGAGCTGCTTCTGTACTTTCTTCTTCTGTCGGCCACTTTCTTCAACGGCGTGGGGTTTGTTCCAGTGATTCCAGGGCTCCGGTTGATGTCACTGAAGGTACCAAATGCTCCTACAGCTCCTACTTCACTCTGTCTCTCCCTCGGTTGATGTCACCCCGCCCTAGTGATTTGTACGACGAAATGCTGGCGTCCCTGACTGATGCACTCAGCTTGCTCTGGTCGGCGGATCGGAAGCTGGTCCTCTATGTCTTTCCCTCCCGCGCCAGCCTTAACCCCAAGGCTAAGCCAGTTCCCAAACTCTGGTCTACCCTGCCTGACCGGCGCACTCTTGAGCTCTACGTTGCTTCCCTATGGCTCCGGGTTCGCGCAGCACCCCACCTTCGGTTCTATATCGGACACAGTGTCCCAGTGGATGCTCTCTTGTCTGACACTCTCCTTCAGCGCCTCCAGGACCGTGAAATGGACCTCAAGTACGATCATATTCAAGCCTCCACTACTGTCACCTGTGGTTTCCTGCTCGGTTCCTATATGCAGAGTTTTGATCTTAATCATTACAATGCCCTGCTCCAGACCCATCCTCGGTTTCAAGCCTTCCCTATCGCTGTCATCCGGAAGAACATTCGGCTCGACAATTCACGAACCCCTGACCCCTCTCCTGTCCCAGCTGCTCACATCTTGTGTGATTCTACCAAGCGTTCTCAGACTGTCAAGCTACTTAAGGCTCAGTTCAATCGCTGCTCTGCGTCTGATATAGCCTCCCTTCCTGATGGTAAATTCTACAAGTTCATTGAGACTGCTACCAATCCCTCTGACCGCTGCCTTTCCCCTTCTAAACTGAAGACCCTTCGTCAAGCTAAGCACCGGCAAGCCAAGTTCATCCAGACCCATGAAACTGCTTCTGTTCTCGGTGTGGTTGACCTGGATCTTCCTGTCGATTTGGGTCATGGCCTGGGCGCTACCACTTTGCGCCGTGTTCTTCTGGGAATTCGTACTAGGGACAACTGGTCATGGCCATTGTTTCTCTCTGTTGACACCAGCTCCTACCGTGGTGAAATCCTTGCCCTGTACAACACTACTACCTCAGCTGAAGCCCAAGCCATGCTGTCCTTTCTTCCTATCTTCCTGGAGGCCCGGTATGGCTCTTGTGTTCGCCAATGGTTCTCTACTGAGTGTCTCACTGAGTTGGAGGACTTTCATTGGGATCCCACTGAAGGACGGGTTGTTGAAACTGCCCCTGCCCCGGACCAGGAACCGGAGGATGCTCTGCCCTTCTTTGGTCGTGGTGACGTCTGTGATTGGGAACTCGTGGATGATGACCTGTCCATTGACTCCACTTCCAACGCTGTTACTTTTGACCTGGATATGCACTTCTCTTTTCAGATACGTGAGGACAGCGCTGGGTGTGGCTTTGATGATGGCCAGTCCATGTCTACTCTTGCAACCGGCACTTCCAACATCACTTCTGTTCTGGGTGCACCTCCGGCTGCTGCCTCTCTTGAAGGCGTTGCCTTGGCTGACATTGTGCCCCCCGCTAGCACACTTCCTACCGCCCTCAACTCCCCTCTCCGCTCCGGTTTCACCTCCATAGCTTTTTCTCCCGGCACCGACGCTAGTATCAGCGAGCTGAGCCATACCAATGCCTCAACTAGCTCTGCACCGGCTTCTCTCCTATCCGTGCGACAGACACGGTTTTCCTCTGACCATGGTTAGGCACCTTTTCTTCTGGCCTAGTGGAATGCCTACCTCCCCAAATTCCACCTCTGCATCCCCCAGTCACCCTTCCTCTCCCTCCGCTCCTCCTGCTTCCCGCCTTGTCTACCCCACCGTGTTTCTCTTATCCCTGCACCGAGTGTTCCTTCAGTCGCTCTTCCCCATAACACCTTTGGCGTGCTCCCCGGCTCTTCACCTAGGGTTGCATCCACTGTTACACCCAGCGAGGCTCCACCTAGGAATCCCACCATTTCACCCTGCTCTGCACCCATTGTTCCTCCTAGCACTGCACCAGGCGTCACTCCAAGTGCTTCTCACAGCATTACATCTGGCCTGCTTCCCAGTGCTTCACCCAGGGTTGCCTACAGTGCTCCACTTAGTGCTGCATCAACTGATGCTCCCAGTGTTTCACCCTGATCTGCACCCAGTGTTTCTCCTAGCCTTGCACCAGGCGACTTTCCCAGTGATTCCTTCCGCCATGCATTTGGCTTCCCCCCCAGTGTTTCACCCAGGACTACACCCCGTGCTGCGCTCAATAGTGCATTTGGCTTGCTTTCCAGCGCTTCCCCCAGGATTGCCTCCAGTGCTCCACCTCGTGCTGCATCCCATGGTGCTCCCAGTGTTTCACCCTGATATGCACCCAGTGTTCCTCCCAGCGCTGAGCCAGGCGCCGCTCCCAGTGCTTCCTCCTGCCATGCATTTGCCTTGCTTTCCAGTGCTTCCTCTAGGGTCGCCTCCAGTGCTCCACCTCGCGCTGCACCAACTGGTGCCCCTAGTATTTCACCCCGACATGCATCCAGTGTTCCTCCCAGCGCTGCGCCAGGCGCCACTCCCAGTGCTTCCTCCTGCCATGCATTTGGCTTGCTTTCCCGTGCTTCCCCCAGAATTGCCTCCAATGCTCCACCTAGTGCTGCATCAACTGGTGCTCCCAGTGTTTAACCCTGATTTGCACCCAGTGTTCCTCCCAGCGCTGCACCCAGCGCCACTCCATGTGCTTCCTCCTGTCATGCATTTGGCTTGCTTTCCAGTGCTTCACCTAGGGTCGCCTCCAGTGTTCCACCTAGTGCTGCACTACCTGGTGCTCCCAGTGTTTCACCCTGATATGCACCCAGTGTTCCTCCCAGCGCTGCGCCAGGCGCCGATTCCAGTGCTTCCTCCTGCCATGCATTTGACTTCCTTTCCCGTGCTTCATCTAGGGTCGCCTCTAGTGCTCTACCTAGCGCTGCATCAACTGGTGCTCCCAGTGTTCCACCCTGCTTTGCACCCAGTGTCCCTCCCAGCGCTGCACCAGGCGCCATTCCCAGTGCTTCCTCCTGCCATGCAGATGGCTTGCTTTCCAGTTCTCCCCTCAGGGTTGCCTTTAGTGCTTCACCTAGCGCTGCCCCACCTGTTGCTCCCAGTGTTTCACCCTATTCTGCCAACAGTGTTACTCCCAGAACTGCACCAGGCGCCACTCCCAGTGCTTCCTTCTGCCATGCATTTGGCTTCCTTTCCAGTGCTTCCTACAGGATTTCCTCCTGTGCTCCACCTAGTGCTGCATCAACTGGTGCTCCCAGTGTTTCACCCTGCTATGCACCCAGTGTTCCTCCCAGCGCTGCACCAGGCACCATTCCTAGTCCTTCCTCATGCCATGCATTTGGCTTGCTTCCCAGTGCTTCCCCCAGGTTTGCCTCCAGTGCTCCCCCTAGCGCTGCCTCCACTGGTGCTCCCAGTATTTCACCCTGCTCTGCCAACAGTGTTCCTCCCAGAACTGCACCAGGCGCCACTCCCAGTGCTTCCTTCTGCCATGCATTTGGCTTGCTTTCCAGTGCTTCCCCCAGGATTTCCTCCTGTGCTCCACCTATTGCTGCCTCAACTGGTGCTCCCAATGTTTCACCCTGCTCTGCCGACAGTGCTACTCCCAGAACTGCACCTGGCACCACTCCCAGTGCTTCCTCCTGTCATGCATTTGGCTTGCTTCCCAGTACTTCATCTAGGGTCGCCTTCAGTGTTTCACCTAGTGCTGCATCAACTGGTGTTCCCAATGTTTCCCCCTGCTCTGCCGACAGTGTTACTCCCAGAACTGCATCAGGCACCACTCCCAGTGCTTCCTCCTGCCATGCATCTGACTTGCTTTCCAGTGCTTCCCCCAGGATTGCCTCCAGTGCTCCGCCTAGTGTTGCATCAACTGGTGCTCCCAATGTTTCACCCTGCTCTGCCGACAGTGCTCCTCCCAGAACTGCACCAGGCGCCACTCCCAGTTCTTCCTCCTGCCATGCATCTGACTTGCTTTCCAGTGCTTCCCCCAGGATTGCCTCCAGTGCTCCACCTAGCGCTGCATCAACTGGTGCTCCCAGTGTTTCACCCTGCTCTGCCAACAGTGTTTCTCCCAGCGCTGCACCAGGCGCCCCTCCCAGTGCTTCCTCCTGCCATGCATCTGACCTGCTTTCCAGTGCTTCCCTCAGGATTGCCTCCAGTGCTCCACCTAGTGCTGCATCAACTGGTGCTCCCAGTGCTTCATCCTGCTCTGCCGACAGTGCTCCTCCCAGCACTGCACCAGGCGCCACTCCCAGTGCATCCTTCTGCCATGCATTTGACTTGCTCTCCAGTGCTTCCCTCAGGATTGCCTCCAGTGCTCCACCTAGTGCTGCATCAACTGGTGCTCCCAGTGTTTCCCCCTGCTCTGCCGACAGTGTTACTCCCAGAACTGCACCAGGCGCCACTCCCAGTGCTTCCTCCTGTTACGCATCTGACTTGCTTTCCAGTGCTCCCCCCCGGATTGCTTCCAGTGCTCTACCTAGTGCTGCATCAACTGGTGCTCCCAGTGTTTCATCCTGATATGCACCCCGTGCTTCTCCCAGCGCTGAGCCAGGTGCCACTCCCAGTGCTTCCTCCTGCCATGCATCTGCCTTGCTTTCCAGTGCTTCATCTAGGGTCGCCTTCAGTGTTCCACCTAGTGCTGCATCAACGGGTGCTCCCAGTGTTTCACCCTGATATGCATCCAGTGTTCCTCCCAGCGCTTCGTCAGGCGCCACTCCCAGTGTTTCCTCCTGCCATGCATTTGCCGTGCTTGCCAGTGCTTTATCTAGGGTCGCCTTCAGTGCTCCATCTAGTGTTGCATCAACTGGTGCTCCCAATGTTTCACCCTGCTCTGCCGACAGGGCTCCTCCCAGAACTGCACCAGGCGCCACTCCCAGTTCTTCCTCCTGCCATGCATCTGACTTGCTTTCCAGTGCTTCCCCCAGGATTGCCTCCAGTGCTCCACCTAGCGCTGCATCAACTGGTGCTCCCAGTGTTTCCCCCTGCTCTGCCGACAGTGTTTCTCCCAGCGCTGCACCAGGCGCCCCTCCCAGTGCTTCCTCCTGCCATGCATCTGACCTGCTTTCCAGTGCTTCCCCCAGGATTGCCTCCAGTGCTCCACCTAGTGCTGCATCAACTGGTGCTCCCAGTGTTTCCCCCTGCTCTGCCGACAGTGTCACTCCCAGAACTGCACCAGGCGCCACTCCCAGTGCTTCCTCCTGTTATGCATCTGACTTGCTTTCCAGTGCTCCCCCCCGGATTGCTTCCAGTGCTCTACCTAGTGCTGCATCAACTGGTGCTCCCAGTGTTTCATCCTGATATGCACCCCGTGCTTCTCCCAGCGCTGAGCCAGGCGCCACTCCCAGTGCTTCCTCCTGCCATGCATCTGACTTGCTTTCCAGTGCTTCCCCCAGGATTGCCTCCAGTGCTCCACCTAGCGCTGCATCAACTGGTGCTCCCAGTGTTTCACCCTGCTCTGCCAACAGTGTTTCTCCCAGCGCTGCACCAGGCGCCCCTCCCAGTGCTTCCTCCTGCCATGCATCTGACCTGCTTTCCAGTGCTTCCCTCAGGATTGCCTCCAGTGCTCCACCTAGTGCTGCATCAACTGGTGCTCCCAATGTTTCACCCTGCTCTGCCGACAGTGCTCCTCCCAGAACTGCACCAGGCGCCACTCCCAGTTCTTCCTCCTGCCATGCATCTGACTTGCTTTCCAGTGCTTCCCCCAGGATTGCCTCCAGTGCTCCACCTAGCGCTGCATCAACTGGTGCTCCCAGTGTTTCCCCCTGCTCTGCCGACAGTGTTACTCCCAGAACTGCACCAGGCGCCACTCCCAGTGCTTCCTCCTGTTACGCATCTGACTTGCTTTCCAGTGCTCCCCCCCGGATTGCTTCCAGTGCTCTACCTAGTGCTGCATCAACTGGTGCTCCCAGTGTTTCATCCTGATATGCACCCCGTGCTTCTCCCAGCGCTGAGCCAGGCGCCACTCCCAGTGCTTCCTCCTGCCATGCATCTGCCTTGCTTTCCAGTGCTTCATCTAGGGTCGCCTTCAGTGTTCCACCTCGTGCTGCATCAACTGGTGCTCCCAGTGTTTAACCCTGCTTTGCACCCAGTGTCCCTCCCAGCGCTGCACCAGGCGCCATTCCCAGTGCTTCCTCCTGCCATGCAGATGGCTTGCTTTCCAGTTCTCCCCTCAGGGTTGCCTTTAGTGCTTCACCTAGCGCTGCCCCACCTGTTGCTCCCAGTGTTTCACCCTATTCTGCCAACAGTGTTACTCCCAGAACTGCACCAGGCGCCACTCCCCGTGCTTCCTTCTGCCATGCATTTGGCTTCCTTTCCAGTGCTTCCTACAGGATTTCCTCCTGTGCTCCACCTAGTGCTGCATCAACTGGTGCTCCCAGTGTTTCACCCTGCTTTGCACCCAGTGTCCCTCCCAGCGCTGCACCAGGCGCCATTCCCAGTGCTTCCTCCTGCCATGCAGATGGCTTGCTTTCCAGTTCTCCCCTCAGGGTTGCCTTCAGTGCTCCACCTCGCGCTGCATCAACTGGGGCTCCCAGTGTTTCACCCTGATATGCCCCCAGCGCTCCTCCCAGCGCTTCGTCAGGCGCCACTCCCAGTGCTTCCTCCTGCCATGCATTTTCCGTGCTTGCCAGTGCTTTATCTAGGGTCGCCTTCAGTGCTCCACCTCGCGCTGCATCAACTGGTGCTCCCAGTGTTTCACCCTATTCTGCCAACAGTGTTACTCCCAGAACTGCACCAGGCGCCACTCCCAGTGCTTCCTCCTGCCATGCATATAACTTGCGTTCCCATGCTTCATCTAGGGTCGCCTTCAGTGTTCCACCTAGTGCTGCATCAACTGGTGCTCCCAATGTTTCACTCTGCTCTGCCGACAGTGTTACTCCCAGCACTGCCCCAGGCGTCACTCCCAGTGCTTCCTCCTGCCATGCATTTGACTTGCTTTCCAGTGCTTCATCTAGGGTCGCCGTCAGTGTCTTACCTAGTGCTGCATCAACTGGTGCTCCCAATGTTACACCCTGCTCTGCCGATAGTGCTACTCCCAGAACTGCACCAGGCGCCACTCCCAGTGCTTCCTTCTGCCATGCATTTGACTTGCTTTCCGGTGCTTCCCTCAGGATTGCCTCCAGTGCTCCACCTAGTGCTGCACCAACCGGTGCTCCCAGTGTTTCCCCCTGCTATGCATCTAGTGTTCCTCCCAGCACTGCACCAGGCGCCACTCCCCGTGCTTCCTCCTGCCATGCATTTGACTTGCGTTCCAGTGCCTCCTCTAGGGTCGCCTTCAGTGTTCCACCTAGTGCTGCATCACCTGGTGCTCCCAGTGTTTCACCCTGCTCTGCCGACAGTGTTCCTCCCAGCGCTGAACCAGGCGCCATTCCCAGTGCTTCCTCCTGCCATGTATTTGGCTTGCTTCCCAGTTCTTCCCCCAGGATTGCCTCCAGTGCTCCACCAAGCGCTCCATCAACTGTTGCTCCCAGTGTTCCACCCTGATATGCACCCAGTGCTCCGCCCAGCGCTGCGCCAGGCGCCACTCCCAGTGCTTCCTCCTGCCATGCACTTGGCTTGCTTCCCCGTTTTTCCCCCAGGATTGCCTCCAGTGCTCCACCTAGTGCTGCCTCACCTGTTGCTCCCAGTGTTTCACCCTGCTCTGCCAACAGTGTTCCTCCCAGAACTGCACCAGGCGTCACTCCCAGCGCTTCCTCCTGCCATGCATTTGACTTGCTTTCCCGTGCTTCATCTAGGGTCGCCTTCCGTGTTCTACCTAGTGTTGCATCCACTGGTGCTCCCAATGTTTCACCCTGCTCTGCCGACAGTGTTCCTCCCAGAACTGCCCCAGGCGTCACTCCCGGTGCTTCCTCCTGCCATGCATTTGACTTGCTTTCCAGCGCTTCATCTAGGGTTGCCTTCAGTGTTTCACCTAGTGCTGCATCAACTGGTGTTCCCAATGTTTCCCCCTGCTCTGCCGACAGTGTTACTCCCAGCACTGCACCGGGCGCTACTCCCCATGCTTCCTCCTGCCATGCATTTGGCTTGCTTTCCGGTGCTTCCCTCAGGATTGCCTCCAGTGCTCCACCTAGTGCTGCATCAACCGGTGCTCCCAGTGTTTCCCCCTGCTATGCATCTAGTGTTCCTCCCAGCACTGCACCAGGCGCCACTCCCAGTGCTTCCTCCTGCCATGCATTTGACTTGCGTTCCAGTGCCTCCTCTAGGGTCGCCTTCAGTGTTCCACCTAGTGCTGCATCAACTGGTGCTCCCAATGTTTCACCCTGCTCTGCCGACAGTGCTCCTCCCAGAACTGCACCAGGCGCCACTCCCAGTTCTTCCTCCTGCCATGCATCTGACTTGCTTTCCAGTGCTTCCCCCAGGATTGCCTCCAGTGCTCCACCTAGCGCTGCATCAACTGGTGCTCCCAATGTTTCACCCTGCTCTGCCGACAGGGCTCCTCCCAGAACTGCACCAGGCGCCACTCCCAGTTCTTCCTCCTGCCATGCATCTGACTTGCTTTCCAGTGCTTCCCCCAGGATTGCTTCCAGTGCTCCACCTAGCGCTGCATCAACTGGTGCTCCCAATGTTTCACTCTGCTCTGCCGACAGTGTTACTCCCAGCACTGCCCCAGGCGTCACTCCCAGTGCTTCCTCCTGCCATGCATTTGACTTGCTTTCCAGTGCTTCATCTAGGGTCGCCGTCAGTGTCTTCCCTAGTGCTGCATCAACTGGTGCTCCCAATGTTACACCCTGCTCTGCCGATAGTGCTACTCCCAGAACTGCACCAGGCGCCACTCCCAGTGCTTCCTTCTGCCATGCATTTGACTTGCTTTCCGGTGCTTCCCCCAGGATTGCCTCCAGTGCTCCACCTAGCGCTGCATCAACTGGTGTTCCCAATGTTTCCCCCTGCTCTGCCGACAGTGTTACTCCCAGCACTGCACCGGGCGCTACTCCCCATGCTTCCTCCTGCCATGCATTTGGCTTGCTTTCCGGTGCTTCCCCCAGGCTTGTCTCCCGTGCTCCACCTAGCGCTGCATCAACTGGTGTTCCCAATGTTTCCCCCTGCTCTGCCGACAGTGTTACTCCCAGCACTGCACCGGGCGCTACTCCCCATGCTTCCTCCTGCCATGCATTTGGCTTGCTTTCCGGTGCTTCCCCCAGGCTTGTCTCCCGTGCTTCACCTAGTGCTGCATCAACTGGTGCTCCTAGTGTTTCACCCTGGAATACACCCATTGTTCCTCCCAGCGCTGCACCAGGCGCCACTCCCAGTGTTTCCTCCTGCCATGCATTGGGCTTGCTTTCCAGTGCTTCCCCCAGGATTGCCTCCCGTGCTCCACCTAGTGTCGCATGAACTGGTGCTCCCAATGTTTCACCCTGCTCTGCCACCAGTGTTACTCCCAGAACTGCACCAGGCGCCACTCCCAGTACTTCCTCTTGCCATGCATCTGACTTGCTTTCCAGTGCTTCATCTAGGGTCGCCTCCAGTGTTCCACCTAGTGCTGCATCAACTGGTGCTCCCAGTGTTTCCCCCTGATATGCACCCAGCGTTCCTCCCAGCGCTGCGCCAGACGCCACTCCCCGTGCTTCCTCCTGCCATGCATTTGGCTTGCTTTCCAGTGCATCATCTAGGGTCGCCTTCAGTGTTCCACCTAGTGCTGCATCACCTGGTGCTCCCAGTGTTTCACCCTGATATGCACCCAGTGTTCCTCCCAGTGCTGCACCTGCTGTGGCCTTCGGGAGTCCACACCTATGCCTCCCACGCTTCCTCTTCCGTGCGACAGACACGGTATGCGTCGGATCATGGTTAGTATGTCTCCTTCAGGGCACTGTGGGATGCCCTCCAACTCTCATCCCCACCTGGATTCCTCCAGTCCTTCTTTCCCTTCCTTGCCTCCTCCTGCTTCCCGTCTCGCCCAATCCAATCTTCATGGGGACATCCTTGTGACTACAGATTCTGATGCTTTTGGCCATCCTTTCCCCCAGTCTCCGTCCTCAAACTCTACCCTCATCACCTTCCAAAATATTGGTCCCCAGCGGAAGTCAGCCTTCATGTCTCGTTCCCGTCACAACTCTCGGCGTGTTGCTCAAAGTAAAGCTGGGGTTGCTCTCTACGCAGAGCATTGTCTAAATGAACCGCAGCTCCCCCTTTGTGATCTCTTTCACTCTCGCATCAAACAGGCCTACCCTTCCAGCTTCACCTTCCTTGCTAGCAACCAGCATGAGGCATCCTCTGGCACGTGGCGCCTCCCTGGTGGTACGGGGTTTACTATTGACCGGCTCTTTCATTCTCACAAGCTTGCCCACGGTGCTGATCCTTCGGGGCTTGGCCGGTGGACTTTTGTTCGGTTTCAGGGGAGGGCTCAAGCTACGGTGACCATCTTTTCAGCCTACTGCCCTGTAGAAAATGACAGGGACCTCGGCTCTGTTTGGAACCAACACTGTCGCTACTTCCAGGCTGAAGAGGATCTATGCTGTCCCAACCCACGCATCCTCTTTCGCCGTGACCTCACAGCTGCCCTTCAGGCTTGCCTAGAGGCAGGTGACTCCGTTGTCTTAGGGATCGACCATAATTCTGATGTCCGGTCTGACGGTCTCTCCTCTGAGCTCAAAGCACTCGGCTTCAAGGATGCCATCTTAACTACCCACCCTTCACGTTCCCCACCTGCCACCCACAATCGAAATACTACCAGGACTCCCATTGATGCCCTTTGGACTACTGAGCATGTTGATGTCGTCCGAGCTGGTTACTGTGCTTTTGATGGTGAGCACGGCATGGTTTCTGACCATCGCTTGCTCTGGATCGAAGTGTGTAATGGCAGTATCTTGGGCAAATATCTTCCACCTCCTGCGCGGCCCTCTCTTCCTCGCCTGAAATCTTCCCACCCTCACCTTCGGCAGCGCTATCTCAAGCGGGTCAAACATGCCTTTGCTACTGCTGGTGTGTTCCCCCTTCAGACTAAGCTCGAGCACCTGGTGGCACTGTATTTATCTGGTGATACCACTGTGCGCGATACTCTCATCACTACCTATGATGTCCTCCATGCTACCTCTGCCTCCATCCGGCTGTCCGTTGAACAACATCTTTGCCGGCTTCGCACTGGCATGATTCCGTGGTCCCCCAAGCTCCAGGTTTACCGTGACACCATAGATTTCTGGAGGCGGATTGTGCAGCTTCGTCAAGGTGTCTCCACCAGTCACACCAAGGTGAAGCGCCTGGCATGTAAGCTTTCCTTATACAAGGGTGAACACTGTGATCTGGCCACGGCTGTCCTTCACTTGAAGCAAGCCTACAAGCAATACCGTGCTGTCAAAGCCCTGGCTCCTTCGTGGCGTGACTCCTTCAACCAAGGTTTGGTGGACGCCCTTCTTACTGAAGGAAAGCCCTACAACCAGAGCGCCTCTCAGATTCGGGCACGCATGCGCCGTGAACGGCTCCAACGGGATCTAGGGCTCGCTGCTCGCGCTATCCGTGGTCGCCTCTCAAAGCCTGCTGTTCTGAAAGCGGTTGCTGTCAGCTCCGATGGCGCTGAACAAGTCTTGGAGTCTCAATCTGCCATGGTGCCAGCCATGGCTGCCTCCAATGTCTGCCGTCAACAACAATGCCTAGACACTCCCTCCATGTCTCCCTCATTCATTCAGGCCTTCGGCTACTTGGGAACTGGACCTTCCTCGGCTGACGTCCTTGCCGGCACTTACGTCCCTCCTTCAGGAACTGACCAGTACCTGAATGAATTTCTTACTTGCCTTCAAGTGCCCGCTGCTATTCAGTCCTTGCCTCCCTTTGACTATTCTGTTACCCCTGCTGACAATGCTGCTGCCTGGAAATGCCAGAAGGAACGCACTGCTGGTGAGCCTTCTTGCCTCAGTTTTGCCCACCATAAATCTTTTGCCTTGGACACTCAGCTGAATTCCTTTGATACTCTGATGCGGACTGCTCCTCTGCTTGCTGGCTTCTCGCCCTCTGCTTGGCAGGTTATCACCGACGTTGAAATTTTCAAGAAACCTGGTGAATACCGTGTTGACAAGATGAGACTCATCCAACTGATGTCTCCTGAGTTCCAGATCAACAACAAGATGATCGGTAAACGCATTCTCGCTCATGCTGAACAGGCAAACGCGGTGGCAGTTGACCAACATGGCAGCCGGAAGCATCACAAAGCCATCAACACTTGTCTCAACAAGAAGCTCATTTGTGATGTCCTCCGCCAGAAGCGCCGCTCGGGGGCGGTTGCAATGAATGATGCCAAGGGCTGCTATGACAGAATCTCCCATCCCATTGCAAGTCTCACCCTCCAAAGCTTTGGGATTCCGGCTCACGTTTGCGAGGTTCTACTCTCCACTCTCCAGCGTGCTACCCATCACATTAAAACTGGATTTGGCCGGTCCGGTCCTATGTATGGTGATGAATCCATTCCTCTCAGTGGGATTGGGCAAGGCAACGGTCTTGGCCCAACTCTGTGGGCTCTGGTCTCAACCATCCTTTTCCGGATGATGCAGAATGCAGGCCATGGGGTTCATCTCCTCACCTCCCTATCTCTGCAGCTGGTCTCCTTGGTTGGTTTTGCTTTTGTGGATGATACTGATCTTTTTTGTGCCGGTTCCTCCTCTACTACCTCTGGTGAGGCCTTGGCTGTTGATTTTCAGGCCGCTTTAGACCGATGGGCTGGTGGTCTCATTGCTACTGGCGGCGCTATTGAACCTGCTAAATCGTTCTGCTACTTGATAGATTTCAAGTGGACTGGTTCTGGTTGGGACTATCGATCTGTTGATGAAATGCCCGGTGTTTTCACCATCACTGACAAATCTGGTGCCCAATCACCTCTTGACCGTTTTGAGGTTGACCACGCGGACAAGACTCTGGGTGTCTACATTTCTATGGATGGCAATGAGGAAGCTCAAGTTGATCACCTGCAGACTCAGTCCCAGTCCTTTGGATCTCAATTGAGGTCCTCCAAGTGCGAGAAGAACACCTCCCTCTACACCTTCAGGTACTCATTTATGAAGTCTTTTGAATACCCCATGCCCGTCACTCAGCTCAACGCTTCTACCTGGAACCGAATTCTCCAACCAACTCTGGTTCCAGTGCTCAATAAGGCCGGCATGTCTCGCAACTTTCCTCGCAAGGTTTTCTTTGGTCCATCTTTGTATCAAGGCTTTGGTTTTATTCACCCTTTCCTTCTCCAGGAATTCAGCCACATTGCTACCCTGCTTCAGGAATCTGTACGTGGTTCCCAGACAGGCCATATTCTTAGGCTTACCGCTGAAGCATTTCGGCTTGAACTCGGGATCCCTTTTCATCTCGGTATTACCCCCTATCAGCCCTATGCCTCTTATATCACTCCTTGCTGGTATAAGCATGTGTGGCATTTCTTTTCTATGCACCCTGTGAGTATGGTGGAAGACTTTCCTACACTTCCTCTGCTTAGAGTGAATGACTGCTACCTCATGCAAGCTTTTGTCACTGCTGGCTTTCGGGGCGCCGACCTGTCTCTTCTGAATCTCATCAGGATGTCTCTCCAGGCTATCTCCCTTGCTGATATCTGCACTGCCGATGGCACACGGCTTTCTCCTATGGCCTTCCAGCTGCAGTCCTCCAACCATCTTCGCGCTCACCTTGACTGGCCTCGTTGCCCCCCTCCGTGGCATCTTCCCGCCCTTCAGCTCTGGCAACGTGCCCTTCGGAAATCCTTCTTACCCCCGTTGGCTTTGCCTTCGGACCGAGCTTTCCACCCCTCCTTTCACCTGGGGCATTGGCTGTCAACCGAGTCCTCCTCTGTTTGGCCCTGGTTTTTGTGCCGTTCTAATGACCGGATCTTCTCCAAATGCCCCACTGGGTGGAAGGTCGGATCTTCGCAAGGTCGAGGACGTTATAGCTTTAACACTACCATCCTTTGTGCTAAACCTACCAGTGCAGACACTCTTGTCTCCCTCCTTATCAGTGGGAATGTGTTCCGGATTGTCGGTCAATCCTCCTTTATCTCTCATCCACCCGACGAGGATCCCTTGACCTATGATCCTTTTGCGTGTCTTCCTGCCACCCCAGGGGATGCATTTGATGTTCTCTGCGGTTCTCCCCGAGTCCTTCTCCATCAATACTCCCTTCCCCAGGATGGATGCCAGGCTCTTGCCGATGCCATTATGAGTGGCTCTGCCAGTGCTGTCTGTGATGGCTCTTATGATCCCATTCTCCTCCGCGGTACATCTTCCTTCATCCTTTCCCCCAACACCTCCACCAAGTCTCCTACGGCGTTCCTCACGGGATCTAACCTTGTCAGTGGCTCCCCTGCAGATCAGTCTTCTTACCGGAGTGAATTGGCGGGCATCATTGGTGTCCTCACCTGCTGTATGGCTCTGGTGGACATCTATGATGTACCCTCCGGCTCACTCACCATTGCCCTTGATGGGGATACGGCTCTTCAACAGGCTCAGGGAACCTGGCCCTTGTCTATCTCTCAGAAATCTTTTGACTATGTCTATGTCATTCGCAATATGCTCTCGGCTCTTCCAATCACTGTCACCTTCAAGTGGGTTCAGGGTCATCAAGAGGGTCTTTCTCTTGACTGGTGGGCGCTTCGCAATCATCAAGTTGATGGCATGGCCAAGGCATTTCTATCCATGAATCGTTCTTCTCCTTACCACTATCCCCGACTTGTGTTTGAGCCCTGGGCTCTTTCACAGCAGGGTCTCAAATGCTCTCGATTTGACAGAGATGCCTTGCACATTCTTATTTCAGGTCCCCCACTTCTTCACTATTGGCAAACTCACCACGACATCTCCATTCCACCACAAGTCTCCGATTCTATCCATTGGTGTGCCCATCACTCTGCTTTCAAGCGCCTCCCTCCTGGTATGCAGCGGTGGTTTGTCAAATTTGCTTCTGGTTGTATTGGTGTTGGCAATCAGCTACTTCATTACCAGCACCAGGATCACTCCCGATGCCCTCTGTGTGCCCAAGATGAGGAAAAGGTTTCCCATGTTCTTTCATGTGCCGACCCCGGGGCTGTCCAGCACTGCTTGTCTTCCTTTCGGGGCCCTTTGCAACAGCGCCTTACTTCTGAGCTTACAGATCCTTCACTGGCTCTCGCCATTGTGGATGTTACCACTAGGGTTCGTCAAGGTAGGCGTATCCACCCTTCCTCATACTCCCCTGATATTGCATCTGCTATAAGGGCTCAGCGTCGGATTGGATGGCACAACTGGTTCCTTGGGAGGTGGACCCCCCTCTGGCATCAGATTCAGGCTGACTATTATTCTTCAATTGGTAGCAAGCGATCTCCTCGTCGATGGGCCACTGCAGTGATTCATCAATTTTTCCTCACCTGTTGGGATCTCTGGACATACCGAAACCAACGGCTCCATGGCACTGGAGGGCTGCTTGAGTCAGAACAACACCAATCTCTCAATGATTCCATTGCATCTGAATTGGCCATTGGCTTAGCTGGTGCTCTGCCTCAATCTCACTCACTCCTCCAGATCCCTCTCCAAGTGCTCTGTGGTTACACTCTTACTGCCAAGCGTCAATGGCTTGCGACCATCCAGCTTGCCAGGAGACACTATGCAGTCCCTCTCCCTTCCCAGCAGCCGTATCGCCAGGAGGCTGCCTTGATGAGGGCTTGGCTGCATGGTGCCTAGCCCGCATCAAGTGTAGCTCTTAGTGTTCCGCCAAGTGCTGCACACAGTGCCACTCCCAGCGCTGCTCGGAGTGTCGCTACTAGCCCTGCACCACGTGCTGCTCCAAGTGTCTCCCCAAGCGCCGCCCCAAGTGTGGCTCCAAGTGTTTCGACCAGTGATACACTCAGTGCCCATCCTAGCGCTGTACCACATGTGGCTCTTGCACCCAGTGCTGCACCCAGTGCCGCTCCATGCGCTGCACCCTCTATTTTCCCTAGTGTTTCACCACGACACATCCTCTGCCTCTTGCAGTGCTGCACCAAGTTCAGTTCCCCGTGTCTCACTTGGCTCTGATTCCAGTGCCGCTTCCAGTGCAACTCCAAGTCCTACCCCACGTCTATACCCGAGCTTCGCCCCCAGTGTTGCTCTTTGTGTTTTTCCCATTGCTGTACTCCGTGCCGCTCCTCCTACCCTCCCTACTGTATGATTGCCATGCTAAGCTTTTGCTTCGGGCATCGTTATCGGTTTGTTCTTTGTCCCTTCCCCGCTCGCTTTCAGGATTCGTTTGCCAAATTTGTCGTTCTACAACTTGGGGCTTAAACTCTCTTTGATTGAGGCGACGTTAAAGTCTGGATACAGACTGAGTAGTTTAGATCCACCTTCGGTGGTTAAAGTTACTTAAATACGTATATTATTATTATTGTTGCTGGCAAACCGCTTCACACTCACAGCACCATTTGACAACACCAAAATCAACAAACTGCTCTGCATGATCCACCACTTTGCATGTGCTATGCAATTTGTATGGAAGAATGCGCGGCACAACAGTAGAGATATCACTCTCTACATCCACATCAGTTGGACTAGCATTTCATCAACACAAACATCATACCAATTGATGTCTGCAACTTTACAACAACTGTGTTCCCGCAAACTGTACCTACTCCCACTCCCAATCCAGCCTATCCTACCGCAACCTCTACTCAACCTACCAGTACCACACCTCCCAATAAGGCAAATAACCAACACTTCATCCAACTATTCGCCAACCAAATGAGCATGTCTCTGATCTGATAATATATACATTACTTGTAATTCATTAACAGAAGTATTTGTAGTTAATACAAACAATTTTTGTTACTGTAATACCATACTATACCAGGTAGTTGTGATGGGTGTGATGTTTCTATTGGGGTTTTGAATACCAGTTGGTTACTGTAACAATACATAAATACAACCCTGGTTGCATGTGCCTAGGGCACATGTAACCCAGTACTGCATGTTATGTAGAATATGGTGCCCCATTTGGTGCCCTCCAGAAACAGAGGTGCAGCAATATTTTTGTATGGATAAAAACAGGGGGCTGGTTGCATTTCCTCATTCAGTAAAGTTGCACAGGCAGTTGAGATTTGCCCCTTTATTTTTAATATAGGTGAAAAACCTATGCAGCTTGAGTTAGTCATTTTCTAGGTTTTCTAGGGTGCTGGGTTTTTCAATTGATTTTTTCGCAATTTTTGAAAAATAAGAACAACTTATGCTCAAGCAAGCAAGCAATTAAACAACATAGACAATCGCATAGACAATCACATAGACAATCCGCACATAGACAATCAGCACACAGGCATAGACACTCAGCATAGACACTCAGCATAGACAGTCACAAAGACAATCATGTGGACAATCATATAGACAAACACATAGACAAACCCGTGAAGAAAGCCATAAGCAAATAAATGAAGAACAAACAAATAAACAAGCTGTACTTGGATAGCTAGTAGCTTCTAGTACTACTACTAGCAGCCTAATCACCAACGGGACTCTATGATTTTGCACACACTTTTGATTTAAAAGCAAAAGAGATTTAGGGAGGTGTTAGGAGGGGATCAAAACCCCCCACTTTGTGAAAAGGAGCAACATGTTGGATAACAGTTGCCTGTTGAATAGGGGACCCCCCCTGTTGTTGCTGCTGCTAACACCAGCAGCTCTTTTGCATTTTAAGGTTTGATGAAATAAATTATTATTATTATTCATGCAGCTGGCTGGCACTACCAGTTTAAGGTTTGATTATTCAGTAAAGTGAAGTATTGGTGTGAGTGATTGGTATCATTTGTACACAATGGCTGTCATCTTCGTGGTGTTTACTTGCACAAATTGGGGTGCAGGGGTCATGTTGTTGGGGTGCACAGGTGCAAAAAGTGCGCGACTAATGTGTCCTGTGTAGACTTCAACGTGTTTTTCATACTGTTATATTATTGCTTATTTTAAGTTCCATTTTTTTGCGTGGAGTACGGTGAGTGTACAAGATAAAAATACCACAATAAATACCCAGTACCAAAACCATGTAGAAGTCTACAGGAAATAAACATATGTGTGCTCTGCACACCGAAGTCCCTTCAAAAAAATAACAAGACAAAAAGACCCTGAAAACACACCAAAAAACTCACTCCTAAGACAATTTTTTTGATGGGAAGTCCGATAATCGAAATCACGAATGTCGGCCCATGATCGACCCTTCTGTTTCTCCTTCCATAGAACAGACTATGAAGGTCCGCCACCATACAAATAGTACAAAATGACACCAACTCAAATACCTACACATTCCTCTACTTGGTTTTTGATCCGGAAGGGTATTCGAACGGCAATTCAATGGAAAATAACACACACACGAAGATACGAAAAAATCGAGCCGACGGCCCTTCTACGACCCATCTGTTTCCCCTCCAATAGAAGGGAAGATGAGGGTAGACATGTACAAATACTACCACATTCGAACACCATCATGTTCCTCTACTGATTTTTCAACTTGGAATGGCAATTGAACGGCTATCGGATCAGATGGTGAATTAAGAAGATATGGGGGGCACCATTTCCGTTTTGACGACCATTCTGTTTCTCCTTTGATAGAACAGACCATGAAGGTTTGCCACTGTACAAATAGTACAAAATGATACCTACTCAGATACCTACACATCACTCTACTTCGTTTTCGATCAGGAAGGGTATTCAAACAGCAATCAAATGCCGTTTTGAGCAGCGGTTCGAGCACCGTTTCGAGCAGCAGGAAGCAAGCAGGAAGCAGCAGCGTTTGGAGCGGCGTTTTGGAGCAGCAGGAAGCCAGTAGCCAGCAGCGGCGCTTTGAGCGGCGTTTTGGAGGAGCAGCAGGAAGAAGCCAGCAGCCAGCAGCCAGCAGCGGCGTTTTCGAGTGGCGTTTTCAAGCGGCGTTTTGGAGGAGCAGCAGGAAGAAGCCAGCAGCCAGCAGCCAGCAGCGGCGTTTTGGAGCAGCAGGAAGCAAGCAGCCAGCAGCCAGCAGCCAGCAGCAGCGGCGTTTCGACCAGCAGGAAGCCAGCAGCGGCGTTTGGAGCGGCGTTTTGGAGCGACGTTTCAAGCAGCAGGAAAATCTAGTAGACTAAGTTTCAATACAGTACCAAAATATTATACAGCACACTAGTAGTAGTAGCTTACTCAGAGGGGACCGATTTAGCAGCAATAATACTAGGGGGGATTGGTGATTATTAGCCGTCTTATCGGTTCTTGTCTTATTGGTCGTCATCTTATCGGTCGTCACCATCACCATTTCAAAAAAGTGAGCAAAAAAAACAAGCAGCTCCGGGGAGTTTTCTTAGAAAGAAACAGAGTGAAGAACAACAGTCATCTAAAGTACTTGTGGTATATGTGGTATTTCCTTAAGAGTTACACGGAGTCTTATACCACTAAAAATGCAACAATACTGTGTATGGAAATTCGCCCCGTACCCCTGTTTTTTTAGGGGTACGACATGATTTCTACAGAGAAAAAACAGTAGAATAGTCATTAGAGGTATGTATCATTAAGCTTACTGGTTTCTACTTATGTGCCACAGTAGTCCCAGGCTAAATACCACAATTGTGGTGTTTCCGACGTATGGTGAGTGTACAAGATAAAAATACCACAATAAATACCCAGTACCATAACCATGTACAAGTCTACAGGAAATAAACATATGTGTGCTCCGCACACTGAAGTTCCTTCAAAAAAAGAACGAGACAAAAAGACCCTGAAAACACAACGAAAAACTCACTCCTAAGACATTTTTTTTTATGGGAAGTTCAATCATCGAAATCACCTATGTCATTAATTTCACGACCCTCTGACGACCCTTCTGTTTCTCCTTCCATAGAACAGATCACAAAGGCTCACCACCATAAAAATAGTACAAAATGACACCAACTCAAATACCTACACATTCCGCTACTTGGTTTTCCATCTGGAAGGGTATTGGAACTGCAATTCTACTGCAAATAGCACACAAAGATACGTCGTCGCCGCTGTCATCGTCGTTGTCGAATCCTTCTCTGACCCATCTGTTTCCCCTCCAATAGAAGGGAAGATGAGGGTGGACATGTACAAATACTACCACATTCGAACACCATCATGTTCCTCTACTGATTTGCTGACCTGGAATGGCAATCGAATGGAAATCGAACGGCTATCAAACAAGATACAATACAAAGAACAACTAGATGACAACAAAAATGACAATGGATGGATACAAAGAAGCAAGCAGGGCGAGGCCACAAAGGAGAACGTTTGTTACAAGTGGATTTAGGTACCAACCAATGTGTTACACTACACTAAAAATCTGCACAAAAATAAACCACCGGACGCCGCCGCCGCCAACGCCTACGCCTACCAATACAGCCTGTTGTTCCCTCCACGACCTTCATCCTTTCAAAGCTGACTGATGATCTGAGTGACTGATACATTTCCATACACAGAGTGAATCCGACTGGTTGCTGTTGCAAGATTGAGCCCCCAATCCAAGAGCTTTTGAATCACCCTCCAAACAACAAGTCGCCTTGTGTACTTGTATCTATTGACGCCGCGCTCATGCTGGCTGAGCTCCCTTGCAGGCTTCCTCCCTCCTATTCCATTCACATACTCATCCCAGAGCACAGCAAGGGACCTTGGACAGTCTCCAAGCAATGTTGGGGGCTGCACACGGGGAGTGCCAAGCCAAGTTGGCTGACTGCCAAGCGTTACTACCCCTCCAACTTGACGCGCTGGAGCTGCAGCTAGGTGATGAATAAGCCTTTCGCTTGTTTTATTCTGCCGGCTCAGCTGAGCCATGTTACTGATGACAAAGTTCCTCAGCTCCCCAAGTTCTACCTGATTAGAGGACAGCTTGGCATAGATACTATTTCTCCACTGCTGTCCAGACCGCGTCATCAAATCATCCATGATATCCTCTATCTCATCAAGGCTAACACACCCTCCATGCTCTGATGCAAAGATCATCACCTTCATTACTGGATTCACCCCATCTGCAAGCCCAGCTTCAAGTTGGATGTACTTTGCTGTTACTTGGTGTCTGATATCCGGAGAGACCAAATCTGCTGCATGCGCATCAAACGTTGCCCATAGCAATGTCAGCCCAAGAACCCTAGCAACTCCAGGACCAAACTGGGCCTTGATTGCTGGCACAACATCACTCCCTAGCCAATTGTTTGTCACACCACTGCCCTCCACTGCTTTGTAAATACAGGGGCCTCCGCCACAAAGCTTCACAGCTGCTGTGATATCAGGCCAATCCAGTTGAGCTGATGTGTACCTGCCTTACATATTGGATTCTTCCATCTTGCACGACAGTCTACATTCTCATACCTGGCGCCTGACATTTGCGCTTTGCTGGTACCATACTTTCAAATAGAGTGTGTTCCCAATTTCCTGGTCCTTTGCATTGGAAGACAGAACTGTTAATACACGCCAACACTGCCTCTGCATATGCTAGTTGCTGGCGGCATGCTTCCTCAGCCTGTAAATCTTCTTCATCATTAGCATTTGTTGTGCCATCACTGAATAGCCACTGACTAGTAAGGCCTTCCCCTGAAGCAAGCCATTTCGCTAGGAACACAGCCAGCCCAACCAAAACACAATACTTTGAATTCATTGATCCAATTCATAGCTGCTGAGGACAGTTCCTTTCATCTTGAACATGCTTACACCATATCAATCCGATACAAAGATACTGTGGGAATCGTAGGCTCTTTTGCAAGTTCTTCTTCTACACATGTGCTGTGTCGTCCATTCTAGCAATAAGATGAAGTTGGAACTTTAGCATTGCCTGGTGACGCAGATTTTCCATCAGCTGTCCTGATTGGGTGAAAATCATGTCCACTATTTGCACAAACTCTTCAGAAGTACACTCCCAGTCAGCGTAGCTTGGCACTCCACTGCATCTAGTTTCTTTCTTGTTAACAGCTTTGATAAGGTCATTAACATGCCGCGATTTTGTTGGATTCCCCCTTAGAGTAGTCTCACACCATGCTGATTGAAATACCATGAATTGGGAGATAGCCTTCTTGTAGTAGTACACCAAAGTTGAAGATCCCGCAAAGGTTGGATTGTCATTACCAATAGGATTCTCTTTTCCATATGCTTTCAACGCCATGACTTTGTACACATCCTCTGGTGTCACTGCTGCTTTCTCCTCAATTGTAAATACTTTGTCATCAGCGAATTTGTGACCTGCCTTGTGCTCCATGAAGTTGCAAAAGATAGAGTAGTATCTCTTTAGCTGGGTTGAGGCGTTGATTGAGTTTTCAGTGATTGGCATGATACGGTTGGGTCTTAGAGTAGATCACGTCCTTGTTGTCATCGCCGTTGTTGTTGTTGTTACTGCTGCTGCTCCAGGGATCCATCCTGTTCCGTTGAAGATAGAGGCAGCCCGAGCTGCTTCAGCTGCTATGGCTGCTGCTCGTGCTGTTGCTGATTCGTGTGCTGCTGCTGCTGCTTGTGCGGCTGCTAGTAGCTCGTCCTCTTCCTCCAGTCGATCCGCGCCCTCTTCCTCTGGTCAATCTTCCTCTTCCTCCGGCGGTCGATCCTCCTCCTCTTGTTGTTCCTCCAGTTGATCCTCGCCCTTGTCCTTCGTCCAATAACTGTCACGCAACCCCACGCGACCCCTCGCAAGCCCTATTTTCAGAAAATCGACCCTGCGTTTGTTATGCGCAAGGGTATTTTTTTTAAATTCACAATTTTTGTGGTAAAGATTATCGACCCCCCTCAGGTTGATGTCCATTGATCTCTCCATTTTGACTAAATTGATTTAAAAAATCTATTTTTCACTACCACACTTTCTAACCTTAACCCAAGATATGAAATAAAATTAGTTTCAGAAGTGTTAGTTCGCTATGTTTCCGCGTTGTTTTCTACGGTATGTCACGGCGTGTCTTCTTTCATACCATCGTGCCTTTTAATGCTCGCTCTGATAGCATCATGCTCGTTTTAACAAATTTTCGTAGAACTCTACAGCACTAACTTCCTCCTACACGATTTCACCACCATTCTTTCTTTTATTTTGTTTCCAAAACTACTTTTTTTTTAGATATGTGTCCGGGTGTATTATGATAGTACTAGTACTAGTAGTAATGTAGGTATGATAGTATCAATTTCTGTTCAAGTGGTGAAACGATTTTTTGTACAATTCATGTCAACAATCATGGAACGGCGTTTCAGAATTCAGTAACCGGAACGGCGTTTCATGCTTTTGTGTTTGAATCATGTTTAAATTTGAAATCTCGGTGCCAAACAACTTCCTAACCTTAACCCAAGATATGAAATAAAATTGTTTTCAGAAGTGTTTGTTTGCTACTTCGTACTAGTACTATGTTTCTGCCTTGTTTCTATGTCACGACGTTTCTTTTTTCATACCATCATGCCTTTTCATGCTCGACCTGATAGCATCATGCTCATTTTCATCATGTTCATTTAACACCCCCATCGAAACCATTTCTCCCCCTCCCCTCTTCCATTAGAAGAACATGTCACAACAAACGATGATGACGATAGTCCAGTCCTCTCTGATACATCCAATACTTAATTGTTTACCTAGTACAATATCAATAATAACTTAGTATTAGTGAAGAATTGAATGCTCCTCCATATCGATCGTAACATATTTCTCCTACGTTTCGATTGATAGCTACTCCAAAATGATTGCACAATGTCGCAGGACTGCCGCTGTGGCTGTTGGTTCGATCGTTCCCAGTTCCGGCTGCTTGTAAATCCGCAGAACATCTGCATTGGCATTTCAGGGTCAAGTTTCAGGAACGGCGTTTCAGATTGAGTTGTCTACCTGGAACGGCAATTCTGACTTTTGCGGCAGAGCTCCGATCTTTCCTGCTTGCCGCTGTTGCTATCGCTGTCGCTTGCCGCTGTTGCTATCGCTTCCGCTGTTGCTGTTGGTTCGATTGTTCCCGGTTCCGGCCGCTTGAAAATCCGCAGAACGTCTGTATTGGCGTTTCAGGGTCAAATTTCTGGAACGGCGTTTCAGATTGAGTGGTCTGGAACGGCAATTCTTGTTGCTGTTGCGGATCGATTGCTGTTGGATCTGCTGTTGCTCTCGCTGATTCGTCGATTAGTTGCCGGATGAATCCCACTGATCAATTTGTTGCCGTTGTTGCTGTTGCCAATCTAGAACAATCTACAATAATTGAAAAAAATTGAGGTGAGTAACTATTGATGTAGAGTAAATGATAACAACAAAATAATATAATCTACGTGCTACCAACCTACACTGTTGGCGTCCGATTGATTCGATGCTGCCGATTCGTTGTTCCAATATTTGCCACACCTACAGGGAAAATTCGCCGCACCTACAGGGAAGAATACGATGATTTGCCACACCATTGACCGCACCTTGATCCAATGTTTCCAATCCGTTGTTTCTGCTCCGTTCTTTCTGATCTGATTCGTTGTTTCCAATCCGCACCTATGAAAATAATAAGGAAAACAGAAGTGAGGAATACATCATCGTCAGCAATGTAGGATATAGGCATCATTGTCTAGTATGTATCTCACGTTGTTCACCGTTTCCTATCCTTTTCGTATCCGATCCACTGTTGCCGACCTTTCGCTGTCGTTCCGATGATTGCCGTTATTGCTGGCTGCTGCTGCCGTAGATTTGCACCCTTCTTACTCCTTTCTCACGAAAAACTGGATCTTTATCCTGTTGATATATATACGCAATGGATGCAGATTCATTGATTTCAAGACGTATATGTAAGGCTGCAGTCCAAACAATATCTATCCAGCAATTCCTCTCTTGTCCAATGCCGTCCACGTCACATAAACGATGCTCGTGCTTTCGTAAAATTCGTGCGATATTTTAAAATATTCCGAAACATTTTGTTGCGCGCACAATAAATAATTCTCTACCTATTTTTGCACGCAACAATTTCAAGTAGGTCTATTTTCGCCACCGTTTTTTCCAGCCCCTTTTCATGCTTGCTTAAGAATCTTTCTATTCTACAATTTTGTTTCATGCTTACCCCGATAATATTTATTCGCCATTCAATTTTTGTTTTTTCCATACGAAACTCCTTATATTTTGTAATAATATCCTCTATGTACACTGATATTGTTGTAGCGTTGATACAAATTTCTTAACAAATATACAAGCTTCTTGATAACCAGCAATGTATTCTATTACGTTGCTTTCACAATACTCACACTACATTTATCGAATATCAAAATCCAACAACCATATTTTTGTACTCATAAGAAAGTATTTTATCCGCATTTGCAATACTCTCCGACATTTTACAATATTCACGCTACGCTTATCAAATACGGAAATACAACAAACATATTTTGTAACAAATACGAAAGTATTTTATCAGCCTTTTGAAATTATCTTGTTTATTGTATTATATTCGAACAGAAGACCCGGAACAATATTGTGCAAACCATAAAATAATAATGAACTAGCCGTTCTACTATTGCTGTTGATATCATCAATTACTCTTGTTCGTTTTTATTATATTCCATGAAAAATTTGTAGTCCTCATCATCTTCGCCTAGAATCTCAACCAAGGTACGTTTTCGCTTCCGTGTTTTTCCCTCTTTGTTCTCCTCCTTATCTTCTTGTTTACGATTGCCATTTTGCTTTTGGTACATTTTAAGTATTTCCGTCTCTAATTCTTTTGATTGTTGTTCCTTCCTTCGTTCTTCTAATTCACTTACTAGGTATTCGTAAAGATCTTGTCCCTCGTTACTCCAACCCTCCTTATTTCCAGACTTACCGTCAGTGAATTTTTTTCTCAACCTCGTGCCCTTTGTTGTGTTTATCCACGAGTCGTAGTCGTTGTAAAGGAAAAGCAATGCAAAAGCTTCATCGCTTGGGGTGAAAATGTTACTGATTGTCATTCTGACTGATTTTCTTTTGAAGTCTGTCTGTTTTGGTGACACCGCTCCCAGAATTCTTTTCATGAAGTATTTGAATTCTGGTGAATTTTTCCGCCGATAGTCTTCGTGCAATTGGTACCTATTTTCTGAGTTAACGTCTTGTGTGTCTGTGATTAGAACCGTTCCTGGGAAACTATCTGGTATCAGGTTGTTTCTTTTATCGTCTACGTGTCAGTGTTCATACGACCAAAATGTTAGAATGGCTTATGAACGATTGCATGCCGGCAAACATTTTCTTGTTGGTTGCGTACCTTTGTAGTTTTTCCTGGCAAGAGTTTGAGCATTGTGCCTACACGCAGTCACTGCACGGCAATAAATTCCACTCCACTTTTGGTCTTTTATATCGATCGTATTTGGTATTTCATTGTTATTTGCTTGTTTTACAATTTTGAATATCGTCGCCTTCACGAATGTAATCTCTGGCGGGAATTTAAATTTCCTGAATGCTTTTTCTTTGACGTGTTTGACAATGTTGTTTTCCAAGTTATCGTTATCGGATTCTTTTGTTGTCTGTAGAATATTTCTGTTGCTACTGTTGGTTGTTCTATATGTTTGGCTATCGTTTGTGTTTGTTCGGTCACTTCCCGATACACTGCTGTTTGGGCTGTTTGTGTTATTGGTAACAAAGGTTCTACCTGTCACCGGACTGCAACTAGTACTCAGTTCTACCATTATTTTTTGTTAACTCGTGCACCTCAACTTACCGTTTTTTCCTTTGATTGATTTGGCGCGCTATTTTTATGATAATAATGTTGTTTGTAGGAATCGTTTGGCATGTTTTTTTCATTCCTACTGTACACACTGTAATCTCTTGATTTACTGTCTCCAAGGAATTGTTGCATTTCAACTAATTGTACTATCTGTGAGTGTTGTTCTTGTACTGTCGCCTGCCTATCTTATTTTCGAGCGTGCCGTGATATTCTGGAATGTTGAGTCCTCAAAATTTTGGCGCGGACCCGAACATTTCGATCTTCCCTACCCTACCGTACTTACCCTACGGTACCGTATCATTCTGTATTTATTTATTTACTTATTGTTTTTCAATTTTCTGCAACGGCGTTGCAGTAAATTCTATATTTTGGGTGGTTGACACTCCCCCCTGAATCAATTATGGATTGGATCACAATTTGTAGGTTCAACGGAGGGAATTTTGTTGTTGTTGTTTTGTTGCTTTCTGATGAGTATTTTTTTTTTAATGTATCGACTTTTTAAGGTGATATTTTACATAATTTCCGTTCTAATTTTTGCACTTAATTTGTACCCGTGATACCTTTGATATTGTCCTGGTTTTTTTGTTGGAATGGAATCCTTACAGAGTTGCAGAGTTAGTGTTTCACGCGTCCCCATGCTCCACAAGGAACGGGATAGTTGTTATATTCCTCTAAATCTTCCGGCGAATTCCAACGTTTTTCGTAAAGACTTAGCCATTTCTCAATTTTCCACTCGTTTTCGTCTTGTTCGCTCTTTCCCCCCCTGTTTGTCACTTCTTTTACCTTCCGTTTTTTCTTTTTTGACTGTTTTCTTGCTTTGTTCATGAACGAATCCCACTTATGTTTGGTACATTTTTTTTCCGTGTTTTTGTTATTTATGTTCTCTTCTTTAATTGGCGGCAATATTTCTTGTGTTGAGTACCACTCGTTATCGTCTTTTGATCTGCAATACCATTCCAATCTGTCAGTTTCGATGATTGCCTCATTCGTCATTTTGCGCCAGTTGTTGAACCAAATGTACGTCATACAAGGACGGTTCCCAGGGTGGTAATGTATACATTCTTTTATGTGTTCTCTTGCCTCCGGTGTCAGATTACTCCATTTTTTTGCCGGGAAAGTACGACCGTCTTGTATCATTCTCTCTCGTTCTATTGATTTTACTTCCGGTCCAATACCCACGTTGTCGTAGCACTTAATGTCTTCCGATGTTTTCAATGCGGGATAACCACATGTAATGTATGCAAGAATGACTCCCATTGCCCATACATGGTCCATCCCGTCAGTGTTCCCTTCTTTGTAGTCGGGAAATACTTCCTCGGTTATGTACTTGAAGCATTGTTCCCAAATGTTCAAAGCTTCGTCCTCCTCGAAATGTCCTTTTTTGCTGTTGAGTCTTTGTCGCACTTCTTCTATCTTCTGGCATCCACTAAGGATTGTGTTAACCAAGTGTCCGTTTTTGGCACACAAGATATCAAATCCTGTTTCGAAATGATATAGAAACGGGTTTCCGTCGTTGTTTACATCATCGTGGTTTAGCTCGTGCATCTGTTTGTTGTAATCCTTGGAGAATACAGTACCCCGGGTTGGCACAACTGTTGTTCTGTGTGTCGGTTTCGGTGTTTTGCTTTTCATTTTCCTGTTATTTCCCATTTGTAACGCAGTCATGCACCTATTTGTACCACAGTACACCTAACGTTCGTACTCCCACGCCGCATCATAAAGTTGGTATTTGTTGTTTTCTCCAGGCGTTGTAACTTGCAGTTTTTGGTTGTGGCTGCTTTTTCCCGTTCACGCATAATTCTTACTATTTTTACGTACCCGTACCAACACTACGACGGTGCACGCAAATAGTCTGATTCAAAAACAGACAAGCTTCTTTAAGTAATGTAACTTTCCTCATCTGCATGCGATTGGTTCTTGATATATCGTTGAGATGAACGTGTCCGGTGGATCGATACCTCCATAGAGATGTGTACAAGATGTATTCTTCGTACTTCCTTGGTACTATTTTTTTAATATGGTATTGGTACGACGCACATAAATTGTCTGACTCATAAACAGACTAGCGTTAAGTAGTGTAACTTTTCCCCTTTGGATAAGATTGGTTCTTGATATACCGGTAGAGGTGAACGTGTCCATTGGATCGATTCCCCCGTAGACATATGTCCGAGGTGTGTCCTACGTATTATTTTTGTATAAATTTTTTATTATTGTAGTATTGGGACGGTTCACACCAATTATATGATTCAAAAACTGACTAGCTTTATGTAGTGTAACTTTTCCCGATCACGTATAATCGGTTGTTGATATAGTGGTGAACGTGTCCAGTGGATCGATTCCTCCGTTGAGATCTGGTGTACCAAGGGTAGTCTCCGTAAATTTTGGTTATTAGTTTTTTGATTTTTGTATGAACAAGTAACCAAATTAGTGTTTCTCATTTACTTTTTGAGTGTCAAAGTGTGTTATTTTCTGAAATGTTTGGATGAATATTGCTCATACTATGGATTGGGGAGACTATGAAACCATATTGAGAAGTCACAGCCTTATATTTTAGTCATTATGAATTTTCTAATAATGTTTGTCCCTGGCCATGCATGTACCAAAATAGTGAGTCCTAGTACTTATTTTTAGAGTGGAAATGTGTTGCATTGACTGCAATTTCTGGATGAATAGTGTTCATACTATGGATGGGGTACACTGTGCTGAAACAAACTGGACAAGAAGCAGGCTGATACTTTAGTCAGTATGAATTTTAGAATAATGTTTGTCCCTGGACATGAATGTACCAAAATACTGAGTCCTAGTCAGTTTTGAGTGCAAATGAGTGGCATTGACTGCAATTTCAGGATGAATATTGCTCCTACAATGGATGGGGTCGACTATGAAACAAACTGGACAAGAAACAGGTTGTTACTTTAGTCAGTGTGAATTTTAGAATAATGTTTGTCCCTGGACATGCATGTACCAAAATAGTGAGTCCTAGTCAGTTTTAGAGTGCAAATGAGTGGCATTGACTGCAATTTCAGGATGAATATTGCTCATACAATGGATGGGGTAGACTATGAAACAAACTGGACAAGAAACAGGTTGATACTTTAGTCAGTGTGAATTTTAGAATAATGTTTGTCCCTGGACATGCATGTACCAAAATATTGAGTCCTAGTCAGTTTTGAGTGCAAATGTGTGGCATTGACTGCAATTTCAGGATGAATATTGCTCATACTATGGATTGGGGAGACTATGAAACAAACCGGACAAGAAACAGGCTGATACTTTAGTCTGTATGAATTTTAGAATAATGTTTGTCCCTGGACATACATGTACCAAAATAGTGAGTCCTAGTCAGTTTTGAGTGCAAATGTGTGGCATTGACTGCAATTTCAGGATGAATATTGCTCATACTATGGATTGGGGAGACTATGAAACAAACCGGACAAGAAACAGGCTGATACTTTAGTCTGTATGAATTTTAGAATAATGTTTGTCCCTGGACATGCATGTACCAAAATAGTGAGTCCTAGTCAGTTTTAGAGTGCAAATGAGTGGCATTGACTGCAATTTCAGGATGAATATTGCTCCTACAATGGATGGGGTAGACTATGAAACAAACTGGACAAGAAACAGGTTGATACTTTAGTCAGTGTGAATTTTAGAATAATGTTTGTCCCTGGACATGCATGTACCAAAATAGTGAGTCCTAGTCAGTTTTGAGTGCAAATGAGTGGCATTGACTGCAATTTCAGGATGAATATTGCTCCTACAATGGATGGGGTCGACTATGAAACAAACTGGACAAGAAACAGGTTGTTACTTTAGTCAGTGTGAATTTTAGAATAATGTTTGTCCCTGGACATGCATGTACCAAAATAGTGAGTCCTAGTCAGTTTTAGAGTGCAAATGAGTGGCATTGACTGCAATTTCAGGATGAATATTGCTCATACAATGGATGGGGTAGACTATGAAACAAACTGGACAAGAAACAGGCTGATACTTTAGTCAGTATGAGATTTAGAACAATTTTAGTCCCCTCTGACATTGCTGCATGTACCCAAATAGTGATTCCTAGGCAGTTTTCGAGTGCAAATGTGTGGCATTGGCTGCATGAAACAGAATTGACCAGAAATCTTTTACTTATACTACTTGAGTCAGTTTTAAAATTTATTAGTCCTAGTAATATTAGTTAGTATGTTTATGATTGTGCGAATTAGGCTGCAATTTCATGATCAATATTTCGCATAATATTGATTGAATAAAGAACTATGAAGTATAATGGATCAGTTACAAACGGATGCTTGCATTTGGTGTAACATAGTATGCCTCACTCATCCAATCTTGGATGATTTGGTGGAACTGGTGCTGTACTCTGACACGGTTGTGGTTGTGTCAGAAGATGAATCGGATACCTCCTCACTTCCATCCGTCGGGTCACGAATCCCAACATCCTTGCTGAAACATTTTACTAAATCCGATACTTTTTTAATGCGTCGAGGGTTGGTTTCTTTCAGGGCGGAAATCTGAAAGTATGGGCAAAATTGTCGTTTCTCCCCCACCTTACGTTTGTGGAAAGTACATATATAACCCGCCACTCGTTCATATTGGTCGTAGTCTCCGAAAACGTACCTATAAACTTCTCCAATTTCAACTGGTCCGTTTTTTTCTGGAGTATAACGAACTTGTTCGTTTACTTCGTAAATAGGAAACAATATCTCTGGATCCTGATCTTTCAACAGCACAGAACATTGGAATTCACGTTTGGTTTCCTTCTCGTTGATCTTGATAGGATAAACTTGCAGTGTTACAGTGGCGTTAAGATGATTTTTTGCAACATCTATAATCATTTCTTCGCTTTCATTTGAACCCTTTTTTTCACAGGTTTTAGTCGTTGTGTCAGTCAAACCAGTATCCTGGGAATTACCCTTACTTGTGTCAATTCCCGATTCTTCAGATTCGTTTGGCTTATTTTTCGAACCCTTACTGGTTACTTTCGATCCACTGATGTTCTTTCTCCCATCGTTGATATTGTTCGTCTTGCCAACATTGTCACCGTCAACGTTATCATCCCAGGGTGGTATGAATCCACGCTTGGAATCATTTGTCGTATTGAGATTGAAAGTAACCCATCCTACCCGGTATGTGTTATTTGATTTGTTGAACTCATTGATTTGAACCTTGGATCTTTTGAAGCAATCCCAAGTTAGAAAGTCCGATGGTTCGTAAAAAACAAAGTCACGACCCTGGAGGTGTTCGAATGCCAGATTCAATTCTCCCTTTCCCTTTCCATAATTGTTGACAACCTTATCGTCCAAAAATTGAACTACAAGGTTAGCCGATGATAGATCATCCGACTTTTCCAACAAATATATTGCTAGTTTTTCTGTCAACGGGGTAAATATGGTACCCATTTCTGGGAGGTAGCTATACTGAATGAATTTTTCCACCCAAGTATGACGTTGGAGAACTTCCGGATCAATTACGAATATCTCACGGAACACGTATGGAATGTGTTCCATAAAAACTCGTTGGTGCACCTCTTGTTGTGAGTTAACATCGTATTGAAGGAATCTTGTAACACAAGTTTGATTCTTATGTTGTTCTTCCAATCCGGACAGTTCCAAAATACCTGTTACAAGTTCTTCTGGTTTATCGTCAAAATTGACATGGGCAAATTTTGTCTTACTCAGAACACATGCCGTCGGGAAAATGTACAATCGATCATTCCTTTGAAAATACGGAACACTTCCCTCCGTCGATTCGGTGACCATAGCTCCTTTTAGAAAATTCCTCTCGGTCAATACCAAATCTTCAATGGTTTCCATCACATGATCGTAACTGACAAATGATTGGTTATTGGTTTTGAAGACTTTTGGTATCATTTTCTCACAAACATTGTCAATTGAACAATCAAAGGACGAACCAACGCCGTCGACTCGAATCATTGATGCACATAGTACTTGAGAAATGATCAAATTACATGCTGTTTCCAACGAATCGACCACGTTTACCCCAATCTGGTTCCCATGTTGGACAAATTTTGTTATAAGCCATTGATGCACCAAATATAGGATTCCTTTCGGCACCTTGAAATATGCCAGATCTATTTTTCCGGTTCCATGTTTGCATGGCGACAGGGTGACAAGGTCCTCATCATGATCGAAATGTATGTTGTAATATTTTGTGACCGTGTGCTTGTAGTGGATGACGTAGTGGAAAACCAATTGAGTATTGAGTGGTAATAACACTTTACCCGTTTGCGGAATTTTCGTGTCCCCTTGTCGATGAAATCCTACTGGAACCCACTTCTCCCCAGAAAGTACCGTGGTGCCCAAGACGAATGAATTGTTAATTAATTCGGGTAAGTAATACTGATAAAAACCTTCGTGTGTCAATACTTTGATGTCGACGTGTCTCATGTCGATGATGGTACAAATGGTTTTCGCCTTCCCTTGAAAGCGTAACCAATGTTCACGAATGAGCTCCTGAAAAGCAGTTTCTCGTTCCGTGATCTTCATCAACTTATTGTTTGACACAATAAGTTCTTTAAACTCGATGTTTTCTGTTCGTAAGGATTTTAAGCATTCAATACGCTGCTTCTTGAAATGTTTGTCTAAGTCCACCTGATTGCAGCTATGAGTCATTGAAACACGTAGAGAGGTCTTTGCCATAAGGCAGTCCAAGAAGTTCCTCATTGATCTGACGTATCCTTTCAACTGACTGGGAGAACAATTGTCGCCTTTGGTATGGAAACACAAATCCTCAGACGAAATATCCGACCCAGGTGGATACTTCACATTCTTCATGTACCAAACCAATATCTCACGGTACATTATCATGTACTTCTTCATTGTAACGTAGTTGACGACGTTGCGCCCATAAATAGCATCCACGCCTGATGTGTCGTTAACATTCTTCAACAGTGACTCGAACCTATCCCACTTGTTCGCCATGTCGTAGTCATTGAATCGATCGGTTAATTGCTTCCTGCTCAAAAATTTCAACACTCCAGTCATACCGTTGTCAATTTCAAACAAAAATAAATCCACCATGACGTTTATTTGATGGGGAATAGGCCCTAAGTCACTTAAGGTTGTATCGGGTTTTTTCTTCTTTCCCTTCCCCTTCTTCTTTTCCGCAGAGTTAGTAGTAGACATTGACTTCCTGAAATCTGGTGTAGGTTCGGATTCAATAATTTTTGATACAAGGTAAACCCTCGTCAACAATGCAGTGAAACATGTTGTAACCTCAAGACTGAGGTTCCTCACAAACTCCTCTGTTCCATATGACTCACCCTTCAAAGCCTTTGTAAGGTTATTAATTACTGCCTGTCGATGATCTCTTTGATCGGTATCATGTTTGTCAAGACTATTGGTTGGTGGGTCTTTCAATCTACCCTTCTTACAACTTGTCGTTTTCTCATTTGAATTTGGGTTGGCACCGCGCTTGCGAGCACTATTAGTCGTAGGCGTTTTCTCATTTGAATTTGGGTTGGCACCGCGCTTGCGAGCACTATTAGTCGTAGGTGTCATTGGCAATGTAAAATGTTATCAGTATTTGAGACAATCTTTTTATTGTTTGAAAACAATGAGAATCACTGTTGTGTGAATCTAGTTTGCCCGAGTTACGAGCAAACATTGAATGAAAGAAGGATAGTAGTACAACTTGAAACTTCTTTCACCAGATATCACCACTCACGTAGCGACGCGACAGTGGTAATCATGTCTCAAAAACCATTTCTCAAAAAATCGAAAACGTAGAAGGTGCCCGTAAACGTGTCCTTGTTCTCGTAAAGACGTTCTACCACTAACCTGAGAAAGAGTTAAACAATATCGTCACAATAATTGGACAAATAAAACCTGCAACGACGAATGCAAGGGCGGGGATTTGTCTGTGAATCCGTTGGGATCAAAAAACCATTTTTTGTAACTGGAACCGCCGTTCCCGAAAAACGGAAAAAAGGGTTTTTTGGGTGGAATGAAAGGTGAGAAGAAGAAAAGAAAAAAAGGAACATTTTCCAATTTGGAAAATGGCCCCATCGCTGAATTGTTCCATTGTGTGTACAAAAGTACAGTCGTATGAACACCTAGTAGCGCTAAATAGGGAAAAGGGCACTGGTTGGTGTAACTCCGTTGCCAAAAAACAAATGATCCGATCGCTGAATTGGTGCAATTTGTGTAGAAACGTACAGTCGTATGAAACTTTTCACGCTAAATACTAAAAAGGGCTTTTGTTGCAACGCCGTTGCCAAAAAAAGTAAATTGGTCCGATCGATGATTTGGTGCATTTTGTGGGGTACAAAGGTAAATACTAAAAAGGGCTTTTGTTGCAACGCCGTTGCCAAAAGAAGTAAATTGGTCCGATCGATGATTTGGTGCATTTTGTGGGGTACAAAGGTAAATACTAAAAAGGGCTTTTGTTGCAACGCCGTTGCCAAAAAAAGTAAATTGGTCCGATCGATGATTTGGTGCATTTTGTGGGGTACAAAGGTACTACGTACAGTCGTATGAAACTTTTCACGCTAAATACTAAAAAGGGCTTTTGTTGCAACGCCGTTGCCAAAAAAAGTAAATTGGTCCGATCGATGATTTGGTGCAGTTTGTGGGGTACAAAGGTACTTTGGTATGATCAGTACTATCGTATGAACCATGACGCTAACTACGTATGAACCATATCACGCTAAATAACAAAAATACCATTTGTTGCAACGCCGTTGCCAAAAAAAACAAAAAGTAAAATACTTAACGGAGCAATGTAATTCTGACGTTCGAAGTTTGTTGTACTGTTGTATGATCCATATCACGCTAAATACCAAAAAGACCATTTGTTGCAACGCCGTTGCAAAAAAAAAAAAGAACATAATACTTAACGAACCAATATCATTCTTACGTTCGAAGTTTGTTGTACTGTTGTATGATCCATATCACGCTAAATACCAAAAAGACCATTTGTTGCAACGCCGTTGCAAAAAAAAAAAAGAACATAATACTTAACGAACCAATATCATTCTTACGTTCGAAGTATGTTGTACTGTTGTATGATCCATATCACGCTAAATACCAAAAAGACCACTTGTTGCAACGCCGTTACAAAAAAAAAAAAGAACATAATACTTAACGAACCAATATCATTCTTACGTTCGAAGTTGTTTACTTAGCAGAAAATTTATGGAACTGGTGGTGTCATTCTTACGTTCGAATGTTGATACTTGATCTATCACACGAACCGATGTCGTCCTTACGTTCGAAGTTTGATATAACTACTTTGTACGGAGTACCGTAGTTAGCTTACAATGAAAGTATGTTGCTCACTAACTTCGGTCACTTTTTTTCACTTTCCGACAAACATCAATTTCCAACTTATCTGAGTAGAGTGTTGTTTCTTTCCAACAACACTCCGTCCGAGAACGTGGGATCCGACCCTCTTCGTCACATGCCTTAGGGCGACGATGTCACGAGCACAACGATCCGTTCTCAGATATTTCAGTCCGATATAACAGCCTTGTACTGCAAAAGAAGTAGAAAGCATTCGATTAGGGATTAGTTGCTGGAAAGATATTCTTGTTTGGACGGCCGCCTTACATAAACATCTTGAAAGCACAAAATCTGCATCAATTGCCTATATATCAACAGGAACAAGACCCTGTTTTTCGTGACATAGGAGTTAGAAGTCTGCAAATCAACGGCAGCACCAACAACGATTGTCGGAACAACATATTGGCAACAACGATTGGAATCGAAGGCAGCACCAAGTGGAAGGCAACAGCGTGAGATAGATAGACATTGCTGCCTGCCTGTTGCATTGATGATGATGTTTTTTTTCCTCACTTCTATTTTTTCTTCTTATTTTCATAGGGACGGATCGGAATAACAAATCGGAACAATAGAGGCTCGGCGAATCTTTCCTGGTGTCGCTCGAGGTGCATTGGCAATCGCAACGGTAAGAATGAGAGAGGAGAAAGACAATGATCTTACTTCTTCTGGCATTCCTTATAATGTATTTTCTTCCTTCTCTTTTTCTTCTCATTTTCATAGGACCGTATCGGAGCAACGGATTTGAAACAAGGGATTGGAAACAACGAATCGGAAGAACCAATCTTTCCTGGTGTGGCAAATCTTTCCTATAATTGCAAAGGATACAACGAATCGAACGCGACACTGAATCGAAGTCAACACAGAATCGAAGGTAACAACAACGGCAACAACACAGCAACACCACCAATCAACAACAACAACAACGAAAGGAAGCAAACGGTGTACGTTGGTACCATGTAGATTATATTATTCTGTTATTATTATTTACTGTACTACATCAATAGATACTCACCCATTTTGATCAATTATCATACCAAATATTCGAATAAAATCGTGTACCGCAGCGACAGACACAGCGGCAGCGCCAAGCAGCAGCAAGAGCAACAGCGGCAATCGGCAGCGACAGACACAGCGGCAGCGCCAAGCAGCAGCGAGAGCAACAGCGGCAATTGGCACCGACAGACACAGCGGCAGCGGCAAGCAATCGGCAGCGACAGCCACAGCGCCAAGCAGCAGCGAGAGCAACAGAGCGGCAATCGGCAGCCACAGTGGCAGCGGCAGCGCCAAGCAGCAGCGAGAGCAACAGCGGCAAGCGACAGCCACAGCGGCAGCGGCAGCGGCAAGCAGCAGCGAGAGAAACAGCGGCAATCGGCAGCGACAAAAAGCGGCAAGCGGAAAGCGGCAAGCGGAAAGCGGCAAGCGAAAAGTGTCAAGCAAAAAGCGGCAAGCGAAAAGTGTCAAGGAAAAAGCGCACGGGCGAAACAACTAACGGCAACGAATCATTGGCTTCGAATTGCTACACGTACTCCAACCATGACAAGAAATCAGTTCTCGGACCGGGCTATGAAGCAAAAAAGAGATAGGAAACATGAGAAAAGAAGAAAGCAGAGAATGTCATCGAACTTTCTTAGGATTGCAGCACCGGTGTCAACGAGCCATAAAACTTATACAAAGTTGTCCGACATAAAACCAATGAAGAACGAAAGGACAAATAGGCGTAGTACTTGCAAAGATTGTGTCAGTACAATAGCGTTGAAAAACAAAGACAGAACAACTGTGGTCAAAGGAAAATACATGGAGACAAACTGGGGTGGCAAAATAGGAGGAAAGAAAAAGTATCAACCGGAACAGGCTTTGTTGATAGATAAATTCGATAGATTGGATAGTAGGAACGACGAGCATATTGTTGCGTTTGACGAGAATAATCCGTCGTTGCGCATTTTCGCAAAAGTTTCCAGAAAATTTGCCAAGCGACACCTTGCTACGAAGAATAATATCAAACTGTTAAGAAAGTTTGCTCCGGAAATTGTTGGATCCAAACCGACAGTTGCCAGAGGTCAGAAGCGCGGCAGTATCAACGATGATTATGCTATCATTGGAGTTAGACCAGAAAGATTGTCTTCCAACAATGGTGAGTACGTGTTCAAAAGTCATGTGAAACCAAACATGAAACTGGAGCTGGAACACACGACAGTGAGAATTGTGAAGCATATGCATCATAGTTTAACACACATCGAACCATTTGTTGAGGATGAAATGGATGTGTTGTCTCAGATTCTGACTCGTACGCAGCTCAATGCCATTGGGAAACAGGCATTAGCTTTTTCGATTGGTCGAAATTACCATTCTCGATGCCATGTTGATGATGACATGTATTATACTCGTTTAACAGTCATAGCTCCGTCGGGAGTGCATGCTGACGAAGTGATTTATTATTTTGTCTTCCCAACGTACCGCATCAAAGTGCCGTTGCGTTCTGGGGATACTCTGCTCTTTAATCCGTTAGTGTTTCATAGCTGTTCGAATCCCAAATACGAAGGGTGTTATATTATGAGCGCCTATGTATCGCGCAAAACTATACTAAGAAGTAATCAATTATAATAATAACTTGATACTCATGACAAAAAATTTATGACTGTACCGTACTAGTACTATACCGTCGAAAATACAGGAAAAGGGCATTTGGTGCAACGCCGTTGCAGAATATAGAAAAACGCTAAATAAACATGAGAAGGGGGGTATGATTGTACCATACTAGTATACAATCCAAAAAACGGGAAAAGGGCATTTGGTGCAACGCCGTTGCAGAATATAGAAAAACGGTAAATAAACATGAGAAGGGGGGTATGATTGTACCATACTAGTATACAATCCAAAAAACGGGAAAAGGGCATTTGGTGCAACGCCGTTGCAGAAAATAGATAAACGCAAATTACACATGAAAAGGTGGGTATGATTGTACTGTACTAGTATACCATCCAAAATACGGGAAAACGGCATTTTGTGCAACGCCGTTGCAGAAAATAGAAAAAGACAAAATATACAGGAAAAGGGTGGTACGACTGTACCGTACTAGTATACCATCCAAAACACGGGAAAAGGGCATTTGGTGCAACGCAGTTGCAGATAATAGAAAAACGCAAAATACACATGATAAGGGGGTATGATTGTATTATACTAGTATACCATCCAAAACACGGGAAAAGGGCATTTGGTGCAACGCCGTTACAGAAAATAAAAAAACGCAAAATACATCTGAGAAGGGGGGTATGATTGTACCATACTAGTATACAATCCAAAACACGGGAAAAGATAATAAACTTGTTCATTGAAGTCATGTGCTGTTTTCACCATCTCGTACTATTGATTGTAAATCCTTCTTTTCCAGTGAAGCCATTGTCTTCGCGGAAATTAAACAACCATTGTTCACGATTACCCAGCACAAAATATTGGTCAGGACTACCATGGTTTCTAACAACGGCAGCTTCGGACTCAATGGCGTTGCAGTCGAACAAATACAATTTGTTCCGAAGCTCACCTAGCTTTACCAACGCATGATGGTGTTTTTTTCCTTTGTCCCTCTTGCTCGGTATGGGGTCTGCAGAAACAAAGCAACGAGCGACGGCATAATAACCATCGTGCACTAATTCGAAACCACTAACGGAGCTACCCACGGGGAACGGACCTTCGAGGTAAAGCAGGCACAGAATCTGACATGGATAAACTTTCAGTCCACGTCCATCAAGGAGGTCGAGTTGAAAATTAGCCCAATCGTACCATACATTGGACAATTGTCCAGAATCAGACTTAAACGATGGGTGGGCACGAAACAATAATTTCATCTCGCGAGATTGGTCATACCTCTTGTGCTCCGTGGTTCCAAAAACCTTGCTGCTGCCCACAGCCGGTAGGACCACGTCACAACAAAATTTGAGAACATCAGATGGAAACCAGGGTAAACTTGAGTTTTTTTTTTCATCCCACTTCATGTAAGGGAGACCATTCATCACACCAATCCAAAACGAAGACCCACCTGACCAACCACCCTCCTTAGGATGATTTGGTCCGGTTACGGGTCTATGTTCGAACAAATCAAATTCACGGTCAAGTCGATCAATAGTTCGATACTCCATCACTCGGTTGCAAGTTTGCTTGATAAGTGTGGACTTGTTTCGTTGAGTTCTCTTAGCAGGAGCCTTCACTTCAGTTTTATGATTGCTCTCACTCGCGGCAGAGTCCCACCCAGTTGGAGGACCAAATAATCTCATGTACTGTGATAAATGAAAATACATGTGATTCTTCACAAGATTGTTACCCTCTCCCTTACTTCGTTGAAGATTGTTATTTATACAGTTAATGAAAAGAACAACCATTTTGTCCACATTCAAAACACCTTTCTTGTCTTGTTTGAAAACCTCGTCGAACGTTCCAGCATACTTTAGGAACTCTTCCATACCCAACAACAACTCAATGGCGTAAATACGTCGGTCAATTTCCTCTTCACACTTTCTGCTCTTGTTCTCGAGATTGGAAGGAGTCTTTCGAGACAACAACAATTGACGACCTCCAGCAGACAGAAGTGACAGCATCTGAATATAAAGCATTCCAATGTACTGGTTACCCTCCTTCTTCGCTGTATGTATTGATTCTGAAAAATTGGTTCGTGGGAAGTCACGATCGGATTGCCTCTGGACAGCACCACCGTAGTAACTGGCTAACCTTTCCATCTCACCAAGAAGCCGCTGGTTATTGCCTAAAAAGTCCTCGCGGAACGTCTCTGCTGCACGCTTTGCGCAACCAAGTTGGTGCATATGCAGTCTCTCTCCGGGAGACGCTAGATGAATATTATGTGGGTTTTCCCCAAAATCAAGATCATAAAAAGCGTTGCCGTTATGTACACCATGGTGAGAAATGTTTTTGAAATACTGTTCAACATTCACTCCTTCGCCAACCATTGGAGCAGTAAAATCGGATATATTCCAGAGCCGAATGGATTGGTACTCTTCCCCATTTGGGTGCTTAGACACTTGCATGTTACCAGATTGAACTGAAACAGGAACCTTCAAAACATTCACACGAGCGTTAATACCAAGTGCTCTGGGACAATTGCAATGCCTACAGATCATCTTTGAATTCGACGTTTGATAATGACCACAAAGTTGGTCGTGCTGGGGAGTATCACCTATGAAATAAGCAACCGCAAATTTCATTCGAACCGACCATTTCTTCTTGTTCCACGGCAAATTAGACCATTCAATACCATCCGTTAGGTTGCAGGCATCTTTCAAAGATGAAAGAGCCAAACGAAGGCCAGAGTGAAGATTGTTCACATTGTCAATTGATTCGGCACCTTTATCACCGGGACATGTTGGGTGATAGTATATAGCCTCCCACGCATCCGGCCGGGAGTTTCGAGTTAGGGTGTTGAATATGCCAAGAGTCATGTTCAGTGGGGTAAGAGTGGTTTGACAACTATTGTCAATTGCAATTCCATCCATGTAGAGAATAATAGGAACCAGAATTTCATTCGATCCAGATTTGCATCTCTTCTCCCAAGTGTTGATCCACCATTCACCGTGATGCAGTTCGTCAATATCAATATTCCCTTGAAGTTCTGGATAACGGACTGGTAAGGTGGGGTCTTCAGCATGGGGGAATGACAGATTATCTTCCTTCACCAAAGTCACATTTGTTAATAGGGAATGAAGTGCTTTTTGGAACGACCGGACGTAGATTTGTTTGCGACTGGAAACATCAGCATTCTGTGATTTCTTAGAACACCAGTCAATAAGATGAGGTTCAAACCCATCGCCTTTTATTTCAGGCACAGTTGCAGAAATCTCCTTCATGACACTTGCCCTGGTCTTTATGAGATTGCCTTTAGTCCATGAAAATAAATTAAGCCGCTCGGATTCAATAGCCCATTCATACAATTCCTTCTCGGCAACTAATGGTATGCTATGATTCCGCATGATTTTCATTAACTTGATCTTGACCTTCAATTCGTCAGATATGTTCCTCCCTACATTGGGTGTCGTAATTAATAGCGTGTTTGAAGCACGATGGGAATCGTCAACATCAATGTTGATGCCTTCTTCATCATTGACAATCGAAGAGTGGGGGGCCTCTATGCTATCACTACCTTCTTCCTCATCGTCATCGTTAGGAAAGAAAAAATTGTCATCGGAGACAGATTCATTGTCATCCTCTATGTTGGTTAATTCCTGACCGATCAAGGCACGCCCAATCGGTTCGACAGAAGGGTCATACATAACTTGATTGTCGAGAACCTCTGGTAATGCGACATCACTACTCTGCGGACCGTTACAGGTGTTCGTTAGACCTAATTGTTGACTAACATCCTCAAGCTTCTTCTTCGATTTTCTAATAAATAACGAAGATGCAAAATCATCTACCCCCAAACACCGGTTGTAATAAGAATAACATGTACCCGGATTATGTGCAATATGGGACAGAAGACCGGGAGAAACAATTACTCCTGTTTTCTTTCTTAGTCGCGCTGTAAACAAGGGGGGCCTCTTCTTCTTGATAACCTTTTTCTTTCCCCTACCTATAGTGATCAAAGGAGAGTCCCGGTAGCAACGTACACAATATACCTGATATTTGGGAGTGCGGACCATTGTTACTACTGAAGTCGTACACTAGCCGGTAATAACAATAAAAATGGGGAAACGATTGAGATTGAAAAATTGCGACCATGCACTGTTTGTTTCAGGCATAAAATTCAGTAACATGCCACTAATTCGGAAACAGATGCCAGTGGGGTAGGAAAATGAAATGTGCATAAAAATATTATGAGTTCGACATTAATTTTAATAAATAGGGTGAAATTACAAAGGGGGACCAGTGGAGTTCGACCCAAATATGCGCGTGATTCTGAAATAACCCTGAATCTCGTTTGTGTGACGCAATTCTTTTTCCAGCAAAGGCAGTTTTTTCGGATTAAAATATCTCGAGCCTGAATTCCCTGCCTACTAGTGATCATTGCTGATCAGTTCAGTGGGATTCAACATTCTCGGATGGAGTGCCAATCGTACAAGTACGGTAAAGCAGCTCTGCTCAAGATAAGTTTGGTAAGATTATGAAGGGAAAGAGTATTTTTTGCCTTGCCACAAAACACACACACACACTGTAAAATCACACTGTAAAATCACACTGTAAAATCACACTGTAAAATCACATTGTAAAATCACACTGTAAAATCACACTGTAAAATCACACTGTAAAATAATGTGTGTTCGAAAAAAAAATTACTTTTCGCTGTGTGTGTGCGTGCGGAAAGAAAAAAAAATTACCTGTGAGATCTAATGCAGTAAATATAGAACAATGAAGAATGATTTGATTTTCTTAATTAAAATAAGAACGTTAAGTAAATAAATCGCACATAGCGCGCGTTTTGAATATAGAACAATAAAGAATAGTGCCCTGATTTTTTTAGTTAACGTTCTCAACTTGTGATACAGTGAGATCTTTCATGTACCGGTGATAGTGAGATAAGGGGTAGAGGAGGGACGATAAAAACGGAAAAAGGACAGACCATAAAAACGGAAAAAGGACAGACCATAAAAACGGAAAAAGGACAGACCATCAAGTACCTGCCAAGTAGTACAAGTACTACTACTATGAATACCAGTACCACATAAACAGTACACACTAATTTGCAATTGAAAAATTGAAAATCTGATATTTTGTGTGATTAGTTCATGAGTATTGTTCCTGTTATGGATAAGATGAATCATGAAAGAAACAGAAGTGAGTGATCTGTCATAGTTAGTGTGTCACCACCTAATAAGTGCATTTGGGTCCTGGATTTGGAGGAAAAATACACACTAATCTGCAATTTAAAAATAGAAAATCTGATATTTTGTGCAATTAGTCCATGAATATTGTTCCTGTTATGAATAAGTTGAATCATGAAAGAAACAGAAGTGAGTTATCTGTCATAGTTTGTGTGTCACAAACTAATCAGTGCATTTTGGTTACTGGAATGGGAGGAAAAATACACACTAATTTGCAATTAAAAAATAGAAAATCAGATATTAAAGGTGATCAGTTCATGAATATTGTTCCTGTAATGGATAAGTTGAATCATGAAAGAAACAGAAGTGAGTTATCTTTGATAGTTTGTGTGTCACAAACTAATGAGTGCATTTGGGTACTAGATTTGGAGAAAAAAGACACACTCATTTGCAATTAAAAATTAGAAAATCAGATAATTTTTGTGATTAGTCCATGAATATTGTTCCTGTTATGGATAAGATGAATCATGAAAGAAACAGAAGTGAGTTATCTGTCATAGTTTGTGTGTCACCACCTAATGAGTGCATTTGGGTACTGGAATGGGAGGGAAAATACACACTAATTTGCAATTAAAAATTAGAAAATCTGATATTTTGGGTGATTAATCCATGAATATTGTTCCTGTTATGGATAAGATGAATCATGAAAGAAACAGAAGTGAGTTATCTGTGATAGTTTTTGTGTCACAGCCAAACTAATGAGTGCATTTGGGTACTGGAATGGGAGGGAAAATACACACTCATTTGCAATTAGAAATTAGAAAATCAGATATTATAGGTGATCAGTTCATGAATATTGTTCCTGTTATGGATAAGTTGAATCATGAAAGAAACAGAAGTGAGTTATCTTTGATAGTTTGTGTGTCACAAACTAATCAGTGCATTTGGGTACTGGAATGGGAGGAAAAATACACACTAATTTGCAATTAAAAATTAGAAAATCACATATTTTGGGTGATTAGTCCATGCATATTGTTCCTGTAATGGATAAGATGAATCATGAAAGAAACAGAAGTGAGTTATCTGTCATAGTTTGTGTGTCACCACCTAATGAGTGCATTTGGGTACTAGATTTGGAGAAAAAAATACACACTCATTTGCAATTAAAAATTAGAAAATCACATATTTTGGGTGATCAGTCCATGCATATTGTTCCTGTTATGGATAAGATGAATCATGAAAGAAACAGAAGTGAGTTATCTGTCATAGTTTGTGTGTCACCACCTAATGAGTGCATTTGGGTACTAGATTTGGAGAAAAAATACACACTCATTTGCAATTAAAAATTAGAAAATCACATATTTTGGGTGATCAGTCCATGCATATTGTTCCTGTTATGGATAAGATGAATCATGAAAGAAACAGAAGTGAGTTATCTGTAATACTAGTTAGTGTGTCACCACCTAATAAGTGCATTTGGGTACTGGATTTGGAGGAAAAATACACACTCATTTGCAATTAGAAATTAGAAAATCAGATATTATAGGTGATCAGTTCATGAATATTGTTCCTGTAATGGATAAGTTGAATCATGAAAGAAACAGAAGTGAGTTATGTGTGATGTTTGGTGTGTAACCACCTACTGAGTGCATTTGGGTCCTGGATTTGGAGGAAAAATATTGGGTAATGACTCTCAAAGTTTTTGGTGCCGTGCATGAATATATTTCTCATGACTCATCTGATGCATATTGGGAACAACATTGCCACACATAATGCTGAAAATGTTGTGGTTTGTGTCTCCAAATGACACACAAGAGGGTATTTTTGTTGCAAATCCAGGGCACAAACTGACTTATTGGGTAATGACTTACAAAGTATCCGGTCCAGGCCATGAATGATTTTTTCATGACTCCTATGATGCATATTGATAACAATATTACCCCACAGATTGCTGAAACTGTTGTGGCTTGTCTCTCCAAATGGCACACAAGAGAATATTATTGGTGCAAATCCAGGGCACAAAATGACTTATTGGGTAATGACAGGCAAAGTATGAGGTCAAGTCCATAATAGGAAGAACAACATTTACTTTGTATAATCCAATCACCAAAAACGAACTTTAATGAGTGTCAAATGAAAATAATTCATAAGTTGTTTAATTGAGATGGAGGTGCTGTTTTTTTATGATTCTCAGACAAAAGAATGATGCAGATATTACCAGTACTACTAGTTGTAGCTTATATTGCATGCAAAAAGGTACATAGTTGGGTACTGTGCAAAAAGTGTACGAGGTAGGTACCATACTACTGACCCAAGGGAGTTTCGAACCACTGACTGGCTACCAGATTCTACAGATGGATTGGGGATTTAGATACATAACCTTTGTGTGATCACAATTTCCTCTTTGAAAAATTATGGCGCGGGAGGGGTGGCGTGCACTCGTACATGCTTTACTTATAGAAAATAAAGGCCGTGCACAAGCCAGGCACATGGAAGAAGTCAGGGTGCATACCACACACAACACACACAAAACCACACACACATGAAAAACTGTATACACACGGAACCACCACACAAAACGCAACACATGCTTCTTGGTTGGCACAGTTTTTTTTTTAAGCAGGAAAAATGAATGTTGTCCGACAGTCACGAACAACGGAACAACGGAACAACGGAACAACCAAACAACCAAACAACCAAACAACAAAGAAGAAACACTAGTCAGTGACAATAACAGCAATTCGTTGGAGATTCTATTTGTTTCTGATCTTTCTTCCTTTTATTTTTATTTTTATTGAAACGGAACAACAATCAAACAAACCAATGAGGGAAAGAATGACACTCAAAATGGAACAACAAATTAAAAAAAAGAAATGACAGAATGGAACAACAGAACAACAGCAGTGAGTGACAATGACGGCAATTTGTTGGAGATACTATTTGTTTCTGATCTTTCTTTTTTTCATTTTTATTTTTATTGAAACAGAACAACAATCAAACGAACCAACGAAGGAAAGGAGGGCACTTAAAACAGAACAACCAATGAAACAGAACGGAACAATGGAACGGAACAATGGGACAGAATGACAGAATGGAACAACAGAAAAGTTCACACACAAAAAACTGTACACACACGGAAAACTGTACATACCCCAAATCAAAACCACACAAAAAGCAACACATCCTTCTTGGTTGGCACGGTATTTTAAAAAAATGAAAAGCACGGAAACAATGGATTGGCAATGAAAGAAAACAATGAGGAGAAACACTAGTGAGTGACAATGACAGCAATTTGTTGGAGATTCTATTTGCTTCTGATCTTTCTTTCTCTTATTTTTATTCGTCAGGAACAACAAACCAACAAAAGGACATAAGAAGGACAAAGGGATGAAAGGGAATGATCAAACGGAACAGAACAGCGGAGCGAGGCAAGTGTTCGCTAGATTGTGCAAGAAGGTACAATCGTTAAGAGAAGATCCCAAAACGGGTAAAAATTTGGAGAAAATGATGCTGGAAAGATTCAAGTCAGAAAAAAACCTACCGGTACTGTACTAAAAGATGGTGGCACTGTTGCCAGTAGTCTTGCTGAAGAGGAAAATGAGGACGACAACTAGATTGATCCTGTATTGATGCAATTGCTTGGCGAAATGGAGGAAGTTTAGGCATTGTTTTCAGAATTGTTACTGCTCGTTGTGTCAGTCCATTCACTAATTTGACGACAACGCGGGTGGGTTCACACCTAGTATGACACGGGTAAATCTTCGGGGAGAATGATTAGGGTAAAAGGTACATATTCTACATATGTTGCATACCATGGTTGCAAATAGTAGATTGTGTGACAAATATGATTCAATTGTACGGAAAGAAGTACTCATACCTATCATACATATTTTGCATATGATACTACTAGGCAAATTCTTGACCCGAATAATTCAACTGTAGTGGTAGGTAGTCGCAAGCGATGATATTAAATTTTAAGGGTTGTTTGTTTCGAGCACAAATATTAAATTATAAGGGTAGTGTGTCGCGAGCAATGGAGATACATTTTAAGGGTAGTGTGTCGCAAGCACTAATGTTAAATTTTACTGGTTGTGAGTCATGACCTTGTGTATTTCATTTTTGTAGGTGTGATTCGCGAACGTACAGGTAGGTGATATTAAAAATTAAAAATAATTATTCATGACCCAAGGAAAAAAATAATCGCGAACCAGGGATTGAGAGTTAGAAAAATGAGCATGATACGAAGCAACCGAATCACAGGGGGGGGTTGGTTGTGAGTCATGACCTTGCATATTTAATTTTAGTAGATGTGATTCGCGAGCGTACGGGTAGGTTTTATTAAAAATTAATAATAATTATTCATGACCCAGGGAAAAAAAAACGCGACCCACATATTGAGAGTTAGAAAATGAGGCATGATACTGGCCTAGTGAATTGCAAGGGGGACTCGTGTTAAAATTACACACAAAAAGGGGTTGCGACAGTACCTTGCGACAAAAAAAAAGGGTCGCGTGACAGTTATCGGACGTTGTCCTCCTCTGGTAGTTTGCTCTTGCTCTTCATCTTGCTGCTCAGCATCCGCTTCCATAAGCGCTAGGTTTGCAGCGTCGGTAGTCACCATCTCATCCTATTATTGTTTGGTTGCTCGTATTCTTTGTTTGGTTGCTTGGGCGTACCGTATTTGGTATTTGATGATATTTGATATTAGATTCGATCAATATTCAAGTGAGCAATTTTAGCAAGTTTTTTGAAGCATCTCCGGGGAGTTTTCTTAGAAGGAAACAGAGTAAGGAACAACAGTCATCTAAAGTACTTGTGGTATATGTGGTATTTCCTTAAGAGTTACACGGAGTCTTATACCACTAAAAATGCAACAATACTGTGTATGGAAATTTGCCCCGTATGTCTGTTTTTTTAAGGGGTACCACATGATTTCTACAGAGAAAAAACAGTAGAATAGTCATTAGAGGTATGTATCATTAAGCTTACTGGTTTCTACTTATGTGCCACAGTAGTGCCAGGCTAAATACCACAATTGTGGTATTTCTGATGTATGGTACTCGTACGATACACATAAAATGCAACCCAGGTTGAATTTTACTCACTGTGTGCAACTCTGTACTGCATGTTCTGTAGACCTAGGTACCCCATTTGGCACCCTTCAAAAACAAAGGTGTGGTAACGTTTTTTGTACCAACACCGTACAGTACAGGTTGCATATTCAACCTTAAGAGGGTTGCATTTTTAGTTGCTTCTTATTGCTGTATTTTAACACGGAGGTGCACAACTTATGCAACCCACATCCTTGAGTATCGGCCCATTATTTCACTTCTTTTTGGCGACACTCAATAAGACTCTGCTTTGTTTCTAACTTCATTTCTTTTTGCTGATTGCAATTCAACGCATCATTGATTCAATTCAACGCTCACAATTTCAATTTAATCTAAACACGAAAAATAACAAGAAACAAGCAAGCAATGCCCCGCATACTCAGTACCAATCTGAGGGCTGTTAGAGCTAGGGAACGGCGTGCTGCAGCCCGTGCTGCTACAGCCAACACTGCAGCATTTGAAAGAGCCTTTCCCCTTCCAGGTGGTCAGAGTTTGGAAGAAATCCGGAATGCCACGTCTCTTCTAGATTTCCGGAATAGTGGATCATCCGCAGCACCCGGATCTCCTACTTGCCCTGCTCCTCCTCCCCCTCCTCCCCGCCCTTCTGCCGGAACAAGAACAGCAAGAATAATTCAACATTTGGAAACAAGCCAGCGTGGCCAATTGGCAACACTTGAAAGGGCTTGCGCTCAACTTGGCGATTGCCTTGGAGGGGCTGAAGAAGAAGACCAACAAGAACCCCTTGAATCTGATGATGAAGCAACAGCAGCAGTATCAAACAAGGACACGGAGTACAATAATGATACGACAGCCACACCTCGGCGACAAGGGGGCTGAGTTGCAGGACCAACGCCTGTCCTACCAAACAATGTGAATGCTCCCACCCATGTATTAAGATACCACAAGTCATTGCTCATGCTGATGGATTTCTTGCATGAATGCAAATATCCCACAGACAAGATGTTCATTACTGAGGAGCTTAGTGTCATTACACCTGAGGATATCTACAGATGGATGTGTTTCAAGGTATATGGAAAAGTAGATCCTGGAACAAATGATAATCCAAGACTGGGTAGATCAAGTACTCTGATGTATTGGAAGAAGGTGATCTCATACTTCATGCCAAGCCATGCCGCCTGGAATGAAGCCACACACATAGGAAATCCCACGAAGTCCCATTGCATTAACAGCCTTATTAAAGCAGTGAAGAAGAAAGAGACTTGGCGCCTAGGAAAGGAGAGCTGATTGGTGCTTCATGAATGAAGAGTTCCTGCAAGTGCTTGAGCCAGCAAAGGGACATTGCATTGTTCAGCTTAGACACCAAGCCATGTTGAAATTCCAGCTGCATATGATTGGTAGGGGTGACGATACATCCCATATGAAGAAGGTTAACTTGGAAGCAAGTCTGAACTATACTTTGTTTTATTACAGCGCAGATGAGATGGTCAAAGAATGTCCAGGATGAAGGCGACTGTCCAGTGCAGCTGGTGGTGGGGGCTATGGGTCACCGATACTGTGTTCTCCTTGGGCTGGCAATCTATCTGGAGGTCTGACTAAGCACTGGGGCAGGGCAATTAAGCCAATGGTTGTTTGCAGAAGGAGATACTGTGTTTCATTCCTCTGTAAAGGTGCAAGATGCGGAAGCAAATTCTTGCAAGAGTACCTACCAGAATGCCCTCAAGCAGATCATCGATGATCCAGAGTTTGAACCTGTTACAGACCGGAAGCTTGGCACTCACTCTGTTAAGAAGTGGGGTACTACTATGGCGCGTAGAGCAGGAGCTACAAGGGACAGCATCAACTACAGAGCTAGATGGAAGACTAGAGGCATGCAACAGGGCTATTTGGATGTGCAGTTGGATTGGCCGGATATTAATGCAGCTAGTAAGCTTTGTTACAAGGGCGGTATCTGTCAGTACAAAGAGAAATATGGTAGTGGTATTACAACAGATTGGCTTTGCAATTAGTAGAGCCAAGTTTAGCCCTACAGTCGGCGCCATCCTTGCAAAGCCCTTGCTGTGGGCTTGCTTTGATGCAGCAGCAGTTGATATGGTTCCCGCTGGATTGAAGTCTCAGATCCTTAATCGGTATCGACTGTTAGAGAGCCAGATGGAGGATGAAGAAGCAAATCCTATGGAAAAGGTTCAAGTGATTGCTTCAAATAATGATGGAATTGTGTTCTTGGATGAAATCCCTACCACAGACAATGGGATTGCAAGGGGAGTGAGAGGGCATGGACATCAATGGAAGAATGCTATCTATGCAAAGATAGTATGTACCACACAGAACCATGTTGCAGAGCTCAGGAACCATAACATTGCAGAGATAGCAGAGATGAAGATACAGGTGAAGCAGTTGCAACAGATCTGTAGAGGGATTGCAACAGCTCGGGCGCGCCGGCTTGGAAGAGGAGGAGGAGAAGGGAGAGGACCGGCTGTAGTGGATGCCGCGCACGGGCTTCCAGAGGGGCAGCACCCGGCAACCTTGTATGGCACTCCAAAAACCATTCAAGCCTTGTGGGATGAGTACCAAAATGGAATAGGAGAGAGGAACCCAGCAAGGGAGTTCACTGCAGCTGAGCAAGGGTGCATTAAGTTCAAGCATTCCAACAGGAAGGTGGTATGGGGATGTATGGAGAGGCTCTTGAATCATGGCAACAATGTGAATACTGCCATCAGCAAGATCAAGTGTGCTTATGGGGACTTGTCCATCACGAAGCTAATCAAGGCAATGCACCGGGACGAGAGGGATGGAGGGAATCCGGCGCTTCGATGAGCACCAATTGGATGGAGGCCGATTTGATGGAGGCGTTCGATCGATTTGTTCGATCGATCAATCCGTTTGATCGATTCATTTGATAATTTGTTGGTGGCTTGATTGTTGGTTCAATGGATGGTCTGCTGATTGATCTAATCGATCAATTGATGGAGAGGTGTTGCTTGTTGGATAGGGGATCCCCCTCTGTTGTTGCTGATAAGCTCTGTTTTTTGGTTCAAGTTTTTTCATGTTTTTTGTTGCATGCGTCTTGTGTGCTGTAATCATGGGTGGGTTCAATTGATCACCTGTCTAAGTCAATGTTAGTGTCGTGTAACATGTGAGTAATAGATAACAGTATTATTTGAACACATTTACTTCCATCTTCTTGTCCCTCGACTCAGAAAGAGAATGGTCGATTTTTTGAACTGTCTTCTTGTTGTCAGTCTTGCTTCTTGTTGCGTATTCAACGTTCAGCGGGTCCGATCTATCACCCATCTAAGTACATGTTAGTGTAGTGTAACGCGTAACGTGTGAGTAATGGATAATAGTATTATTATTTGTACACATTTACTTCCATCTTCTTGTCCCTCGGCTTGGAAAGAGAATTGTCAAAATTCCATACATAGAGTGATACACAAAAAGGTGCGGAGTGCTCACCAAACGTTACCTCTGTAGACTTCTACATGATTTTTGTACTGTTCCATTTTAAGTTGCGTTTTTTATGTGTACTCTCACGGTAGTACGGTACGGTACGGTATCATCACGGGGTGTAGCTGCGAAAACGGGTGATGAACAGGCTGTATTTCGCGACCCCAAAACAGGAGTCCGAAAGGACCTCGCACCGCTCGCACCTGCCAGTACCGTTCGTAATCTTATTTCCTCCTGGTCTTCTCGTAAGATTACCCCCCCCCCCCCCCGTATTCGTACGCTGCTTGTACCGTACTCACGTCAGCTATGGTACGATTACCGTAACATACCGAACATATTCTACCGGTTGCCAGGTTCCTCGTTGGTACGGTAGGTACCAGCACTTACATGCCCGGTAGGTAAGTACGAAATAGATATCAGTAAGATTACAAGTGCATAACCTCGTACCGTACCTACTTGTACAGTGATCATTACAGGGTAATAATACCACTGAACGATTGACGACGAGAATGAGACCAAGAGAATACGGTAATACTCGTACTTGTATTGAGGCTCGTACGGTACTCCGTAACCGATAGAAAATACGGTACCTCGTACTAACTCGAGAGGTTCGTACGGTACGAGTGCGGGTACCTGGTACCTCGTACCCGGGTACCCCTGATACCGTCCCCTGCTACCGTCCATCATCCATCATCGATCACAAAGGTGAAGGTGTCTAATCCAATCCAACCCAATCCAATCCAATCTAATGCATTGCGGTGAAATGCCACCAAAGACATCTCCAATTCCTCCAACAGATTTCCAACCACAGATTCCAAGTACACGTAGTACACAAGTACAGTTTTGATCATCGTCCACAATCATGTCTGGATTCGGTGGTGGAGGATTCGGCGGCGGTGGCAGAAGCAACAGCAACAACAACAACAATTCGTGGGGAGGACACGGAGGAGGCCGCAGTGGTGGCCGCGGAGGCCGATCGAGTGGAAGAGGCCGAGGCCGCGGTCGTGGACGGGGTCGGGGAAGTTACCAGGGCAGCCACGGTCCCAAGGGACTCCTCAATATCTGCCGAGACTTTACCCAGCGGAACGGAAATTGCCGGAACAACAACTGCTCCTTTGTCCACGCCATAAAACTGCATGCCGAGATCCAGGCTACCTCGCCCGACAAGAGCAGCAGTAGCAGCAGCAGCAGCAGCAGCCACAGACACAACAACAACAACAACGGATACTCCAATGCCAACGGCTTCCACGATGTCACATCGGTTGCAATTTGGGAGACGGGCGGCAACGTCAAAATCTTTACCGGATCGAAGGACGGCTTTTGGAGACTCTGGAGTTTCAACCCACAATCCAACGGCTTTGAGAAAGAATTCGAACACCAAATGGGAGGATCGGTCGAGTCCCTGGTGGTCGCCTCCAATTTCTTGTTTTGTGGCTTTGAGGGCATTTCCAAGGCCCTCCCCGAGGTCAAGGTGGGAATGGTCCACGCCTGGAACCTCGCCAGCCCCAACGAACCACCCCTCGAGTTTCACATGCAACCAAACCTGATTCCATATGCCCACCCATCGGCCGTCAAGAAACTCCTGGTGGTAGAGGGCCAAAAAATCATAAGCGGTTCCAAGGACGGGTCGATCAAGCTCTGGACCTTCGAACCTCCCTCGGCGGCAAACCCCAAGGGAGCCTTCGTCCTCACGCAAAACCTGCTGGGACACGCGCGAGAAATCACCGGACTGGTCGACGTTGGACCGAATCTCTGGTCCTGCAGCACGGACGGGTCGATTCGGATATGGGACATGGCCAAGCCCGGAGCACCCTGCCAGCACTTTATCAGCATGTCGATGCCGGCGAGCGGTGGAAGCGGCGGACCCGGACCCGGACACACCAACGCCGTCACGGGGCTGGAAAAATTCAAGAGCGCCAACGGAGACTTTGTATTGAGCTGCTCGCTGGACGGGACCGTCAAGGCCTGGAACGGAGGGACCGGTCAGTGCGTGGCAAGCGAAAACCACGAAGAGGGAGTCGTTACCATGTCCATGATCGGAGACACGAACGGAAAGCCATGCTTGTTGCTCGGATGCGAATCGGGAACCATGTACATTCGAAACCTGGAGCCGACCGCCAAGGTCCAGCAGGCATTCTCGACACTAATTGCTTTATCGTACAACAACGCGATCATCCACGAGGGGGCCGTCAAGACCTTGTGCCAGGGTCCCGCCGGAACCTTCTACACGGGCGGAGCCGACGGGAGGGTACTGGTTTACCAAATCACGGGAGATCTTGGTTTGTAACGGAAGGCACGGTGGAGTTGTATGGAAGCATAGAAATAATAATAATAATAACAATTGAGTAATTTAGAAATCCGAGAACGAGCTAATACTACCACTACCACTACCAATGAAACACAGGATTAGATTTCATTCGATATCACATCATTTGTATTTCCGAATAATTGTAAATCGGTCTGTTACGAAAGAAAATTGTACTGTAGAATGCATGCATAAGATTACCCGTACGTGCAATTTTTCTTTTCAAAGTAATACTTAGTACGGAGTATTATTTTAAAAAACTACCATTTGATTACTGTCGCGATAGTTGCTACGACCATGGCACCGAGCCCCAAAGCGGCGATCACCTTGTTTTGCAACCGCCGTTGATCCGTCAGATAGTATCCATCGTTGCCGGCCCCGGTACCCGGTGTCATCGATGCGAGTTTGTTGTGAATCAAGGGCGGAAAGACAAAGGCCAAAGGGCAGCCCAGTAAGCCACCCATCAAACTCACCACTTTATCCAGGCGATCCATCGTCAGAGCTGCGACCAATCCCAATACACAAACCAACAGCGATGATAGCACGTCGCGGCGCCGTGATATTTGTAAGATTCGAAACAATGTATTGTTGCTCCGGAACACATCCAAAACTGATGCCCTCTGCAGAGCCGATGCGATAGCGGTACACGTAATCTCTAGCGAGGGAAAGTTCTGGAGAGGAAAGGTCAGCATCACCGCCACACTGTACGCCAATTGCACCGTGGTAGCCAGCTGACTATCTTCCGGTAGCGACGTTGTCATAACGGTACGGACCTCGTTGCCGAAGGACATCCAGCAAAATATGCCAAAAAATGTGTAGAACCAAATGATGCACAATATCACATTCGGGTACATTTGTGGAAAATACTGGCGATCTTGTGGAGTCGCCACAGCTTCCTGAAGGGGTATTAAAAGTGTGATCGAACCTTCGAATAAAAGAACCTATTGCAGGGTGGATAGGACGTGAGCAGTGAGCTTTATTTGAAAGAGTCTGACAAAAGTGAATTGGACAAGTGCAATCGTACTGTTGAATGAACGAGAAAAAAGTTCATGCACTTTTCTTCCTCTCCCTCTTTTCACGGACAGTTGTCCGGTCGAGTCTATACTCGAAGGAAATCCCGCGTTTTTCATACCATACACAGACTCGATAAAAGTACACAGAAATCACAAACCACTTACACTTGTTCCAATGAACAAAAACCATCCCTCGCTATTGAAGGCTGAAAGATTAAAAAATTTATCAAACATTTCCGCCAGAGGACCTCGTTGCTCATCTTCCATATCTCCGTCAGCATCTTCTCCCGCCGGGGGGAGAACGACGGCATTTTTGAAGGCAAATGCCAAACACAAGGTCAAACCATACATGATAAGAGCGTTCGCAAGAGCATTTGTTACCGTCAAATGACGAATTTCTCGAATCCAGCTCAGCGGAATTTGAAGGAGGACCATCAAGGACAAAAACACAGAGGTTGATACATTTACACCGAACAACGCGCGGCAACTGCTCCTCATATTTTGTGGAACAAATATAAGATAAGTAAGGCAAACCCCCGATTGCACTGAAGAAAAATTACGCGACGAGACCACGCCAACATGGGATCAAACGGAAAGTTAGCGCACAGATCAATCAACACAAGACAAGCCGTGACGTAGAGTAATTTTCAATGTGTGAAAAATGCTATGTTAGTCTCAATTACAATCCAGATCTCAAGATACAGGATGAAAAGACGGCGTCGAGACATCCAAGAACGCGGTATCTGTCCCTTCCTCATGACTCGAAACACACAAAAGTGGACGATGCCTGCACCCCTGACAGCTAAAAAGTGCACCCTTGGCAGCTGCAAAATGAAAAAAAAACGATAGCACGTGGTACTTACTTGCGGCGATTCCAATCTTGACAACAGTTTGGCCATTTGGACCAAATGCCTTCTTGGCGAGATCTGGATACGATGGCGTTGTTGTAACAGACTGAGAGGAAGGTGATGCTACAATATTCTTGTTCTTACGGCCGTTTTTGGAAACTAGGGCTCCCTCAAGGAATTCATTATCGAATGCTTCGGCAACATCGCTATCATTCACAGTGTCACCCAGACTAATACGGCTGTTGTTCTTTCGAAGCTCTTTCATTTCCAAAGCAACCTCACTCTGCCCACTCTCGATTCCATCGCTGCCACCTTTTAGTTGCAATAATCTCTTGCGATTTGTTGTTTCGACTTTCCAGCATTCCAACAAGGAGGCACTGCTAGCTAGATACAATGCCGTCGATGCAAACAACATCGGAATCGCAATGACCCACCCAGCTTTTGCAAATCCGTGGGGAAGATACAATATAGCTGGCCCGACCATCCCTTTTATAATTCCTACAACGGCAGACTTTAAATCTCCACCGAGTCCATGTGCGTGCGGATCTCCAGAAATCGCTGCCGTTGGATTACAACCGGTCTCAGTTGGACTGGTTGCACCGGCGGCCAAAATATGATCGTCTATACCATTTGTTTGCAATTGCGATCTATAGTTGAACTCATCTTGGTTGTGATCTCCATCTACAAAGCGGTCATCCATTTCCACAGGAGAGAATTTTATTCGATTCTTTGGTGTATTGTGTCTCTTCTCGTTCATCTTCCCAACTGGTGCATATCCTCGTTGTGCTGCATATCTCATTTCCAGAACAACGATCAACGATGGACGATCGACGAACCGAGCTGAACTACGGTAGAGCAGTTGGTGTGATACCGGTAGTAGCAGGCATTTCTTTTTTAATTATTCCCTTAAAATCTGATGCTGCGTGCTCCGTGCTGCGTGCTGCGTGCTGCGGTACGGAACGAGTACGAGCACTTCTCTAATTACTGTATTTACCGGCAGGTAACCTGACCGGTACCGGTAGGAGTGATGAGTTGCCGGCTGCTGGCACCCGGGTACCGCTGAGTTGCTCGTAGTTCTTACGGTTAGTTGATACAAGACAAACATACCGGTAGTACAAGACGCCACGCTCACAGATTAGTTCAAAAATTAAAAAATACTTCGGTAGAAGTAAGGGTACTCGTATCGTACTCGTATCACCGGTAAGTACCGGTAAGGCCTATCAGTTGGTACTCGTAGTGTGGTGGTAAGACTTACTCGTATTTGTATGCGTTCCATCGCTGAAAAAGGGTACCGGGTCATTCTTTTTTGGTACATTCGTACATGTTTGCCATACTCTTTTCAAATAATGAGTGATTCCCACCTCGAATAAAATAATAAAAGTTCGTGACTAAACTAATAAATCTATTCACGTAGTGCATAGATTTATTAAGTATTGAATATATTTTTTCAGTAGAGACCGCACTGACTGAAAAAACTTTATTAACTGAATAAAAACAGAATAAACTTGAAAGGAATCACTAAAATTAAATATTTTAGTCACCCAACGCATGAATCAGTCATGTGCACCTCTTGCCGGGCATGCTTGGATTCCGAATTCCAAATTTGCTCGGTTTGCACAGTTAATAAAAAATGTCTGTGCGTTGAATCTATTCAATCTATTCACTCTCGAATATATTTTTATTACTTTGGTCTTTTATTCACTATTTGAGGTGGGAATCACTCAATACAACAATACCCTCCACTGAAGGGATGATCATACCTAAAACTCGAGCTTGTGGCTTCATTTGTTCAGTCCCTAACCCATCTACGGTACCTCCCCGGCCTCCACCTAACACGTTGAACCCAGTATATTAACAAGCCAACTTGGTTGGGGTCGCGCTTGCTCTGGTGAACACAGTACTGGGACAGCAGGGGTAGGGGGTTGGGGGGCTATTAAGAGTAGGGCACTGCGCTCGCGCCGGGGATGCCAATTGATACTCCGCTCCGCGGCGGAGATCATACCTTCTATACATACTAAAAGTATGATAGTACCTAATTTTCAAAAGTGTACGTTTGTACCTTTCAAAAGTGTAAAGTTGACCCCGGTCCAAACTTAATATATTATTCTATCATTGCTCTGCTACGTACCTTTTCCTGCATTTTGCGGGGATTACGGGTTGCCTTTTTCCCGTGTTAAAAAATAATGCGCGCTTTGTTTCACATCATAATTTTAGCGATCAATCCCAGCCAGCAACACACCATTTTATGCACATTTTTATGCACATTTGTGTTATTGTTGTTTGAATCATGTAATGGAACAATGTATGTCGCAACTGCCAACGATAGAATAATTCAACCTTAGAAAATGATTGAACCGATGAAATTAAAATAAAGAAAGAATTAACCGGATATTAGTAGCCTCATAGATTAGCAACAACAACAAGCTGCACTCTTATCTCCAATAGCAAGATGGATACACCAGCATCAAGACGGCGGCAATCGATGGGGATCCAGGCATTGGCAACAATGGAATCCAAGGACGTTGACCCCCCCCCCCCCCCCCCCCCCCCCTCATCCCTATGCTTCGAATACTAGGCAGGAATGAAAGTAGTGGAACAATCAGCTCCTTAACCACAATAAGAAGTAGAATATCTGGTGAAGCCACAGCCATACCACTACTCAACCACGAGGCTGATGACAATGACAAGGACGCTGACAAAGCTGGCACCAACGCTACTTCTACTATGATGTTGTCACACCATGTTACTCAGTCACAAATCAACCAAAACAACCATTGGGATAAGGAACTAGATAGGGATGGAGGGGATAGTGATGGGGAGGGATAATTAGCAGCTGCCTTTGACGTACAGATGGGGTGCAAGATGGGATGCAACAACAGCGAGGAGGTCAACTGGGACCGCTTTTGCTATCAGTCAAAGTTTCAGTAGGGCTCTTGTCGTAGATACATGTACCACAAGCTTCCATCTGGTTGCACTCCTGTCCCTGGGGTTGGACCTGCAAGGGAATACAAGGGATGGACATTTCACTACCAGAACTGGGTTTCTGAAGAAGACACACCTACATTCTCCCATAGGTACACCTCCAGTAGAGACCTCTTCCCCCAAGAAAGGAAAGGCAAGCTTGATATGGCTAAACTTAGGAAGCATGGACTTCAACTTGGAAGAGTGCTTAACAGTGGTGCACTATTCTTCTACCAGCTCCTACTCTCCTTCCATACAGATGAAGAGGATGAGAAACAAGAAAACGAGACACGGCGAAAGCCCTTCTATTCCAAAGTGTTGAAATGGAGCAGCAACTATGCCAATCAATCTAAGAAAGGGTATTATGTTAGAAGAATCAAGCCCTCTGAAGTTGTTCACTTTGCTGGTATTGTCTACCTTCATGGTGCTTTGGAGGGGAAGAAAGGCAATATATCTTGCAGATGGACAAAGGTTGGCGCGCTGTATTCCCCCAAAATTGCAACAAAAATGTCTTGGTACTGGTGGAGGCACATCAAGTCTAATTTGAAACTGAATTGCAACCATGAAGTTAAGTACAACAGGCTATTATGGAAGGATGGCATGAGCAAATTCAACTGTGCTTACAAGTTTGACTACATTTATGAAACTCTTATTCACAACGTTCATTACTTCAGCAAGAATGCATGCTCAGACCTGTGTATGGATGAATCAAGGTGGGCATACTATGGGTTTGGTGGACCAATGGTTGATTATTTGAAAGGAAAGATGTTTTCTAGGGGTGGTCAAAGAGTTCTCTTAAGTGATGTGGACAGAGTTAAGCCTACCAGAGGGTATCTGCACAGGCACCGGCACTACAAAAAACAACCACTCCATAGTACTAAGGGTTGCTTAGAAGTACAGGATATCTTCACAAATTATGTTATTCCAGAAATTGGAAATCTCTGGTCATCCCCACCACATCTCACTGCTGATAACTTCTTCAACAGTGATTCAATACTTGACTGGATGGGAGGACTGGGTTTTGGAATGATTGAAACTGTGGCACAAGACAGGCTTCCCAAAACTATTGAAGACAAGGAGTAATTTCACAAAGAAAATGTATCATCTGCATCTGCTAAAAGGTGTTTGCATGTTGCCAGGCTCTTTAATCCTGTAACCATAGTAAAGGAGGTGCCTGTCCGTGCTGGAGTTGGCAGGTTTACAAAGGGGTACAGACGTATCCATTGCTCATTCCAGAGCACAGGAGGAGCTTGCAATATTGATTCTGTCAACAGTCTTGATTCAAATGGTTTCTTCATGCGGCAGAAAGATCCTGGGAGGGGGAGGGGGAAAGGAAATGGGGAATTGAAATGAATCATTTGCGAGAGCTCTATCTCCCAGCATATGGAAAGCTAGACCAGATAGACAGTGCCATCTCAACGTCTAACATTGGGTACAAGTCTTGGAAGTATTACCATGCCCCAATTCATCATGATAAGGCAGTGACAGTTCTAACAGCCTTTGATATGCATCAGGAGCTCACCAATGGTGCACACGGTCCATCCGGGCTTTTGCCTAAGAGACAGCAATTGGATTTTAGGCAATTCAAACAGAAGTTAGCAGAACAAATGCTTGCATACAATCCATCAGATAAGGCTTATCCAATGGACGCGCTACTCAGAGAAGTTACCTAGTCTTCAACAAAGCAAAGGCTGCCGCAGAGTGACCGGCGCAGATCTTGTATACATTTTTTTGGTGGGATAATATTGAATTATCACTGTTTAGAAACTGTGTTTGAATCTAAGCTGAAAGGTAGGTTCTGTTTGGAGTTTGACACAGAGGAGTACAAGGAGCATCACAAATCTTTACACGCTAGTAAGTGGAGAAGCCAGAGGAATTGCTACATGTGTGGTGCTGGTTGCTACACAGTCTGTGAGAAGTGTGTGTTTGGCAAAAAGTTTGTACCTCTTTGCAAAGGGGATTGCTTTGCCAACTATCACTGCTACAAGTACTTTGGATTGGGTAGGGGCAACTTTAGTTGCAGGATAAGAGCTGAAAAAAAGCCAAAAAAGGATTGGAAAAGGTGGTCTACAGCTGAACAGGCCTTGAACGAAGCTTATTTGTATTGCATGCTGTTTCAAGTTGGCAGTGCACAACCTACTACTAGAACAGTGAGCGATTGCTGTAGTATTGCGCAAGGAGGTCCTATCAGAGCTATCTCAGAGGTGCTGTAAAGTGTAAATCAATACTATCAAAACTTGTTATGTAAAGTTATTAACTATTACATTACTATTAGTTCTTAGTTGTTTTGCGTGTTTTTCTGTTCTTAACACTGTCTTGGATTAGTTAAAATCAGTAGAATAGGTTGATTTGGGTTAGATCAATTAGATGGGTACCAATCAAACCTGGATCCGGATTGATTGATGGATCAATTGCGTTACATTAATAGATCGATCAATCGATGGATCTAATCCGGATTGATTCAATCAATCTAATCCAATTCAATTGATCTAATCCGGATGGATTGAATCGATCGAGTTTATTTTATCTCCAGCGCACCTTGGTGGCCAAGTGAGTGGGGTTTACTTGTGTTCCTCTTCTTTTTTTTCTTCTCTGCTGTAGCTACAGCTCCTTCCACAGACCAAAGTTGGTATGTTGTTACAGTTGCAGAGCTACTAGGGGCATCGGCGTCAAACGGGGGACTATTCCAAGATGAAGACGCATTATCAGATGATTGTTGTGTCTTTGCATCTGCCCAAGTGGATGACTCTTGCGTCGTCTTTGCATCTGATTGTTGAAATAAGATCTTCTCCAAGCCCTTAGGGGGATGGCTTTTTGCAAACCAGGGATGTTTGTGGCTTTGGCTATCGCAAGTGGCTTTGTTGTTGATGGTACTTGTGCTTTCCCAGGATTGAGCAAGTTGGATATCAGGGCCTTCAGCAGATGCTTTCATGTTTTCTGTGTCCCTAGCCAAAATAGGGAACTCCATGGAAGTAAAGTCCGTGGCACAAGTAGGTTCTTTGCCAACCCATTCAGGGTAGTGATTAGGCATCAGCTGCATGTAGATCCCCATAAACCAATCCTGTTTGAAGTGGTTGTCATCCTTGTACTTGGGAGGAAGCTTGTGTTGTGCTGCGAATTCCCCCTCTTTAGACATGTTGTAAGCCCGGTGAATCCGCGGTCAAAAATTGCACTTGGTGTTGTAGCATCCTAGGCAGTCATGGACAGGTGCGACCAGCCAATCAAGGGTATTGAGGAGGTCTGCTTCCTCTATCTTTTCTGGAGTGCGGGGGGGATTGGTATGGATTTGCTGTCAGATCCCTCACGACTTCAATCTTCCGACCATATCCAGCATCGATTCGCTTCACTAGTTCCTGAGCCCTTTGCGCCTTGGTGGCTGAGTGCCACTTCAAACAGAGGTGTCCCTTGTTAACTTTGTTGCTTATTGTCACCATGCCTTTGGATAGGGAGGGGAACATTTTTTTTGTGGCTTTCGTTACAAGTTTCTTTCTTTGTTCCCTCTTTCTTTGGATCGCAAACGCTAAGGGATCTTGTCCGCCCCTCGCGTTTTCATTGTTGTTGTTGTTGCCATTGGTTCCAAGAGAAGAATCCGAATGTTGGAATACATCCAACTGGCTAACCCTAGTAACTCTTTCATTCTCATCCTCACACTTGAAGTATGTCCCATGGGGCTGGGCTGCTCGGAACACCGGGGTTTGGATAGGTTTTGGCGACGGTAACGATTGTCTCAGTTCCGGTTTGTAGAAGTGCTCCAATGCCAAGTTTGTTGCAGTATCCATTTTAATGGTGCCTCCCCCAAGCACCTCCTCAGCAACAGCGCGTAACCTCAGCAGGCTCAACAAAAGCCCTTCCTTCCTCTTGAGCCGGCAGGCTTGCCATTGACATATTTCATGGACTAACAAACGAACAGCTATTCGACAATAATGCCGATGACAAGTTGTTCCGAACAAAATTAAGTAATTTGATGCACAAAAATTGGCAATCAATTGAATTTATCACTTGCATTTTTTAATCAAAGGAGTCATTACTAGGAAACATTTCTCCCACAAATTCCGCATTTCGCCAAATTTTTTTGTGATATACATAATAGTGATTCCTTCTTACTAGTGGTGACGTTTTGGGCTCAATGGACAACTTCCTTAGCCAAACACATGGTTAAAAAGGAGAAAGTAACAACTTTCAACCAGTGTACCACTTAGTATCCACCATTGAATATTTTACAAGTGGTATCAGTTAGAAAAAGGCATATTTGAAAAACAATACGTTTTGCGTGTGTTTTTCCTCGTGCCACAGCACAACGATAGACTGTATGATCCCAGCCGCGGAGCGGGGTGAGTCAGGGGTTAATTAGCAGTTAATATAACCCCACCCCCTACCCCTGACCTAGTACAATGCTCACCAGAGGGGGGCAAACCCTAATGGTTCACCAGAGGGGGCATATGGTTCACCAGAGCAAGCGTGGCCCCAACCAAGAAGTTGGCTCCTCTTAATATGTTAGGTTCGCCATATAGGGTGGAGGGCAGGTGTATGGGTGGGAGGGCTAGTGGCTGAGCAAATGAGGACACAAGATCAAGTTGTAGGTCTGATCCTACCTTTAGTGGGTATTGTTGTCTTTGAAAAGTGTATGGCAAAAGTGTACGAATGTATCAAAAACAGTGTGAGATTGACCCGGTACCGTAAGGTTCTAATGTTAGCCTTAACATGGCCGATTTTTTTCGCAGAGGTCCCAGTACAAACGCTACGTGTCTCGGACACGTCAATACCTAAACTCGTATGAGGGGGGCATTGATGTAACAATAATCCTCGTGACTGACAGATCTAATTGTGAGAGAATCAGATCAGGGACCTATGACCGGGAGAAGTTTCTTAATGACTGGAAGGACACCATTCTCCCACTGACGTCATGCCTTTGACATCAGGATGACATCAGGATGAGATCTGAGGACCATTACATTTTACATTTCATACATCAACTTAACGTTCTTATAATTCTATTTTATCACTATCTAAAAACGTACCGATAGTTGATACACTGTAATTACATTAGAACGAATCGATACGCTCATACCACGTTATACCACGAAGAAGAAATCGGCCGACCAACAAGATGAATACTCAGTTCCAGCCATGTATCCAATACAAGAGGACCTTCGACTCACCAAGGACCATGATAACCACAAACTCATAGTGGACTACGCCAGAGTCGCGAATCAATCCACGGACAAGAAAACATCAGACGAGTCCAGAACTTGGAAGTAGAAGAAGAAGTGTTGTACACTTACAACTTGTTTGTGGACACATGCAATGATTTAGCAATGCTGGTGGCCAGATGGCACACCCAGTGAGGGCAGTGCTTGTCAAGAGGCCCCAGAAAGAGGTGGAACAAGACCCTAACCAACAGAGAGATAGAACACACCAAGGAAGGATTCAAGACAACGGTGCGGGCATATATCAGAATCATTACACCGGATCCGGACGCAAAAGGGACCATGATAGAAGCATTCAGACACCAACACATGGCAAAACCCATGGACGTTTCAGAACACGATCACTTCAGCAGGACTGATACCATCCTCAATTACATCAACATGCTACCCGGAGACGGCAACAACAATCTTACTGAACAGCAACGGAAGAGGATGTTTTTCAAGACCCATCCTAGATCTTGGCAGGATGCGTACATGGACACGGCAGTCACTTTCAGGGAAGTTTCCATACTACAGATTTGAGACTATATGACAAGAAAGTAGGACAGCGCCGACAAGACGAGAGAGCAAGAGAAGAAGAACAAACAACAAGAATGCGGAAGAGGATTCGGATGAGGATCCAGAAGAGGAAGAGGATCCGGTAGAGGAAACGGTGGAGGAAAATGTAGAAATCATCCACAAGGAAATCATCCATGGGATCAGTGTTATCTCAACCCAAAGAATCAGGCACCCTATCCACAATACGTCAGATCTGACAACAGCAGCACCTACTCCGGAAGCAACGCGAGCAGTAGATTCAACGGAGGTCGATTCTATGGAGGCCGAGGAAGATTTGGAGGTCAAGGTCGATTTGGAGACCGAGGCAATGGAACAGGAGGAAGATCCAGCAATGAGAGCAACTATAATCGGGGACAGGACAACCGTCGTGGAGAAGACACCTTCTCCAATATAATGGCGAGCGACGCCAGTTGCTATATGACGAACCAAAATCAAAATCAAAATCAATATGAATCACTAGAAACGCACGCAAATGCAATACCGGGGCGGAGGGCCACCGAGACAGTACCAGGGCTACAAGCCACTGCATATAGGCTAGAGGCCCACATACAAAAAGGGTGAGAGGCCGCAACAGAAACTAAGGGGCCACGGGCCACCAAAAATGAAACATCGGGGCCTAGGGCCACTGTTAATGACGCAACACCGGCGGTGCTGCTGAAAATTAAAGAAATACAGGGAGTAACAGTGGATAGAGCATACACAGCACTGCTTGACTTCAGAAGCACAAAAAACATGATAAACAAACACTCCATGCTCTTTGGAGTACAACCAAAGCATGTGGGACATAAAAGAATAACAACAACAACCAAAGGGGCGTTTGATACGTCCTTTGAATTGAAGCTGGAAGAGCTACAACTACCTGAATTCGTGAACGGCATGAGAATCACAGGCATCTTGGTATCTATATTCCATTCACCACAATGCCGATATGATATCATATTAGGGTGAGACTTCCTATCAGCAGCAGGCATTGTAACATCATTCAACAAACACACAATCACATGAATAGATATGACAATACCCATGAAAGATTCATAAACAATAACTACTAGAGTAACCGCGGAAGAAGCTGCGGACACAGAGCTGTTCAGCAATGGAAATGAAATATTGGAAGGAAATTTGCAGCATGTTACAGCTGAGGAAGTAACGTGGAAGCAAGATCATATGAACGAAACAGAAAAACAACAATTTCAGACAATGTTCAAACAACAAAAAATAGTATTCAATGGAGAACTCGGATGCTACCCGCATTGAAAGATGCATATAGAATTGAAAGAGGATGTCAAACCGATCCATCTGAAGCCGTATCCGAGAGCCTACCAAAGAGAGGAGATATTCAGAGAAGAACTTGCCAGTCTAATTACTGACGGGGTGCTGGAGCCTTGCGGCCCTTCTGATTGGGAATTCCCGACCTTCATCATCCCAAAGAAGGATAATAGAGTTTGATGGGTGTCAGATTTCAGAGAGCTCAACAATATGGTTAAGCGAAAGCCTTTTCCACTACCAAGGATACAAGATATAATGAACATACGCGGAAAATACACAAATTTCACCAAAATTGACCTATCCATGCAATATTATTGCTTTCGGCTGGATGATGCAAGCTGAAAATTATGCACAATCACGACACCATACGGATTGTTTAGGTATAAGAGACCATACATGGGGGTGAAGATCAGTGGAGATGTTGCACAACACATCATGACAGAAATGCTCGAAGGCCTCAACTGCACCTGCTATATTGATGACGTGGGGATCTGGACAAATCACTCATTTGCACATCTACAACTGTTGGACGAGATACTTGGCAGATTTGCAACCAATGGAATGAAATGCAATCTGCCTAAGTGCAGTTGGCTAGTGAAAGAACATATTTTCTAGGACACTGGATGACCCCAGAAGGAATCAAGCCATGGAAAAGTAAGATAGAGGCAGTGCTACGAATGGGTCCACCACAAAATGTCACACACGTCCCGGCTCCTCTCATAGGAGCAGTCAACTACTACAAGTCCTTCTGGCCATGAAGAGTTCATGTGTTAGCACCACTCACTGAAATAACAGGCGCCAAGAAATTCACATGGCACACAACAAAGCAAAAGGCCTTCAAGGAAATGAAAGCCATACTAGCAGCGGACGCAATGAATGTCTACCCCGACTACACCAAGCCTTTCCACGTCTACACGGACTCTTCTGACTACCAGCTTCTTGGAGCAGTAATCATCCAGGAAGGCTGGGTTGTAGCCTACTTCAGCAGGAAGCTTTCCAAAGCCCAACAGAACTACATAACCATAGAAAAGGAGCTCCTAGCAATCATCCTTACTATTAAATTCCTTTCGTGACCAGAAGTACCAAAGCTACCAAAGGGTAGATTTCCTATGCGCATGAATCAATGAGTCCCGTATCCATCTAAGTAATCGATTCCCACGGCATATCGATTCCCACGGCGCATCGATTCCCATCGCGCATAAACGGTGAGCAATCCCTGTCTTACGATATTGCCATTGTTCTTCGGTGAGCAAACTCTGATTTCATAAAATATCACACGAGCTACGGGAGCAATTCCTGATCTTAATGATAAACATTTCATGGAGTCTTCCTAACGGAACAAGAGAAGAAAACCGTTGACATGTGATTCTCACACAATACATATACATGCATACAAATATATATGGTCAACGACTAATACATGTACGGAAATCCCTCAGCTCGTATTCCAGCCATTCCACTCGATCTCCCTTTCTTCCAATTGATGATCATAGGAACAACGATCGCTCCTTTTGGCTTACTTCCACTGACTACGCTCATCAAGAACGTCTCGCATGCTGCGCGCCAACCGCAGTCTCTGGAACAGTCACTGCGTTTCCGACAGATTGTACAACCAGTGACACTACGCGCATTGCAGCTACGCCCCGCGAAAGATACCCCAACGAACATGACTACTTATCTCTCAAACCTTTCTTTTGTTGGGTTTCCACCGATCGCATCAAGGCTACTTTTGAAAACTCAACCCAATACGGTTCGTTAGCGGTTAGCCCTGATGGTAACATTTTCAAACGGTTTCATTCCCCTCAACCGGCCATGAACGTTCGCCCCTTCAATGACGATGTCATGTCCGATGCAGTCTATTCAGATGTCCCAGCAATTGATGGTGGGTCCAAGATTGCTCAGATCTTCTTTGGCCGCAAATCGCATATTATTCACGTTGAAGAAATGCGTACCACCGGCGATTTCCTACCCTGCTTTCAGAACTTTGTTCGAAAATGGGGCAGGCCCATCCGCCTCCTTTGTGACCACGGTAACTATCAATCAAGTAAGAAAGTCATGGATTACCTCAAAATGTTATGGATTGGACTCTGGCAAAGTGAACCGTACCATCAACACCAGAATCAATTCGAACGACGATACCAAACGTTCAAACGCATTGTCAATCGCGTCATGGATCGTACCGGCACACCACCACACATGTGGTTACTGTGCATGACATACGTCGCGGGTCTCCTCAATGTTGTCTCTGACCCTACGCTGTCCGATAAACAACCGATCTTCATTGCCACGGGAATAATTGGCGACATCAGCGCATACACCAGTTTCTTCTGGTTTGAACCTGTGTATTTCAAGACAAATGACTCTCCTTTCGGTACCAAATCTACCGAACGCCTAGGTCATTTCGTCGGCATCGCCGAACATGTTGGCAATGGACTCTGCTTTTGCATCTGGGACCCAGTTACCAACAAGTTACTAGACCGGTCTGGTGTTCGATCTGCTCTTACACCTGAGTCACGTAACAAACGCGCGGGCTTATTTACTGATGATGGTTTCATCAAATGGCGTAATGCAAAAGATTCCTTACCCCGTATATACGCCACTGGAGAAGCTCCAGTTTTCAAACATGGGGAGCATACCAATCAGAATAAACTCATTGACGAGTCTACTAAACCAAACAGCTCAGTTTCCCCTAACGGTTCACCTGCTGATTGTGACACCGCCGATGACACCGTTCCATCTGCACCAACAGATACCACGCCCCACGCATCTGGCACTCAACCAATTCTTCAACCACCCGCCCACCCCTCGTTACCGAGCTTTATTTATAAGAAGGTCGATGACAGCCCAAGCTGGTCACCTTCTCCACTCCCTAACAACTATGGGGAGAGTCTTGATGGTCCTCCTACGACACACATCTTCAGCAAGACATCCGACGGCGTCCTCCTTACTGAAGATGATTTTGACCCACCGGAATTAGCATACTTTGATGTTAGTGACGTCGCACCTCCACACACAAACCCCGCTACTCCTTACGTAGACCCATCACAAGTAGTTGTTACCGACGAAGAAGGTAACGCACAATTTGATGATGACGGTAAACCTATTACCATTCCTACGATCCCGATTGCCGATCTACAAGGACGTTCCTTCCTTGTACCCAATCTCGACGGCACCCGGAAGCGTCTTACCATTGTCGATGTTGAAGACAGCCTGGAACGCAATAAAGACTTCATCAAGTTCAAGTGTAAACACTCCGATGACAAACTCGATGATATCATTGCATACAATGACGTCATGAATTACATACATCGTGATTCAACACAAGAAGACGGCAAACTCTGGTCGTTTCGCCGCATCCTAGGACACCAAGGTCCACTGGATAACAAGCATCCTCAATACAAAGGTTCCAAATATAACCTCTGGATTGAATGGGAGAATATGGAACGCACATATGAACCTCTGGCCAACATTGCAGCCGACGACCCGGTCACCGTTGCAAGATATGGGAAAGACAACAACTTGCTTGATCTCCCGGGTTGGAAACGTCTCAGAAGAATCACCAACCTAGCCCGACGAACCAAGAAACTTGATCGACTCGTGCACCAAGCCAAACTACGTTCCTTCTGTACCACTCCACAGTATCAATATGGATTCAAAGTTCCTCGTAGCCACGAAGAAGCCCTCCAATTTGATCAAGCCAACGGAAACACCAAATGGGAAGATGCCACCACTCTGGAAATGGCACAACTCAATGAATACAATACATTCATTGATAAAGGCGTATACAAGACAAGCTCCATTCCCACGGGATTCCAACAGATCAAGGTACACATGATATACGCTGTCAAACACGACGGAAGACACAAGGCTCGCCTCGTTGCTAACGGTAATCTCACTGAGGCCCCTATCCACAGTGTTTACGCAGGCGTCGTATCTCTTCGCGGTCTACGTATGTGCCTATTCCTAGCTGAACTCAACGATCTAGAAGCATGGGGCACCGACATAGGTAACGCCTACTTAGAAGCAGTCACCTGCGAGAAAGTATGCATCAAGGCAGGTCCCGAATTCGGATCGTTGGAGGGTCACCTGTTGGTCATTTACAAAGCCCTATATGGTCTCAGGTCTTCAGGCAAGTGCTTTGGAGACTTACTCGCGGCTTGTCTCATCGAACTCGGCTTCGAAAGATCCCGCGCAGAACCGGAAATATTCCTCAAACCCGGAACGAACAAGCATGGTGAACGGGTATATGAGCTTATATGCACATATGTCGATGACCTATGTCTCTGCATGGCAGATCCCAATTCCTTCTTGAAGATATTGCAATCGTCACCATATAACTTCAAATTGAAGGGATCCGGACCTATGAACTTTCATTTAGGATGTGGATTTGAGCGCGACGAACATGGTGTTCTGTGCATGAATCCCATAAAGTTCATCGAAAAGATGGAAGCATCTTACGAACAAATGTTCGGATGCAAACCTAGCACTAGGTTCCGATCACCCATCGCGGAGAACGATCATCCTGAATTGGACTCCTCAGCATTTCTTGAAGAAACCGGTATACAGAAATACCAAAGTATGATCGGTTCACTGCAATGGATCATCGCTATTGGCCGTTTCGATGTACAAACAGCCGTGATGACGCTCTCAAGTTTCAGAGCTCAGCCACGAGATGGGCATCTCGAACGTGCTAAACGTATCTATGGATATATCTCCAAGTTTAGACATTTCAAAATCAGATTCCGCGTGGAACCGCCCGATTTTATATTGACTAAACCCGACACCATCGACTGGTCCAACACCGTCTATGGGGAGCATTCTGAGGAGCTACCCGACGACGCTCCTGCACCGCTTGGAAAGACAGTAGTGTTATCACACTTCTATGATGCCAACCTCATGCATGATATTCTCAGTGGCAAGGCAGTTACCGGCATTCTTCATTTCGCGAACAAGACTCCCATGATGTGGTTCTCGAAGAAGCAGTCTACTACGGAAACAGCCACCTTTGGAGCTGAATTTGTTGCAGGAAGAACTTGCATCGAACAGATTGTCGATCTACGCCACTCATTCCGATACCTCGGAACACGAGTGCATGATATCTCATACTCTTGGGGTGACAACGAAAAGATGATCCAAACGTCGACCTTTCCTTACGCAAGGTTGCATAAACGTCATAACATTCTATCGTTTCACTACGTACGGAGCATGATAGCAAGAGGTTTTATTTTAATGATGCACATCCCAGGCAAGGATAACTGTGCAGACATTCTCACCAAGCATTGGAGTCACTCAGTTGTGTATCCACTGCTCAGGCCCATCTTCCACTTCTGCGGTAATACTGGCGACCTTCTCCAGGATGATGGAAGCATCATGTAGAGCGTGATGACCCTTCACGAGGAAACATGGGGAGTATTAAATTCCTTTCGTGACCAGAAGTACCAAAGCTACCAAAGGGTAGATTTCCTATGCGCATGAATCAATGAGTCCCGTATCCATCTAAGTAATCGATTCCCACGGCATATCGATTCCCACGGCGCATCGATTCCCATCGCGCATAAACGGTGAGCAATCCCTGTCTTACGATATTGCCATTGTTCTTCGGTGAGCAAACTCTGATTTCATAAAATATCACACGAGCTACGGGAGCAATTCCTGATCTTAATGATAAACATTTCATGGAGTCTTCCTAACGGAACAAGAGAAGAAAACCGTTGACATGTGATTCTCACACAATACATATACATGCATACAAATATATATGGTCAACGACTAATACATGTACGGAAATAATCAGCGAGTAATCTCAGCACTACGCAACAGCAGTTGCAACGTATTCATCTCAATAAAAGAGATATCTTGCATTTTGGCAAGATTTCACTTTATCTCATACTTTTAACATTCAACTGATTTATATCCCAAAATTCACACTAGTTGCTACCAACTACTTGTAATCTACATACTAAGGTCTGTCTCGCTGCAATCTGAATAAGTCACAGCAAGAGGAGATCTGGCGTTTCCCTAGTCTCGCCTGTAGTCCGATTATCCGTTGCCGAAAGTATCCAAACACAATTGTCACGCGTAGAGTACAATCGTTCGTCTACTAACACACTAACACAGCGTTGCTGTTCGTCAGAAGTCCTTGAATCAGACTCTCAACGAATCGGATTCAGAAGGAAAATAATACTTACACTCACTGAATACAGGAAAATCCTCCTTTGGGGCCTTCTCCATGTCTACACCAATCATAAAAATAAAAGACTACCCCTTGTTTACTATGACCCCTGAGTCACTCCCCTTCAGAATTATGACTGGAACTTCTTCGGAATTGTGTTCATACCGGTATGAAAGTGCCCCGGTACTTACAAGTAAGTGTGTAAAGTAGGGCGACCATTTTGAGACAGCTTTTCCCCCCTCCTCCTCATTACAAGCACCCTTCTTGTTCAGGTGGACTCTTATTGGTATGTAGCTCCAGCTGTTACTTCCTGACTAAAGTAATCACTGCACCAGAAAAGGCAAGATCAAGAGCTTTCCATAGATACCCAATTTTGTTGGGGTTGCAGGCGCCGGAACCCCTTCCAACTTTATGATTCTTTCAGTCGAGAAAAAGTAGAAAAATCCAAAAAAATCCATTAACATACCTATCACAATACCAAGTGGTCTCAACCAAACCATTCCTTAACCATAGCATTAAATCAACCCGCTACTTGGCATTACCTTCCTTATAACAAGAACAATAAGACCCGCAAGTTTCAAATTGATCGGCCTAGTGGTTTAGAAGAAATGAGTGATTCCCACCTAAGGAAAGTGAATATAATGAAAAGTTAATAAAAAGTATTCGGAAGTGAATAGAATGAATACTTTTTTAGCACACCCAACCGACCAATACTTTTATTAAGTGACAAATTTGGACCTTGGAATTCCCTGAAGAAGAAACAGTAACTGTCTGTTTCATCACTACCCGCGTCACCTAGTACCCGCTAAGTAGTTTATTCCATGGGCCTTTTGTTTGATTGTGATATATGGAATAAATGAGGTCCATTCCGAACTGGCATTGCTTTTCACGATCTTCTTAAGTAGTTTCCTCACGGGCAATTACATTTATTCTTTTCAATACACATAGGGTCTATTAAGTGTTTACTTATCGATCTGTTTTTGAATGATATCTTGGTTCGTACCTTTTAACCTGTTTATTCATGGTGTTAAGTGGGACCGTTTTTGCCATTTAACAACAAACAAAAAAAGCATGCCCGGCAAAAGAGGTGCAAGAGGTGCAATGTTTGATTTTAAGATTCTGTTGAAATCTATTCAGTGTTAGTTAAGTGAATAAAAACTGTCAGTCGAGAGCCCCTCGACTGACAAATTTTATTAAGAAGTGAATACATCTATATAGAAAACACATACTTTTTATGTGTTTTTTTATTAATTATATTCGTTTTCCTTAGGTGGGAATCACTCAATGAGCTGGAACAACAGCAGCAACAAAATGCCATACTCGTAGTCGTGAGTCGGAACTTTAGTGTACGAACTAATTATGGCGTGAAAAGATCCATATTTTTGAAAATGATCGAGCGCTACCAACTGACCCAGTACGCATGACATAGATGACATTTTTTATTTCAAATGTTCGTCATTATCTGCATTCTTTAGATGATCGTATGCTATTATTTTATCCTTACAAGTTGTATTGCATTGAATATTCGTACTTCTTTTGACAAACATCTGTTGCTATGAGTACGAGTAATAACTACTTCTACTTGTAATATTTATTTTTGAACTTAAAAAAAGTCCCAACAGAATAGTGACCTCGGTCGGGTTTAGGCTTAGTATGAGTTTTCGATTTTAGGAAGTTCTTTATCACCTTTCGGTAGTATTCGAATCGTTCCCTGGCCCTGGAAATAAATTAAATGAATTATGTTGCGGTCAAACTGAAACTAAGATAGTAACGGTAATGAATGAAGGCTTTTTAATCTGCGCACCTTTCAAGTTGCCCATGAATAATTGAACTACCGTATCGTACCGGTACAAGTAAGATTACCGTTTGATCCTCGAAGACATTTGTGGCTCTCTGTTGCTGAGACAAAAATTACCATGCTATCATCGTCTTTGGGAAAGTGGGAGGAGCTGCGTTTGAGTGAAAGCGCAAATATTCTCCCGCGGGAAGATGAGCAAGTCCTTGATGTTCTACGAAATTACGTTGACGAGGATGATGGAGGATCCGCCAAGGATATTGCTTTTTGTCAAATCGTATTGGTCGCGCCTCTTTCCATCAATGACACCGGAGGATTTTATGGCGCTGGGTACGAAATGACTGTCGGAATCTTATTAGCTTTAAGTCATTTGAACGAAGGAAATGGAACTTTAGTTCAAGAAGTGGAAGGTTTGAATGAGCGATGCAACGTTCGCTTCACTCCAAAAGTAGTCGGTAAGCAAAAGAAATTATTAAAAAAGACGATAATTCGATGTCTGCATTGGGTAAATTTTTTCAATCTTATGATTAGTTTTCTTTTATTCAGATACATATCAAAACGCAGGAATTACAATGAAACAAGTTGTAAAACTGACGGATGACTCGGCCACGAGACTTCCCTCTGCCTTTTTGGGGGCCTTTCGATCTTCTGTTTCCGGACCTACTAGCATCATCACTTCGCTTCATGGATACCCACAAGTCTCTGGAGCCTCCACCAGTGCCCAATTAGATGATAAAAGTCAATACCCAAAATTTGCAAGGACAATCCCCTCAGACGATGGTGTTGCAGTAGCTATCATCGAGCATCTTTCAGTCTCACTAGGACTGGAACATGTGGCTGTGATAAATATCAACGATGCGTTTGGAAATTCTTTCGTCAACGGATTGAAAGATGCTGCTGCGAATGCTGCGCCCAATATGACTATCGTTCAGATACCGATCGATGGAACGCAAGAATCGATCGAACAAGCAATTGCGTCGTTGAAACAATCCAAATACAGGTTTGTATTTTGCATTGCCTTCGCTCACATGCATAACCCCATTATGGAAGAAGCGAGTCGGAAGGGGGTGGCAGGAAACGGTGAACACAATTGGATGTTCGCCGACGGATTTGCCGGGGTGCTGAGTGATGTTGAATTTGAGAAGGGTTCCGCATTGCACAAGGCGTATCGTGGCACTGGTATGTTGGTTTCCTCTGCTAAAGCCGGACCTCAACTCCGTCCTTTTTCGGATAGTATGCTAGCATTGAAGAACAAGGAAGATTATCATTATATGAACACAATTCTCCCTCATTTTGACCAGACTCCTTATTTTGATATCAACAGCACCTTCATGGATCCAATTGTATATGACTATACGCTGTTCTTCTATGATGCGGCCATACTTCTCGGACTTGCTGCGTGTGACGGTACCGCAGAGAATTTGACGATGACTGGTGATACCTTCTACAACAGAATCGTCAATATTCCCTCCTTTGAGGGACTTTCTGGCACTGTTCATCTAGATCCAACAACGGGAACCAGGGAGCCACTAAGTGCTTATTACACGCTTTCAAATTATGTCGAAGAGGAACGATTTGACGAAGAAACAGGGAAAACCATGGTAAAATTCAGAATGATCACGACTGATATGTATTCGAATAGAACATGGTCATCCCTGGTAGACTACACATTCAACGATGGAACTTCCAATCCACCGAAAGGGATCCCATCGCCTATAATCGAGGATAACTTGATCTTGCCATGGATACGTGTTCTAATGCTTATACTGTGTGCTTTGGCAATGCTCTTGTCAATTGGATTTGCTCTTTGGACATGGTATCATCGGGAGACAAGAGTTGTGGCTGCAAGTCAGCCAGTTTTCCTTCTTCTCATATGTATAGGATGCTTTATTATCGCATCTGCTATCATACCACTCCAGTTCGATCTCAACATTGCAGACATTCAGGGATGCACCATCGCATGCAACGCGGTAGCTTGGCAAGCATTTATTGGTTTCGGCATTGTTTTTTCTTCGATCGTGTGTAAAACGCATCGGATCAACGTGGTAATGCAAAATGCTGCTCGGTTTATGAGGATCAAAGTGACAGTAAAGGAGACGATCAAACCAGGTTTGGCATTGACATGCTTGAATTTTATACTTCTGTCCGTGATGACGGCACTCAACCCGTTGGCGTATGACATCGAAATTGTCACGATAGACGAATTTGACCGAGCAGTTGAGACTTATTCTTACTGCTCATGGAACAACTCCCTAGGCTACATTATCCCTCTCGTGGTGCTGAACATGACCAGTGTCATTGTTGCAATAGTAGAGGCATGGAAAGCAAGACAAATCGCAACAGAATTTTCCGAATCGCAATACATTTTCAAAGCACTGTTATCGATATTGCTCGTCCTTTTCATAGGTGGTCCTATCCTATTCATCGCTAAAGACAACCCCAATGCATTGGTATTTGTCTCATGTGGCATTATTTTTGTTGGGGTAAGCGCCATTTTGTTGCTTATGTTTGTCCCAAAGATCCTTTTTTACCGGGAAAGTCAGAGAATGAGGAAGAGAAGAAAATCACGATACTCCTTTTCGTTGGGCAGCAGTGCACTGGAGGATTTTGATAAGTTTAGCTACGATGAAGGTGGTTCAGGTAGTCTCTACTCCGGTGAAAGAATATTAACGACGAAAACACAAAAGGAGCTTTCTGAACAGGTGTCAGCGTTGAAAAAGCTTCTAGATCAAGAAAGAAAGAAGAATAAGGCTGCATGCAAAAAATGTTCTGGAGGTTTGTTACCATTGAAAGGATCCGGAGACTGTGATACAAATGATGAAGAGATCAGTGATGAGAATATTTACATGGGTGAACTCGCTCAGTCTGGGCATGGTAGCCTTGATGTGGATTCTGAACTACGCAATTCCCTACAGAGATCAGGGCTGGAAACCACTGGCGATTCTGTTTAATCTGCCGGATCCAATGGTTCCGACGAAAAAAGTGAGGTCGAGGACTATCAAGAAGAAGTCAATTCAAATCCCATGCCCTACATCAGTGTAAGAAACGATTTAATTCCAAGTGAAGATTATGAGAAAAACTCTTATACATGCAATTAATCATAATTCCAAATACCACCAGAAATTGACCTACTTGTGGCACGAGCTTTCGGGTGTAGCACTCCTGGGTTGTTTTCAACCAGCGATTCGATATCAGAGTAAAAAGACTTTGTTTAGGTTGAACTGTACTCGCTACTCTCGGACGATTTGTTTCTCGTCAACGAAGAACCAGTTGTCGTTGAACTGTTTAACAATTTCTTGTGTATATTCTTCCGTTTCGATATATTTGTATAAATCCGTTCTTCCTTCTTCGCCCAAAATCTTTTCCAAGGCTCTTGTGCCTCGTTCAAGATTATAGTGCGGTACCTTTTCGAAAAATAAGTGATGCATAACGTGTCCATCCATCATGTGATGTGACAATCGATTTGTCCATTTGCCATACGATCGATCAACAGTTTCGAACGCACCCTTCACAAAAGTGTACGTATCATCAGTGTACAATTTTCCGTCATCACTATGGTGTTGCAAGTAGGTTACCATGAAGAGCCAAAATGACATGACCAGCCACGGGACCATGCAAACCACAGTGAAATCGGCGAAACCCATTTTTGCCCAAAGCGTACCTGCCGTTGCTATCGATATACAAGACGAAACAAGACCTCGAACCTTGGTTTTGAGTGAGTGATTTTCCCAGAGTCTTCCGTAAAATGGGATTACGTGTCCCCCGTCAGGAACCCCTAAAAACAAGTAGACGAAGTAAAGAATAGGAAGCTGCACATTTCTCGTTGCGTGAGATGCCTTAATCCACCATTCCAATTCATCCTTTTTTTCCCTGACGAACCATTGATGGCTGTAGTCCCGTTCCACATGGTTGTGGTATGTGTGGTGCTTTCGGTGACTCAGTTGCCATGGCACGAATGGAGTTAAGCAAAAAACGGAATGCGCAACTTCTCCTACCACCGAGTTCAACCATCTATATTTTTTCGAAATCAACGAATGACCAGCATCGTGCCCAATACACCACTGGCACCAAAGAGCAAAACCAGCCAAGATTTGGAGGGGTGCAGCCGTGAGTGCTTGTTCCCACATGGCCAAAGAGCGATAAAAATCGGACGTCACAACTGCGTATAGAAAGCTCATGCTTCCGATGCAAGCGGCTGTATCGATAGCGAAATGATACAGGGACTTGGCCGTGCTAACGCGAAAAATGTCTTTGGGAAGTGCCTTCATCAACGATCCAAGTATGGGGTAACCTTCATTGTCATACGTTAGCAAACTGTCCTGGAAGTCTCCATCTTTCAACGGAGATGGCGGGGTTGGAACTGGCTCGATCGACTTCGTTTTCGATTCGTCCACCGCGATAGGTGGTGTCATGCCGGTGGCTACTTTCACTGCCACAGTATTCACACGGCTTGAGCCAGTTGGCACGGAAAAGCAGTGAACAGTGCCTACTTGAGCTGAAGCAACGACGAGCAACAGCATCAAGCATTGAGACGAACCGCAAATACTGAGGCCCCTCATTGCTGCAATATATTATTTTGCAATATTTCCGACCAGAGAGTTAGAGTACCGGTAGTTGTAGACCTAAGAGTCGAATGTGAGCGAACGATAATTTCATCACAAACTTCAGGTACAAACAATTGAGTAACTCGTGCCATCCAGTTCGTGCCGTAATTTTCCCCTACCGGTACATGAATTTAGCAAAATTGACTTTCTGTCGTTGCAGATACGTCCTCTTGTAGTGCGTCGTGTTTTCTTCGTTTCAAAATCATCGAATGCGTGGTGTAAATTTGGCTCGGTGGTGCCGATCACGCGCCTCGATTTTCTCTAGTACCCGATTTACACGTACCGATGTGAAAGCTAGAATTTGAAAGAAGAATAGATTCTGTGGTGTGCGTGGTCAAATTATTCTATATTTTCATGTTTCTATGAGAAACCTGGATTTTTGTGAAAACGTGGTGGCCGGCGCGCTCAATTGAGAGCGACCAAAATGAACGAATCGAATGAATCCAACATTGGTTTTTTACTATTTTTCCTGTTCCAGTGAACGATGAAAATTCTCGATACGATGATTGCGGAGAATTTTACCACGGTTACCGTATTTAGGTATGTACCAGTGAAGGTGTGGTAGAAAAATGTTGTGTATCGTTGCACCAGCGTTGCACTACGGTACTCGACCTCGTACCGCTAAGATCACTGAAGCCGAGTACGACACATGTACCGGTACATCTAGCGAGTAAGCTTACACTTCGTAGCATTCCACCTTCATCTACTTGAAGTACTCGTACGAAGTACAAGTACTTCGGAGGCAGGGGACAAAATTCGAAGGACTGGTGACAATCTCAAGCGAGTAGCATAAAGATATTACCTAATTGTTGATACAACGATGACATTAGCGTTGTTTCCCCTCTTGTTGTGCCTCACAGCGCCAACAGTACTGGTAGAATCGTTTCCGGTTTCTTCCTCATTACCTTCTAGGGTCGTCTCGGACTCGACAACCGTGTCTTTCGGGCGAACGATTTATTCTCATCGGGCTAAAGCCGACGATGGCACCGATGATGAAAGCGACGGATCGTCTTTGTCGCTCACCGACGACGTGATTGGTTTTGATTGGAAATACGTTGCGAAACACGTGTTTGATGAAACAATCGAATCCGCGGAAGATCTGCACTCGAAGCCCATTATTTTGTTTGACGGAGTTTGTAATCTATGTGACGGAGGTGTCAATTTTGCAATCGATCACGATAGAAAGGGAAAATTTCGTTTCGCATCTCTTCAATCCAATGTCGCAAAAGCTCTTCTACTTCGAGACGGAAAGGATCCTGCCACAACGGCAGACATTGTGCTTGTTACGCCGGAGAAGAGTTATTATTCCTCTGAGGCTGTTGCCAAGATCTTGACTGCACTAGACTTGCCGGTATTGAAATTCTTTGGTGTGTTGGGACAAGTAACGCCTTCTTTTGCGAGGAATCTTGTCTACCGAGTCGTTTCTGGGAATCGATTCATTTTAGGCGAGAACGAATCATGTCGACTGGACTTCGATGGCGAATACACCTGGAGATTCGTTTCCGATCCGCCAGAACCGATCGATTCAGTTACGCAAGATGACAATAAAGCCGACAAATAGCTCTTTCCGGAATATCATCTGGATCTAGACAATGACGAAAGACTAGAACTTCTTTCGTTCCTGACCAGGTAGTGGCATGCTATCGAAAACTGTATTTCTGGTCTCTCTCTCTCTCTCTCTCTCTACACGGAATGAGAAGCTGGAGGTGCTGTTGGTATCTTATGGCCACTGGTGAATTGGTCAATTAAAGCCCACACATAAACTTCTGATAACATGGTTTCGAACCCTGACCATGACAATTATGCAAATACCACACGAGCGAAGAAGAAATCATAAAACGATGTAATGGTATACCCACACCAACATCGTTATGTCTGGTTGGAATACCAACGCATTCGTGATTGTGATTTCGCGACGCAACCCATTCTTCGAGCATAGACACGCACTCATGTTGATCATAATATCAAAATGAGTCGCATTCTACGAAAATCTATCATCGCATGCTATTATTCATCACATTAATAATCACTTCGGCGTTGAACAATTTTATAAAACTCCACATTAAGTTTAACGATTAATTTCATTACATTTTTCAATACCATTAAAAATAAGATGGAAAATGAAATGATGTAGGGACATGTTGCATCCTACCGTAAATTAAGCATGTAATAGTTCCCTAATGTTCTGTAGATACAACGGTTAACTAGGAGTAATCTCTTTCGATTGATTACAGTGATTTCGATCATCGCATATTATTACCGTAGTCGCATATTTCAGCTGTTGCGAATTTTGGAAGATCTTCAAATCAATGATAATTACTATCTACCAAAACTAGCGCATGAACGTTTGATTGTTTGTACACGTCATCCTTTTGTTATTACTGCATTATTTTTCAACATTATTTTTTCCCTTTGTCGGAAAAATTGACAAATTAACCCCCATTCCGTTCCCTTCTCCGAATTCTTCGGTTTTTTAAAGTTCACAAATCGGTGGAATGAAAAAATATCGGTATCCACCAACCAGTTTACAGTTTATGTGATATAATCTACGAGTTGCTCGGCCGCGCGGTGTAATAAACTAGTAATCCAAAATTGGATTACAACAGTAATCATGTAATTCATTTTATTCCAGTAGAACTCAGTACTGGAAAACAATTATGGGCACGAGAGTGAGTGCAACGAGCTCAAGTGCCAATAATTGTTTTCCAGTACTGAGTTCTACTGGAATAAAATGAATTACATGATTACTGTTGTAATCCTATTTTGGATTACTAGTTTATTACACCTGTGTTCCACCGAGGCCGAAGTGGAGTGAAACGACACTGAGACCAAGGTGGAACACAGTTAGTAACACTCCTGAGGCGGACACTGAGAGCTTGCTTGAAGTGGAGACCGAAGGAGTGTTACTATCAGCAAAGGCAGAGCACACTCGTAGATTATTTGCGTAATCCACGAGTACGACCGATTTTCCATGTAATTTAGCGAGCTCTTAAGTAGATGAGAAGCGTTGATTTCTACTGTCTTAGTACCGAGCTCGGTGGATTACAATCATTGGATTACTAATCCTTATGTTTCTTAGTACGAGCTCCTCGAGTTTTGGTGTAATAATTTAGTAATCCAGTTGGCCAAATTACATGGAAAATTGGTCGTACTCGTGGATTACACCAAAAGAAGAAAAAAATATAAAGTACGAACATACCGGTACCAGACGTCGGAAATACCACAATTGTGGTATTTAGCCTGGGACTACTGTGGCACGTAAGTAGAAACCGGTACGCTTAATGGTACATACCTCTAATGACTATTTCTACTGTTTTTTCTCTGTAGAAATCATGTCGTACCCCTAAAAAAACATGTGTACCGGTCAAATTTCCATACACAGTATTGTTGCATTTTTAGTGGTATAAGACTCCGTGTAACTCTTAAGGAAATACCACAAATACCACAAGTACTTTACATGACCGGTGTTCTTCACTCTTCTTCTTTGTAAGAAATGTCCCCGGAGGTGCTTGTTTCGTGACACACTTTTTTGCTCACTTTTTTCAAAACGTGACGAGTAAGCACCGATCCCCCTATTATTGCTGCTAAATTGGTCCCCTCTGAGTAACAAGCAAGCTAGTGTGCTGTATGATACTTTGGTACTCTATTTAAATTTAGTCTACATATCTACCTTGGTGGCAACGTTCTATCATAACGTTCATTTCAATCGTAACGTTGGATTGATCACAATCCATCAGTTTCGTGTAATTTGGTTATTTACCATCCAATAGCCATTTGATTGCCAGTCTGGTTTGAAAGATCAGTCGAGTAACATGCTGGCATTCGAATGTAGTAGTATTTGTACACACACACCCTCATTCTCCCTTCTATTGTTGAAGGGGAAACAGATGGGTCAGAGGAGGGCCGGCGTCGGCTCGATTTTCGTATCTTTGTCACTTGTGTTATTTGCCGTATGATTGCCATTTGAATACCCTTCCCGCTCCAAATTTAGTGTATTGTAACACGTTGGTTGCTACCTAACAAATCAACTTATAATGAACCTTCGTGGCCTCGCCCTGCTGCTTGTTTCTTCTTTGTAGACTATCCATCCATTGTCATTGTTGTCATCTAGTTGTTCTTTGTCTCGTATCTTGTTCGATTCAATTGCCATTCGATTGCCATTCGATTGCCATTCCAGGTCAGCAAATCAGTAGAGGAACATGATGGTGTTCGAATGTGGTAGTATTTGTACATGTCAACCCTCATCTTCCCTTCTATTGGAGGGGAAACAGATGGGTCGGAGGAGGGTCATTGTCGGCTTGTGTATCTTTATCTCCCTTGTTTGCCGTATGATTGCCATTCAAATGTGGTTCAAATACCCTTCCCGATCGAAAACGAAGTAGAGTAATGTGTAGGTATTCAAGCTGGTGTCATTTTGTACCATTTGTACAGAGGCGAACCTTCATGGTCTGTTCTATCGAAGGAGAAACATAATGGTCGGTCGTCAAATAATGGTGTTCGTATCTTCGCAATTCGCCGTTTGATTGCCATTCGATTGCCATTCCAGGTCAGCAAATCAGTAGAGGAACATGATGGTGTTTGAATGTGGAAGTATTTGTACATGTGCACCCTCATCTTCCCTTCTATTGGAGGGGAAACAGATGGGTCGGAGAAGGGCTGTCGGCGACGACGGCGACGACGACGTATCTTTGTGTGTTATTCACAGTAGAATTGCGGTTCGAATACCCTTCCGGATCGAAAACCAAGTAGCGGAATGTGTAGGTATTTGAGTTGGTGTCATTTTGTACTATTTGTACGGTGATGGACCTTCATGGTCTGTTCTATGGAAGGAGAAACAGAAGGGTCGATGGAGGGTCGCGAAAACGAAAATGGAAATTAATGACATACGTGCGACAATCGGACTTCCCATCAAAAAATTGTCTTAGGAGTGAGTTTTTCGGTGTGTTTTCAGGGTCTTTTGACTTGTTCTTTTTTTGAAGGGACTTCGGTGTGCGGAGCACACATGTGTTTATTTACTGTAGACTTCTACATGGTTTTGGTACTGGGTATTAATTGTGGTATTTTTATCTTGTACACTCACCGTACGAGTAACGGTAAGAGTTACTTATTCGTAATTACGAAGTAATCTTACTTCGTAATACGATTTGAAGTATCCGTTTATTGAATGCCGCACGTTACGTACTCGTACCGTACATGCTTGTAAGATACAGTACTCATACTTTGTAAGATTAATACTCATACTATCGGTACGAAGTACGAGTTCGTAGTACGTACTCGTACTCCGTACGGTGAGTGTACAAGATAAAAATACCACAATAAATACCCAGTACCAAAACCATGTACAAGTCTACAGTAAATAAACATATGTGTGCTCCGCACACTGAAGTCCCTTCAAAAAAAGAACAAGACAAAAGACCCTGAAAACACACCGAAAAACTCACTAAGACAAAAAAAATTTACTGGAAGTCCGATCATCGAAATCACCAATGTCGTTCTTGTTCATTAATTTCCATTTTCGCAACCCTCCAACGACCCTTCCGTTTCTCCTTCCATAGAACAGACTATGAAGGTCCGCCACCATACAAATAGTACAAAATGACACCAACTCAAATACCTACACATTCCGCTACTTGGATTTCGATCTGGAAAGGTATTCGAACCGCAATTCAATGGCAAACAAGGGAGACAAAGATACGTCGTCATTCATTATCGACGACCCTTCTCCGACCCATCTGTTTCCCCTCCAATGGAAGGGAAGATGAGGGTTGACATGTACAAATACTACCACATTCGAACACCATCATGTTCCTCTACTGATTTGCTGACCTGGAATGGCAATCGAATGGCAATCGAACGGCTATCGAATCGAACAAGAAGATACAAGACAAAGAACAACTAGATGACAACAATGACAATGGATCGATACAAAGAGCAAGCAGGGCGAGCTTCATTACAATTGGACTTAGGTGCCAACCAACTTGAGCGGCGTTTCAAGCAGCAGGAAGCCAGCAGCAAGCAAGCAGCGGCGTTTCAAGCGGCGTTTTGAGCGGCGTTTCAAGCAGCAGGAAGCCAGCAGCGTTTTGGAGCAGCGTTTTGGAGCGGCGTTTTGGAGCGGCGTTTCAAGCAGCAGGAAGCCAGCGGCCAGCAGCGGCGTTTCGACCAGCAGGAAGCCAGCAGGAAGCCAGCAGCGGCGTTTCAAGCGGCGTTTTGGACCAGCAGGAAGCGAGCAGCGGCCTTTCAAGCGGCCTTTCAAGCAGCAGGAAGCCAGCAGCAAGCGGCGGCCTTTCGAGCAGCGTGCGGCGTTTTGGAGCGGCGTTTTGGAGGAGCAGCAGGAAGCCAGCAGGAAGCCAGCAGCCAGCAGCGTATTGGAGCAGCGTATTGGAGCAGCGTTTTGAGCAGCGCTTCGAGCAGCGGCGTTTCGGAACGACGTTTCGAGCAGCAGGAAACAAACCTAGTACGGTAGACTAAGTTTAAATACAGTACCAAAATATTATACAGCACACTAGTAGCTTACTCAGAGGGGACCAATTTAGCAGCAACAATAGGGGGATTGGTGATTATTTGTCGTATCCATTGTCGTTTTGAAAAAGTGAGCAAAAAAGTGTGTCACGAAATAAGCACCTCTGGGGAGATTTCTTAGAAAGAAAAGACTGAAGAACAACGGTCATGTAAAGTACTTGTGGTATTTGTGGTATTTCCTTAAGAGTTACACGGAGTCTTATACCACTAAAAATGCAACAATACTGTGTATGGAAATTCGACCGGTACACATGCTTTTTTAGGGGTACAACATGATTTATACAGAGAAAAAACAGTAGAAATAGTCATTAGAGGTATGTACCACTAAGCGTACCGGTTTCTACTTACGTGCCACAGTAGTCCCAGGCTAAATACCACATTTGTGGTATTTCCGAGGTATGGTAAGCATACGGTACGTTCAAATTTCAAAATAAGCAGAGTTTTTGGTTTGACCGGTAGCAAGCGCAACGGAAAGACGGAAAGATTATCCAGCAGCTGGAATAAAAAAGATGACTAGCTTACTCGTATTTATGCATTGGTCTTTGCCGGAAATGAATAACTGTAACGAACATCTTCCATTTACCCGTTATTACGAGGCCTAAACTCTTATTTAGTACGGTAAGATTTACTTCGTACAAAGTAGTGAGATCTTACTTCGTACTTCGTAATTAAGATTAAGGCAGAACGAGAGATCTTTCGATTTCTTGGGTTGCTGTGTTTTATCATTCGTGGCATCGAAAAAATTGCTGGCGGACTCGTTCTGTAATACCTTTACCGAACGAGTGGAGAGATCAAGAAACTCGGACTTTTCTGATCGAATGACCAGAGAGCATAGGATAAGCGAAGTACCGTACCCCGTAATCTAGAGGGGCCTTTTTAAAACCGGCCTTTTTACCACCTAAGACTGTCGTCGATTTGTCTCTGTTGGACAACCTACGCATTTGAAGCGGAAGCAGCTAGTCCGGGCAACAACTTCTAGAGTAAAGCGGGAAGACTTCTCAGCTAGAAGTCAATTGGTCAAACGTTCTTTCACGTTGCAAAATCATTGATGATCGAGTCTTTATTGTTTCTCACTCAAGACGAATCATTTGAGAACTGTTAGAAAACCAGCGAACACATACCGTACGTTCTTCCAAGGCCAATAATTTCAAGTACGTGAAGAGGATCGACAGCTACTCACCATTGCGAACGATACAAACAATGCCTTCTATCGACCACACAACACAACATGATGTTTCATCTACCAGTGACCCGGCACCTTCGTTCGATACCCATCAATCAGATCCGTACGAGCAACAAAACCAGACGCAATGTCACCTGCACAACCGCATGCAAAGCCGTCGGCAACATAGCCAGGATCAGCTTGATATTGCGGACTCTGCTGATGAAGAAGGCAAAGATTTCGATTATAGACGGTATTACGAGTACGGTAAAAGTAACTCCGGCGATAGCGAAGATTCTACGAACGAGCATCATGAGCATCTCGGAATAAAGAATAAACATCCAACTCAATTTCGTCCGCAAACGCGTCAACAGTGGTTAATGAATCGCCATTATCGACAATTGAACAAAAGGACCAGTATAAAGGATCCTAGGCCATGGGGCTCGACTCGGAACTTATTCGGAGTCGATGCGATACCAGAAACAATACCGGAAAATTCACAGCGCAGCATGTATTCTCGCTTTCAACGAAATGAGCAGCCGCAGCAAGAGGAGTGTCGCCAGACACACTGCCCAAAACACAAAGAAAGCGATTCTTCTGTGGTCTCACCTATAGATGAAGTAACGGATCAGTCCGACCATGTCCAAACCTTCTTTGTAAGTTTGAAATCAATTGCGACGAAAATGATCACGATTCATAGGAGCGACTGATCATGAGGCCATTGTAGTTCCCTTTGTTACGTGCCAAGTTGTTTTTGTGTTCGTTTGTTAACTACGGAGTAACTCATCTTTCAAAACTGCTTTGTTGGAAAGGCCAACATTTTAGTACCTGCCTCATTCCTCATAGCTGTGTCCTTCAGTGAACTATTCAACAAAGATCAATTCGACAACAATCGAAACAACGCCGACGATAGTAGTATTCAGAGATTTTTGCAGGGCATTTGCGTCGTTTGCCAAGGATTCACCTTTGTATTGTCTCAGTGTGTAATGATGCTAGCATCGTCTGCTTTGGTTCGTCATTTGACTGCGAATTTCGACCCTTTCGCTGAAAACGGATACGAGTTACTATTTCGTGAATTCCATTTTGAGTTTCTTTGCGTTCGATGGTGTTTCAACACGGCAATGTTTGGCTTTTTATTGGCAGTTGGTTGTAAAATCTTGCACGATTATCAGCTCTTTGATATCAGCAGTGATGGTTTCGAAGATTGGCATTTAAAAATTGGGATTGCTGTTGTCCTCATCATGACGGCCCTAACTCTTCATTTGCTCGCATACCTGAACTCGACATTGATAGGCTGGGATAACATGTGGGGTATGACCGTTGATTTGGTGAAAGTCTTAATCCATCGTGGCTTTTATGACAACCAGCCAATGGAGGCTGTTTCAATCGTAATTTTGGGAGTAGGTATTATCTTTTTGTTGTGGGGTTTGATACCTGGAGCGCCAATCTGAAACAGAATACTTTGTACCTGGGAACTACAATTTCTGTTTTGGTGACTAGAATAACGAGCACACGTTTCGACGTGGTGCATGCTACTTTTAGTTAATGAAAATTATTGAAATTGGAGTTAAGGTCTTTCCTTCTGTGTGTCTTAGCTTCAATTCAATATGGACTTACACACTGCCTTTTTCCTTATTTATAATTCCGTAACACTGCTACTCTGAGACATTGAATAGTTTTCTATCGCTATGAGTTTCCAAGGATGGCGGAAAGAGACATCGATTCCACTCGTATTCAGAATTGTGTTTCATGTTTATGAGACGACACTGAAAGACGGTAACAGGTCGAACAAAGCTGTTAGCCCGCGTGCTAGTTTCCTTTTCGTTTGCTTTCCTTGTGAGAATTGTTCCCTACTTTGATTGCATCCAAGTTTCTATCACTGCATACCATCTAGATATTCACTGAAAGCAGGAACTAAGCACATTCCTCGGATGACACTTGCAAAATCTAGTAGAACGGTCGTTGCTGAACCTAGACGGGCAATGTTGTGTGAAAATATCGATTTGAAACGTGTTGGACACGATGCGCAAGATATCGAATCACTATTCCGTCGATCAAGGACGCTACCTTCGGATGGTTGTCCTTGAGGTCTCGCCACGAACTGACATCCAGACTGAACAACACAGCAGTTGGAGACGAGCACGCAAGCGTCGTCAGCCTGCTCGTACCATGAACCAAGCCCAGTTCTCCTACAATGCTACCGGTCTTTACGATTTCTGAGGCCCCGGTTTCGTCTACCAGAGAAAGCAGTTCTCCACTAACAACGACTTTCAGCGACAAGCTGTCCGCTCCCTGGTCCCAAAGAATGTCGCCCCTGCGGTATTCTTCTCGAACCATCCTCAAGACAATCATCTCTACGCTACGTTCCAGGAAATCTACTGAGGAGTTGTCCATGCCGATGGAAAGGAAAGTTTTTGCTCGCGAGCGCTCTTCATCCCGAGTCAGATTGCTGCCAGATGCTTCGTCGAGCAAATAGATGGGCGAGAGGAGTTTGTGGCCACCATCTTGTCGACAAATCAACATGTCCTCAGCAAATTGCAGTGCATCATCTAGGGTTTCGCACACGCGACCATCCATTCGAGTAACTAGCATTTCGGTTGCCTTTCTGGAGGCAGTGTTGGTAGAAACAGAAACCGCACCCTCGATGGATAGATTCGACAGTCCCGGTGGACTGACTACTTGAATGTCATTCAAATAACCATCATTTAGTTCATGTTTCGGAAGGAAGGGCATGGTTGTATCCAGTGCCGAGCTTTCAACACGCTGGGGCGGTGGAGAAAGTGCTTCGCTCAGGGCGAATTCACAGGGAAAGCCACCGCGATCGCTTCCCGTACAAAATATAGATAATTCCACTTTGAAGACCCGATGGAGCATTTTTTTCAGTTTTGCCACGGCGTGTGCCGCCGAGGAGTCTATTCCGAGGACGAGTGTAAAATCTACAATCACCACAATCGGCAAATCTCCCTCTTCTGCTTTCTCCTTTAGTATGTCCTTGATGGAGTCGGTAAGCAACGCAATATTTCCAAAGAACAACTGAACATACGAACAACAAATCCATCCAAACCGAAACCAAGAAGAAGACTATGGTAAGATACGCTTACCAACACATATGTGGATTGTATGGGAAATGGCATTGATGCCTTGCGCGAGCTACTGTAGTAACCAACGACTGCTACTCAACGCAACTTACGTGCCCCTGCAGTTGGAAAATCAGAATCCTGGACCGCCCGGTCTGGCTGCTGGACAGAATGGATTGCGCCTTGGCACACCGCATCCAGACACTGCTCCGCAGGGAGGTGGCGGTGAGGACCTGTCGAATAGGATGGTGGTAGTTGATGGATTGCGCGGCGTAGGCGAAGAGAGCCGTGAGGATTCCCGCCACCATGGCGGCGGTCATTCCCCATACCGTCATGACGATGGTAATGAGCCAGATTCCGGCGTATTCAAAGCCATCGTATTGACCGATGGAATCATAGACGCCCTCGAGAGTGAGATCGATTCCTATGTGTAACAGGAGCGTCCCGGCCATGCACCGCGGTAGGTAGTCGGTGAGGGAGGGTCCAAAGACAAACAGGACCATGGTCACGGCGACAATGGCCAGGGAGCTGGTGCGTCCCTTGCCCCCAGTCTTTGCGTAGAGGACAGAGTTGCTATAGGTCATATAGTTTTGCAGTCCTCCGACGAGTCCGCTAAGTGCATTGGACAATCCATGGGCAGTCAATTCGGCGTTCATGTCGGTTTCGACGTCCGTGGAAATTGCGAAGGCCGGAATGTTGATGGGAACGTGTATGAGACTGTTCTCGGAATGCGTATATGTGCCCGTTGCGAGAATCGTGCGAGCCAAGATATGAATAGGGTTTTGATGGCGAGTACACGTTAGATTCGAAACCACACAATGACGAATACTACAATGACTACTCCTCCTACCGCTGCTGTTGCTCCACAGCAGAACCGCACACAGTGCCCCTCGCAAGTACGTACCTAAAGGCCGCCAGCGCCGTCATGGTCCCCGCGGAATCAGCCACGGCTTGCCAGGATACGGTCGAGAGGTCCAGGACACGAAATATGTCCCACAGCGTCGGATCGCAAAAGAAGGAAGCACATAGGGTGCTACCCTCCCCGGAGGACGTCGACGATGCATCGAGCGCCGGAAACAAGTATCCGGCCTCTCGTCCTTCGCGCAGGGACATGTCAAAGCCCCAATGGAGTCCCACGTAAAAGATCGGAGTGATACATAGGTAAAAGACGGGAGAGAGCAACCTGTATTTGGGACGTCCCGTGGTCGAATCCCAGGTACAAAACAGCAATAGCCGAAGGGTCACTTCGAGTGCCACCACCACCCACAGGAGGTGCCAGTGATCCAGGATCGTGTTGCGCATCGAATCCCTCGGTTTGGCAACGTCAAAGGTGGTGTTGGTGGTGACCTCAATGGCCGTTATGACCATAAAGACCCCGATCCCGCCGATACAGCCCACTAGGACGTGGTTGGGGAAAAAATAGACTATTTTTCCCAGTTTCAGAGTTCCCAAACCATAAAAGACGAGTCCAACGACGATCGAGCTCAGTCCGAACAAAAAGAAGAGTGTAGAGAGTGCTTCTTTTCCATACCCCTGGTGCCTAATGACGATCTTGGCCAGGGCGTGCAGAAAGGGGACGTTTTCCACCATTTGGGATCCGACAGCGTTGACGAACCGGGATTGGTAGGCGTATACCAGCTGTGCCATCATGGTTGCCAGCAAAAACATTCGGAGACCGAGATTTTGCTTGCCTGCGAGGGGAAAGGGTCCCTCGATGCCGTCACTGTCCTCGGCTTCGCTTGCAGAGCTTTGTTCTCCTATGCTTTCTGCTGTCCTCCATCCGATCGGAAAGTAGCTGGCGCCAAAGGGAATTGCCATCATCATGTTCATTAGGCCCACCACGGCTACCGCGGAGACCTGCTGCACAACATCCGCAATGCGAGATGAATCGCAGCACTTTTTTTCACATGTTTTCTGCAGTTCCTTGTCGTCGTGTGCCGCATCCATCGAGCCGTAGGAGGGATGCTTCGGTGGGTTCAGCCCGTTGCGAGGGAGCATCGAAATCAACTCCTGGTCGACGCTGGCCGGCAACCAATCCTCGTTGAAATCGGTTCGAGTGTTTGGTACCAGATTCACGTCGCGCACCGAGACATATCCACGAGGATCGTAGACGCTCCGCTTCGATCGGCGATCGGCCACCGTGTGAACGAGTTCCCGGACGGCACGCCGCATCGCGCTGGCTCCCGCGAGCGAAGTCGCAGAAGGAGACGGGGACCGGACGCGACGGGGGCTGTTTGTAGCGGAGGATGGCACCACCGATGCCGAAGGCAACCGGTGCTGGCGAAAGTGCGAGTTGGCATCGTGGATCAGCTTTCGGGACCCGCGGTTGGGGTTCGTAGAAGGAGACGATACCATCCGTGGGGGGATTTGAAAGGAACTGCTGCAGAATCTAGTCGTATCGTTGATGTTTGTTGATCAAAGATCAAACGAATAAAACTTTCAACAAGGACAAAAAAAACAGAGATGAGCTGTGAACAATTTGCGGTATCGATAACAGCAACATAGTATTCCGTCTTCTACGGTACGAGTACCATACTATTCGTATCCATCGCTCCAACGACAGTCGACATCATTTTTCTTTTTCACGACTGGTTGATTCATTTCTTCGTCCTACGGTGGCAGTTATCCTACCGTACTACCATGACAAGGAGCCAAGCAAAGAGCGAAGAGGTTTCCTGAAATTCTTTACTGTACAGGTAGCAAAAAAGATACCAGATTCCTTTTCTTGTTTCTGACTTAAAAACGGAAAATACCAGTACCAACGTGCAAAACGTCTTAATGGTTCGCCGAAAACAGAGTTTTTAGAATTTTGATGGATGATTCATTCATTCGATCGGGCAAGAGCCTGAAAATAAGTTTTAAAAATTTGGGTCGGCCTTGGCCCCTGTCAAAAATTTGCCTATTATTGCTACTGGGCCTGACCGCATGTGTTTTACCTGTTGTCGGTCAAAAATACACGTACTCTACTTACGTACATTCTACGGGAATCATATCCATTCTACACTTGAAAGGTTACTTATACTCCTACAGAGATAAAATGACTTCAAGTATCCAGACATTTAGGTCATATCATGTGTTCTCTGTCTTATGACGAATTACACATGATCGACGACCGGTTTAGACATCCCTACATACAACACTAACACAGGGATACCGGTCAAATACAGTAAAATACCAGTAACAGAGCAATCTCACGATATGCTCACATCTCTTTAAATTTTAACATCATATACCTTTGGTCGATTTTTAGAGTAACAACAGGTTATAGAGCCCTTATACCTTTCACTAACAAGTGGATACCTTAAGCTACCTATCTCCGCCCCGTACAGCACCTCCACTGTCGGTTACAGCCAGAGTATACTTGGTACGGGACTCGGCGACGGGCTGTATCAATAGACCTCCCCGCTTCTTTCTTTCTCCTCCTCCTTACTTGCGTATCACGGGGTGTATACAGATCCTTCTACCAAGAATCTTCTTCTGTAATACACAACCAAGCGCACGTATCAAGGGGTGTACTATCTACAGAACATTCTACCAAGAATCTCCTTCTGTAATACGCATCTAGGGACGACGATCGATCGAGCTTACGCTTACGCTTACGTTTAAATTAATACAAGATAAAGACCATCGCCGTCTTTAATATGAAAGCCTATTGCAGCAATCCCCATCCTTTTCTTCCGCGTCCATCATCCCCATAAAGGACCATCGACGCCCATTTGATTGTGCTAAGCACTTCTTTATGCAACAATAAAACAGACTGCAACTCATCCTTCGATAGTTGCTTTAACTCCCCTCGAACGTCCTCTCCGGTCACTCCGACGGTCTTTTCGGTTATTTCTGCACCTCCGAGGACCGTTCCGACGATCTCTCGATATTTCATTTTGATATCGTTCCAATCAAACAGCAACCTCTATCCCTTTTACCTCCACGGCCTACTAACCAACAACTCCTACGCCAATTGCTTAGCGCAACGCCTTGCAATTGTGACCCAACCGAGGTTAATCAGAGAACGCCGACGCCGGCGACTTAAACCATGCCACCAACTGCATTCGACTGGAATCAGATCCAGGACATTGCAATCCAATTTGGAACATTCAATGCCAAGGACAATGCCCACAAACATGAAGTCCTCAACCAAGCATTCGCCCACTGTCTAGAGTACATGGACAGCCTATTCATCACAGACGATGATGCCAACGGACCCAAAACACTGGCTCCTGATCCGGTCACCATGCTCAGGGAAATCATTGTCAACGCAATCATGGATATCATCCCCTCCAGAGAACGAACTGCAGTCAACAAAAGACACATATCCAGGCTTCTTGCTGATGCCACTTTCTGGTATGTCGCTCCAAACCAATCGACAAAGAGACTCAGAAACAAACACTCGATGGACAAGGCAGGAGAACTCGCTATCACAAATGGACAAGACACCATCTTCATAGAAATCAGAGCTACACACTGGGGATTCAAACCAGATTGGGATGCAATACATTTTGGCGAGATCTATGACACCAACATCTACAGTTTCCCTGACGCAACTCAAAACCGATATGGTAAAAGCAACACTCGCAAAGCTACACCGGTAGCGAATAAAACTCCCAATGCATCCAGAACCAAATTTGCTCATTTACAACAACAAAAATATGTCACACCAAAGGCCGTTCCTCTCCAACGCACGCACATCAACCCCACAGCCCGCATTCCTCCGGTGTCTGCCGACCTGGGTCCCCTTCAGTCAGTTGGTCCAATTGCCGATACTCCCTCCGTCAAAGCTCCCCAATACAGCGGGACATGGACTTATTCTCCCAACAGTGACTCTGTCTCCTTCCACCGAGTCCGTTCCAACTTCATCTCCTTCGGACGCTCCACTTCCTCTTCAAGTTGTCGTGTACGATGTCAGGAGACGTCTAATATGACTCCAATCCAATGCCACGACAAGTCCACTGTGCCTGCGCCACATGTAACTCCATCCACATTGCCCAGTTCAAACCATCTCTTTGCCCCACCTTGGGGACCAACTAACCTCGGATGGACCTTCAATCCTCAGACTGAAATTGCAACATTCCGCCGTGTACCAAAATCTGTTCCCTCACCACAGCCTCCGATGTGCAATCGACTACGACCACCTGAGACACTCGCTGAGGACACTGACCTTCCACACGCCGCTCCTGCATACATACGATCTTTGCGATCCCCATGTCGTAACCAGCCTGTCCTACGACTCACGAAACGACATCGCGATGCTCTGACGATACAGATGTATCACTTGTATGCTAACATCTTGTCGATGAATTGGTTTTATGATACCACTTCTTAAACTTTGCTTAAGTTCCTACGAGTCATCGCTTGACTATTACACTATCAACCTTTGCCTTGTCCTTATGCGGCAACGTTGCGTACACTGTCAACAATCAACGCTTCATTCTCGTCTGATTATCTGTAACATTTGTTACTCTGTTTCTCATCATTCTCACAAATACCATGACTTCGATACATGTCCTCAATGTAAATCAAAATGGTTACCATATGTTTCTGATTCTGTTGGTCAATATCACAATTTTTCTTCTGTCCTCCGTAGAAATGGATTTCTACCCACCCATTATCTACCTCAACCTCAACCACAAACTATTGCCACAAATGATCAGCCTCAATCCTCTCTCTCCTCCTCTCATGATATTCCCGTTGCAGTATCCATCTCCAACACGCACATTATTCCCCCCTCACCTTCCACCTCGACTTCCCGTAACTACTGTCTTTCGGACAATATCTGAGAAGAACTGTATCTATTTTGTTTTGTTTCATGTATCATGTATCATATTCAAATTATAATTCATTACTTCACTGCTTCTGACAATCGTTGTCTATCTTATATGGATTATACGTCGGAAGTCATATTATTATCCATTATTCTTTTTCTTTGTTTTCATTTAATCTCCGGTTGATTACCCAAATGCACTTATTAAATTATAACACACAGCACGAGTCATCTTATCTATAACAGGAACAATATTCATTGACTAATCACAACAAATATCTGACTTTCTAATTTCCAATTGCAAATTAGTGTGTATTTTTCCTCCAAATCCAGTACCCAAAATGCACTATTAGTAGGTTTTGACAAACAAGCCATCACACATAACTCACTTCTGTTTCTTTCATGATTCATCTTGTCCATAACAGGAACAATATTCATGGACTAATCACACAAAATATTGGATTCTCTAATTTTTAATTGCAAATTAGTGTGTATTTTTCCTCCAAATCCATTACAGTAATGCACTTATTAGGTGGTGACACACTAACTATTGAGTGATTCCCACCAGATGAAAATGAATAAAATTAATAAAAAAACACATAAAAACTATGTGTTTTCTACATAGATTTATTCATTTCTGAATAAAATTTGTCAGTCCATACGTATCGACTGACAGTTTTTATTCACTTTTTTAACACTGAATAAATTTCAACGGAATCTTAAAATCAAAGATTTCAGTCTTAATCAATCGTGTGCACCTCTTGCACCTCTTTTTCCAGGCACGCTTGCATGCTATTTTTGGTGATGAACAATATCTTTGCTTAGAATCAAATGCACCTCCACTACTTTGAAATTCTTAATTGGTAAAAACAATTACACTTAAGGCTACAAACAAAACAGGTTAATCGATTTGGTCCAATACACCAACAAAGACCAAATCGATAATTAAACACTTGGAACCCATATGTGCATTTAAAAAGAGTACATATTACAGCCCGTTAGGAAATTACTTATCGCAAGCATGAAAATCAATACCGGTCCAGAATAAGCCTCATTTATTCCATATATCAGGATCAAGCAAAAGGCCCATTGAATAAACTACTTAACCTCAAGAAGGCTTGGCGGGTAGGTGGCGCGGGTAGTGATTAAACAGACAGTTACTGTTTCTTCTTTAGGGATTCCAAATTCCAAATTTGGCAGTTAATAAAAGTATTGGTCCGTTGGGTGTGATAAAAAAGTATTCATTCTATATACTTTTTATTAACTTTCGATTCTATTCACTTTCATCTGGTGGGAATCACTCATTACAGATACCTCACTTCTGTTTCTTTCATGATTCATCTTATCCATAACAGGGACAATATTCATGGACTAATCACCCAAACTATATGATTATTCAATTTAAGCCTTATTGCAAATTAGTGTGCTGTTTATGTGCTACTGGTATTAGTAGTAGTAGTAGTAGTAGTAGTTCTACTTGGTAGTTACTTGATGATCTGTCCTTTTTCCATTTTAGTACGAAAATCGTGTAGAAAGCTACTGTCGTATATTTCTACGTAAATACATTACTAGAGATTATCTAGTACGAAAATAGTATAGAAAGCTACTGCTGTAGATTTCTACTCAAATTCATTACCAGAAATTATCTAGTACAAAAAGTGTGTAGAAAGCTACTGATGTAGATCTCTACGCAAATTCGTTACCAGAAATTATCTAGTACCAAAATTGTGTAGAAAACAACTTCTGTAGATTTCCACGCAAATTCATTACCAGAAATTATCTATTACAAAATTGTGTAGGAAGCTACTGATGTAGATTTCTACGCAAATTCAGTACCAGAAATTATCTAGTACAAAAATGGTGTAGAAATCCACTGCTGTAGATTTCTACGTAAATTCATTACCATAAATTATCGCTTACCAAAATTGTGTAGAAAGCTACTGGTGCAGATTTCTACTCAAATTCGTTACCAGAGATTGTCTAGTACGAAAATTGTGTAGAAAACAACTTCTGTAGATTTCTACGCAAATTTGTTACCAGAAATTATCTAGTACAAAAATTGTGTAGAAAGCTACTGCTGTGGATATCTACGCAAATTCGTTACCAGAAATTATCTAGTACAAAAATTGTGTAGAAAACAACTTCTGTAGATTTCTACGCAAATTCGTTACCAGAAATTATCTAGTACAAAAATGGTGTAGGAAGCTACTGCTGTAGATCTCTACGCAAATTCGCTGCCAGAAATTATCTAGTACAAAAATGGTGTAGAAAGCTACTGTAGTAGAATGCTACACAAATTCAATACCAGAATTTATCTGGTATGAAAATTGTGTAGAAATCTACTGTCGTAGACTACTGTCGTAGAAACCTACGCGTATTCAATACCAGTAATTATGTAGTACGAAAAGCATGTAGAAATCTACTTTCGTAGAATTCTACACGAATTCAATACCAGAAATTACCTAGTACAAAAAGCCTGTAGAAATCTACACAAGTTGAAGTATGGATACTTTTTTTTTCTTTTTCGAACAGCGAAAAATGAACAGCGAAAAAAAATTCGAAAACTAAAAAAAAACTCTCTCTCTCTCACACACACACAGTGTGATTTTACAGTGTGATTTTACAGTGTGATTTTATTTTGTTGTCACGGGCAAAAAATACTCTTTCCTTTCATAATCTTACCCCGACTTATCAAGAGCAGAGTTGCTTTACCGTACTTGTACGATTGGCACTCTGTCCAAGAATGCGGAATCCCACCAAAGTGACTTAATAGCATTAGGCCGGCTGATTCAGGCTCAAGATATTTTAGTGCAAAGTAACTGCCTTGTACTGCAGGACGATAGAGTGCATTAGACAAGTGATTAGTTGCTGGCAAGATATTCTTGTTCGGATTCGCAACCCAAACATAGACGTCTTGAAAGCACAAAATCTGCATCCCTTGCATATCTATATCAACAGAAACAAGATCCAGCTTTTCGTTACATAGGAGTAAGATTTCTTCAAATCAATGACAGCAGCAGGAGCAACAACAACGAATCATTGGCAAAGGGTAAGAATTGGTAAACGGTAACAAGGAATGAATTTGCCGTTGAGGTGCAAACAAATTTGAAACATTATTCTAACAACGCCGTTCTGTTATTATTCCTTTTTATCCCAGGAAAAAGAGGTACGCGGGAGGTGACGAAGCGTTTTCCCTGGAGCATCGGAACATTGGACCAGAACAAGAATCGGAACAATGGGGCGTTTTTGCTGCTGTAGGTGCAGCGTTTTCCCATCTCTTGACGGTGGTACTGGAACAAATCGCCGGCAAAACCGAATCAACGAGAGCAATACTGATTTTGGCAACAGCAAGAGCAGCTATGATTGGTGACAGCAAGCAGCAACCGTGAGGGGCAACAGCACCAGCAACAGAATCACATGTAAATTATACTATTTTGTTGTTACTATTTACTCTACATCAATAGACACTCACTCATTTTGCTCAGTTATTATATATTGTTATAGGATACGTCAACGAATTGTTGGCAAAAACGAATTGTCGAACAACAACAGCAACGTCGGCAATGGTCGGCAAATCGGCCAGAGCTAGAGCAATAACAAGAGCAACGGCAATTGTTGGCACCACGGATGCATTGACACCGCAACAGCAAAAGCAACAGCAGCAGCAATCCGCCACAGCAAGAGAAACGGCAATAGCGAGAGCAACCTCCTCCAACAACACCAGCGCTCCCCCTCCATAAGGTGCTCATCCTCTGGTTCCTTCTTAGGTTAATTCGTCGGATCTAGCCACACCATACCATAATAGTCAGTGAACCTCTGTAACCAAAAGCCTAAACCTTAAAAACATTTTGAAACAAAAAGTCACAATAGCCGTCAACCTACCCGTATTTTGTCGAGTCCATTTCTGTCAGTCATGGTTTTCAAAACCTATTATCAGGTCCATTTTTGTCAGTCGCGCTATTTGGAATCTATTCTCAGGTCCATTTCTGTCAGTCATGGTTTTTGGAACCTATTATCAGGTCCATTTTTGTCAGTCGTGCTATTTGGAACCTATTATCAGGTCCATTTCTGTCAGTCATGGTTTTCAAAACCTATTATCAGGTCCATTTTTGTCAGTCGCGCTATTTGGAATCTATTCTCAGGTCCATTTCTGTCAGTCATGGTTTTCGAAACCTATTATCAGGTCCATTTTTGTCAGTCGTGCTATTTGGAACCTATTATCAGGTCCATTTCTGTCAGTCATGGTTTTTGGAACCTATAATCAGGTCCATTTTTGTCAGTCACGCTATTTGGAACCTATTATCAGGTCCATTTCTGTCAGTCGTGGTTTTTGGAACCTGTTATCAGGTTCATTTTTGTCAGTCACGCTATTTGGAAAAAAAAATTGGATGATTTTTTTTCGGAGAGATAACTTTCTGTCGTGCTATTCGGAACCTATTGTCAGGTCCATTTCTGTCAGTCGTGCTATTCAGAACCTATTGTCAGGTCCAATTATGTCAGTCGTGCTATTATAATTTTTTCTCTTCCTCTTCCACTACTCACACACATATTACCTACATATCTGGTATTATCGTAATCGTATTCAATGAATGCCGGGTCGAATCATGTCATCTACTCAACCAAACAGCGTCAGCAATCTTCCGTGGAGCATTGTATTGCAACAAAAACAAAATATCGCATCTTCCAGTGGGTCCAGTCTTGTCTCAAACCCAAAAGTAGTTTTCATTAATTGTCATACAAGAAGCTTATCCAAGCGTGTGTCTTCCAATAAGAAAAAAAACTCAACACGACATTACATGGATCCGGCCTCCTTTGCAGCAGAAGTAATAAAGATCCACAAAGAGGACATGGCACACTCAAAAAAGAATTCGAAAAACAATATCGCTAACTGTAAGAATACTGAGACCTGGAATTCATTTTGGAAACAAGCTGGGCACCTTGAGAACAAGAAAAAAGGAGTGGTGGTCAGTTTTGAAGGGATTCTCAATTGTCCCTCTGCGGTATTACGGAAGTAAATGTGAATTCCAACAATACGGATATTGAAAATGAGCGAGTGGAATTGGTCATCCTCAAGCTTGGAAAAGAGTCCCAGATGAACATTCTAGACAATGGTCCACAATACGACAATGAATATGACAATGTTCCACTAATCAGATTGTTGAACAAGCTCTAATTAAATTGCTGTTATCACATTTTGGATTGCTATCCGGAACAAAAACTTGTTTTCATTAACCTAATTGACCGTCAAGGTGACCGTCGAATTGATTTTTTCAGAACATTAGGTACTGCTGCACCATTCCTTTTACGTTTCTTTTAAGAGTATTCTGTCGGAATTGGATTTGTTAGTCCTTCATCATTGTAGTTTCTTCTGAGTCTGGAAAGGTGCATCATGACTTGAACAGACGACTCTGATCTCAAGATCGCAACACATGCACTTAAAAGATTGATTGGTATGGTGGGAGCAGTAGTTTGTTCTATGAAAGGTGGTGATCTTAAATCCCCACCAATTGAAGCAGTATGCTCTGAGAGAGTCGAGCAAATTGTCCGTGGAGGAGGAAAAAACAGGAGGCCAATTGCGGAATTGCTGTAATGACATGGGCGACCATGACTTAACAGGTTTATGATCGGAAGTGGACAAATTGATCATTGGAAACTTTGCTCATTGCAGAAAAGGATACGCCGGGAAATAGAATGAGTAATAACTGATGAACCATGAATGATGGGATGTGAATCGGGAAATAAGTACGGTACAAAGTGAAGAAAAAAAACAATCTGATCCCGAGGATGAAGGGGGGGGGTGTGAGAAATATAGACTAAGAAAAATTACTAACTGAAACAGAGATTTGACCAAAATTAATGATAGCGATAAAACGTTACAAAAATAAAATACATGGGTGGAACAAATATAAGCCCGAAAAAATGACGGACAGGATTGCGTAGGAAAGGAGGCAAGGGAACCTATCACCAGGCTCAAAGGTGCGGATACTAAATTTGTAAACCGACACTGAGGTCCAGCAGAACATAAACAGCAGGTAAAACACACGCGGTCAGGCCCAGTAGCAATAATCGCCAAATTTTTGACAGGGGCCGAGGCCGACACAAATTTTAGAAACCTATTTTCAGGCTCTTGCCCCATTCGATCAGACTATTCAATACCAACCGGTGTGTGCATAAGTGTGTCTGTGTCTGTGTCTGTGTCCATGATTTTCTGATTACTACTTCGTATCATTTACCCCGCCGTGTGTAATAGAT